>VWZU01013641.1:440902-487752 GCA_013397095.1 Sterrhoptilus dennistouni | reverse complement strand
AAAAATAAAAAAGTATTATGCATACTGCTTAACACAATAAAGTGGCACTATAATTTATTTTAGCTTTAAATACATCTTATGAAAACATATTTAAGCATATTTAAGCATAACACTTCATGGAACTGTGGCTGTACCAGCTCCCTCCTGGCTGCCAATCAGAGGTCACAGCCACTGCAGCAGACAAAGGTTGACAGTCTGTGCCTCTTTATTCTTACTGTACGCACTGGAGCTCAAGATTCCAAACATCACAAACTGAATTTCCTTTCACTACAGGTAATCCATCAGCTTTAGCCAGGGCCCACAAAGTAACGACTCGTTACAGGATTTGGCTGTGTCATGGGTCCAGCCCCAGTGTCATGGGCATGGACCACAGGGAAAAAGAGGTTATTGGACACTCGATACAGATCAGCTTTCAGAAGTTTCTCAAAATGTTCAATATCTTTAAAACATCAGAAGTGTTGTCTAAATGTAAGATAAAGCCAAGCTCAGCTGCACCTCTGAGCTGTGTGTGTCCATTTACTTGCCCCAGCACAGCTCCCACCTGCCCCGTAACAACCCACACCATCCAGGGCCACATCTGTCCCTGCAGCATGCTGGACCTCTCCAGCAAAGGCCTGAAATAACTCCCTGATTTCTGATGCAGGAGCTCTCAGTCAGATCCTAGAGTTCTGAACGTGCAGCAGACATTCAGTCTGAGCATGGCAGGATACTCACCCTGCCTGGAGAAAACTGCAGCATCCTGTGCCCCAACTACAAGCAGGAGTGATCCTCACCCTGCAGCCTCCCTTCTGAACATCTATTTGGTTCAGCCAAAGGATATTGGCTTGGTGTTGGCTTTCTAATATCTGTTAAAACTATTTTAGGGGGCTAGCAGATTCACATATATCATATACATGAAATGATTTCTTTTTGTAGAACTAAGTGACTTTTGCAATCAAATTACAAAAGATGGGTGAAGAACACACTGTTGAGGAAGAATACTGAAAGCAAATAGGCATTCTTCTTACAGAAAATACTCTATATAATAAAAAAGTTACTTCAAATTAATGGCAAGCACATGGCTACAAGTTATTTCTTCTACTTCACTACAGAAAGATCAGAAATTATAAAACAAAATTTTCATTCCTCCAAGCTAGTATAGACATTTTGGCTCAAGTTTGTAAGTGTCAATCATCATTTTTTCTCCTAAATCTCCAGCATAAGCATGTTTGCCTTATGTCTATAAGGAATAAGTATATAACTTTTTAATGTGTCTCCCTCTCAAACAACATGATTTTTCATTCTAAGTAAGGCATCAGATAATTTTAATCATCACAATTTGAATGGCCACATCTATCCATACTGTTGAAGTTAATAAAGTTTGAAAATCCAGCGTCACTTTTAAAATTTGCTTTTCAAAAAGAAAACTAAAGCCTTAAATCTTGTTTTTACCATTGCAGTAACCTTCAGTTCTCTAAGGTAAATGCAAACTTAGAAAGTAGAATGCTGTATTTTCTCAGTTGAATTACATTTATAGACTTCCAGGCAGAGGGTAAGATTGCCCCCTTTTGGAATTTTTCAGGGTAACAGTCGAAATAAAAAATTGGGTGCAAAGCATTCCTAATCCCTGCTCAAGATATGCATCTCATCAGGGATTATTTCTGCTTCATGCTGTTGTGTTCTCATGTTACTGTGTATGTGGCTTTACATTCCTTATTAAAGCAACAGGCATGAAAGAATTCAACTGCTCTTGCCAGCAACCACAAAGGCACAAAATCTGAAGTCAGATAAAGGTAAACATATGGAACATTCTGAGGAATGCAGTAGTAAAGATGGAATATATAGCTGAATTCTCCCCTTCTGTGCTCTGTAGGACAAACTTTAGAGACAGTAATTTGTAGCTACAGTTTCATAAAGCAGCATTCTCTGATAAAATGCACAGAGAGCATAGCATTCTGAATTAGAAATGGAATTATTGAAGTGCTGGAAACAATCAGGACAGTTCTTCTGGTCCCAGATTTAATTTAATAGCAAACTCACCCTTGGTGTACTGATCTGGTGGTTGAGCCTTTATTTTTTAATTTGTCAGTTTTAACACCTAAGTGATGGTTGTTAATCAAGTGTATTAGTCCTTTAAAGAGATGTCTGTTACCATAGGCAGAAAATGTCCAATAACCAGGAGTTTGAATGGATGTCTGTATTTTCATTAAAATCTTATTTTATTATCACAGTGCCATAATATCAAATATATCAATGAGTTGTTACTGAAAACAATGCCATTTTTTCCTTTTAAGTAGTTAATAATTAGTATTAATTGCAAATGAGCCTGTTACTTGACCTGTGTCTTCTAGTTTTAGAAAGCTAATCTTTATATAATACCCAATTAATTGCATTAATCTGCACTTTTTTGTTTCAAAAATTATTTGCCAGAGATCATACCTTTACAGCTCTTTCAATTACCAAATTCCATTCGTTCTCATACAAACCTGGTGGTTTAAAATTAGTAAAAAAGTTTAATCTAAAGAAACATATCAGTATGGCTTCAACTAGAAGTGGTTCAACACCCAACTCTCCAAACATGGAGAGATCTCCAAATAGAGGCAGATTGACAGACTGACATAAACCAGCAATAAGATGGAAATCAGACTATTAGTGGGACCTGCCCTGATGTATCTCATCATAGTGGAAACAAGACATCTGGTCAAGCAAAATAAGAAGGGCAGGCAGTCACTGCACCACATCAGTCACAGAGGAAAATAGAATATTTAAGGTGTGCAATTTTCTGAAGAACTCATTGCCCAAATTGTGTGGGCAGCATTAAATAACTCCATCCCATTCATCTGTTCTAGTCACAGACACTATGGAATACAACATTTGGTTTTCCATCCTATAGCAATCAAATTATATCACCAAAGGCTATTGTCTTCCAACAATTCAAGTATAGTCCAGTCAACTAAACCAAGATTAGACTAGTTCATAGGAAACAGCATACTTGAGTGTCACTTCTGATTTTACACCCTACTACAGAGCAGTGTTCATGTGGATGCTATAAAAATGTCACAGTGCCAATAAACTTCAATGTAAGTGCCTCAGGAATAAGTCATGTCACTCATATTTCAGTTTTTAAAATTTTAAAAAGCCATCAGTAACATTTTTTCCTGTGGTTAATGTTTTAATATTCCTAATCTCTGAGATACCAAATTTTTAAGAGTGATGAAAGCAATCCTTATCCCTTACATATGTTTAATCTTTGCCTCATGGTGAGTAGATTATCACAATAAAGAAGATTAGGCATTGCAAACTTTTATGTCTCCATAAAAAAGCTGAAGTCCCAGGTGTACTGAGTGGAACTCAAAGCAAAAACCACCATTACTCATAAAGCACCAAATGTAACAAGATGAACTACAGTGTAACTTTCCAGACTGTTTGCCCAAGGAAAAATAAATATGGATTATAACAATGTTTAATGCCCTGTGTATTTCTGTTGGGGGAAAGTGAGAGCTTAAGTTGAATTATGTCCTTGCTGCTTTCAAAATACCTTAAACTGTCACAGCACAGCTGGTCTGTAGCTGGACAGGACAAACCCAGTCACGATACAAACCCAACTGGGCTGGCCTGGCTCGTTCTAGAAGAGAGTTGGAACAAGTCCCTGGGTGAGCAGTGATTGGACAGATCTGAACACAAAAAGAGCCCTTGGCCAATCACATTCAATGCGGAATGCAGACACGTCATTGGCCAAGGGGCTGGGCGGTGCCAACACCTGGCCAATCACTGTCCAAGCCTGGGAAATTCCAGCCCCCTATAGGAGAGGGATCTGAGCAATAACACACGGTATTGGTTGGTGATCTTGGTGAGTCCTGGTTTCTGTCTCCACTCAATGACTCCATGTAACATTAAAGAGTTGTTCAAACTGTAACCTGTGTGCCATACATCCCAATACAGAATATAAGAAACTCTGTATTTAGTGTCACTGTAAGACTTCTACTTAGAGTTTTCCTGTTGGTGCTATGAAGTTAATCATAAGGAAGGAATGCACGTTCTGATCATGTTAATTAGCTCAGTGAATATGACCTCTAAAGAGATCACTTAACGAGCCCTCAAGGATGCTGAAAACCATTTTATTAAGAGAAATGCTTGGTTTCCTTTACTGACACATTCATTGGACCAAAAGGCTGTCATTAAGTAGTCTGTAGCTGTATTGGTATCTATATATGGACAATGAAACCACTGCAGAAGACACACTGTAGATTTAATAACCACATTTTATAGCCACTGAAAAATACAAGGATAAGGATAGAAGCAGAATAGTAATTTATGCTTTCAGAAAATATAAATTTGTACTTCTGAAGGCATAAATTTTTACATATAAGGGGCATGAATCAGTGCTCTGGATTGCTGAGCTTAATTCTGTGCTTTTATTTTACCTCTTTGCCCTTAATGAAGGACACCAAGAAACAATGCTAACCGATAGTGGCATGGTTGCAGAAGTGCTTAAAAAATTGTAAAATGCAATAAACTTCTTAACTGCTGCCTCAGACTAAGAAAAAAATACCACAACTCAGAAGTTTTTAGGATATGTTCTTATCTTTGCCGTATTTTGATTTAGATTCATCCTATTGTGCCACCAAGTCCCTTTTTATGGAGTGGGGACTCAACATAGCCAGGGTCTTAATTCAGTTATTCTGTCTGGGTGGTTAGCCAAACATCCCCACCTACTGCTGCCATGAGGTCTGCTCTGCTCATTGTTCCACAGAACATGAGAAACAGGTTCCACCTGATAAGTAAAATGTGCTCTTCACTCCTTTTCTGTGCTCTAAGGAGGAGTGGAAGGCATTCCACCTGAAACAAATTTAATTTCACTGCACAACAGTTGTCACAAGAACAGTGGTGTGTGTAGGACAGATAGGAATTCAATTTTTAAAATTTCTTTAGAAGGAAAAAAACCACTGCATCATCAGGAATCAATTCTGGAACCTGACTGACACATGTGAATGGGCTGATATAATGCCACAGAATCTGAGAGTGTATAACAGAGAATGATTTAAAAACAAACTCTTTGTGAGTGTAGGAGAGAATGCTTATTATGTGATTCCATAATTACATCTTTCATCCAAAATTCAAATATGTTGAGTAAATCCCCAAACAATTCATGACTTCTCTAGAGCAATTCCCACACTTCCCAATTGTTCTTCAGGCAGCTTAAAGGCCATGTAGCTCAGAATATGCTATTGGGTGCAGAATTTTTTCATCTGACTTTCTGGTGAGTTTCCACTCTATTTTTTCAAAGTTGAAAACAGAGGATCCACTATTGGACTCGTGAATACATCCAAATGCTGAAGACTGGCTATAAGAGATATCCTAAAGAATTGAAAGTTGTGTTTTAAATACAAAAGTTTCTTGTGTCTATTAAACATCAGCACAGTTACCTTGCCTGTATTTTTTCCAATATTCCCTGCATTTTTCCAATACCACTTAAAGAGGTCTAACTGCAACAAATCATACAACGATCTGGGCCATTTAAGCAGAACATTTGGGTTGCAAAGCAGAAATTCAGCCTAAAAAGAGCTGTTGTTTTTGGATTTCACAGTAAAATCACCAAAACTGATTTGATTTTAGGGGAAAGGATTTCTAGTCAGTCTTAATAATAGAGAAAGTTCTCTGTCATCATTCCGTTTGGCTGAACAAGAAGTCTTCAATTTATTCTATAAATTCAGAAAGTACTTGTAAGAACCTATCTTTACAACATCTAATGGCATCATCCACTGAGTCTACACTAGGAAAACTGCAAGAACAGTAAAGGCAAGAAGTGCAAGAAAGGGCCTGTTGAGATTAGCAGCAAAGACTCTGTGTAATTGGACATGCCATCACATTGAAAACAAAGGAAATGGGTATTAATTCCTCGGTGAATTACTGGCTACCCTTCTGTCATTGCTTATACTGAGCTCAGTTCAAAGTTTTAGGTAAGTGTCATGGAGACTTTCCTTATCATCTGCTTAAAATCATCAAACTGTCCTTAAAAAAGAAACCAGTATAATGTCATCCACTATATGGAAAGAATACAGACAAGAATGTCATGGCACTTCCAAGACATTCGATTAAATTACAACATGCATGTGCAGGCCAAGTTTCTTCCATCAGAAGGAACAGTCTCCACAAGACTATTTAGTTACATAAATCACTATTTATCTAGATCCTCTGACAAGAGAGAGTGAAATCAAGTTCTTTCAGCAAAGACAGACCCATGCAAACTTACATCCTTCTTTTTCACTTCCAAAAGGCATCTTAATCAGTTTATGAAACATGAAAAAAAAAAAATCTAGCCTGTTTCAGTGCCACATAAATGTTCTTAAAGCCTGAAGTGCTGTTGCTATAGAAGGTACATGAGCTTTGAATCTGCTACTAATAAACAGTGCTTGGAAAACATTCAGAGAAATAATTGCGTGTTAACAACCAGGTTTCAGAAAATCCAAAGGATACTCTTTTATTCCATGTGTCATAGTCTGAGTGTGCAGTACAATGCAACCTAATTTTAATTAGCTTCCTTCATCTGCCCTTGGTTGGAGATGATTGGCTCTATTCAAAACTGGTCCCCCAAAGGTTTTGGTAACTCCCAAAATTACTTATTCTTTAGTTATGTCAAACACACACACATGCAGACACACACTCACCCCCTCACCCCCTTACCTTTTTGCAGAGAATCAAAAGAAATAAGAACTTCTCCTTAAAATTAAATCCCAGATTGTCTTGGACTGTCATAAACTCTATTCATACTCATTCCAGGTTGCCAGTTTTTAGTATTGGCTTTGCTCATGTGTAAATGCAGGTAAGTTACTGCTATTAATACCATCCCATAAACTGACTCTTGAAGAAAACAGTAGAAATATAAAAAGCTCCATAAATAGAAATTATGGACACCCAGTCTTAAATATGATGATTACTTGTTTATAAGTACACCCCATTAAAAGGTATTGACTACACATCATAGTATCAGTATCTACTCAGTTTAACACAGTAGCATTTACTTGGAAGGCATAACAAAAGTGTTTTCTCCCCAGCAAATATTTCAAATTCTACATATTTAGAGAACAGCAAAGAAATATTCTGCTCGTGCATCACATTAAGCAAAATGCAATTTTCATTCTTCAGAGATGAAAAGTTGTGTCGAGAAATGCTTGCAGTAATCTGCTCATCAGGTAAGTGAACTAAAGAATTATTTGAGAATACTTACATGCAGTGACTCCAGTGTGCCCCGTTTCACTCCTGCTGTTATTCAAGCCTCAGCTGAAACAAACCATCTTTTGACAGTTTGCACTTCCTCAGAGCTGCTCTGTCTGTCTGCAATTCCCGAGGTGAAGACTCTCCCAACAATTTATATCCCTGTCAGAGTTCTCCTGCTCCCCGAGCAGGGGCAGCACGGCCACTCTGTCATCTCCCACTCACTGAGCTCCTGCAGCCAAGAAACAATAGAGGGGAAACCGACAACTGATAGTGTCCAACTGCCCAAGGAAAAGCAACCTGAGACCAGAAAGTAACACTTTAGATGGTAAGGGGACACGGCAGTGTGTCATCTGTCCCCCAGTGGCATTTTGAACCCTCAGAAAAACTGTAAAATGCTGACAATAGGCTTGTGAGGGCACAACAACGCTGGAAAAGGATTTTAAAGCAATCGTTCTCGTGAATGTCATGATATTCAAAAAAGGTAGATGTTCCTTTAAAATGAAATTTTGTCTTAATAAAAGGAAAAATTCTCAATTTCTCTTTACGAGGGGAGCAGCAAAGGCTGAAATACTCCTGACTGATACTATGTTCCCTTCAGTAAGTTAAATTACTCTGTGAATATTAGCACCATCATGTTGACAGTTATGTTGCGTGAGGATTAGAAGCAGTCTAGCCATTTAAATAATAAAAAATTGTTTTCAAGGAATAACAAGAAATAATTCTGAAATTCTTGATGAAGGGCTATCTTTTTAACACAGTCTCTTAAATTTATTCTAGTGTATGAGGTACCTTAATTACAATAACTTCTGTGGTGAAACAAGTGAACAGATGATTTATAACATGAATCTTCAAGGCAAGCTCTCCATCAAAGAGAGGTCTCCTCCTCAAAATCCAGTTACATGAATCAATAATCATTCCCACAAGCCTACTTATTTATACAGTGGTAAATTTCATTCTATATACAGGAGTTCACAGAAATTTGATCAGATAGTGCTAAGGTTAAGAAAGCATTCAATATGGATGGAGAGTTTGGATTAGAATTTAAATCTCCAATGGAACATAATTAATGCACTAACATCTATTAATAACCACAAAAACTGCTGGAAGAGGCAGTTCTGTTACTACTTTGTTAGAGTTCAGTAAAACTCATTTTTATAGACAGAACTAAACATTTCTAACACTTACTTTACAGCCTCCTTTGGGATGGTGTATACTGCTGCCAACTCAGCACCACTTCCTTACACTTTAGAAAAAAAAGAAAGAAATGTTAAACACAGTGGCAGAAGAAAAGTTTAAGTACCTTGATTAATTTTTCTGCATTGGAATCTGACTGAGATAACACAGATTTTATAAGAGGGCATTACCTTTTGGAATTGAAATCAAGGAGTTGGGATTCTGCCCCCCACTCTTGTTGTAGAATACACAGTATCAGAATCTTGACATTTGTATCATTTGTATTGTTGGGAAGAAATAATAACTTAAAGACAGAAAACACATAAAGATATAAATTCAACAACATCAGTAAATTCTCAAGAAAATACTCCCATGTAATAGTCCCCAAACACAATGCTCAGGTGCCAGAGGCCCTTTAGGACTTCCCATAATGTGAAGATATTAAGCAGCTAGAATCACTTAATGCCATGACCTCATTCTCATGGCAGTGTTGGAGAGCAAGGAGACAAAATAATTATGGTCACAAGTGTTTAAGTGTGACCTTCTATGGACAAATCATGCCAATGAGAGGCTGTTTTCATCCCCTGGATATGTAATAAGCTAAAGGAGAAGGGAGGAGAAAGGAACTTGGTAGAAATTTCATCGTATTCCTTGTTTGAATGAGAGATCTTCCAGTGCAATCCACAGAGAACCTATTTTGTTGTAAATCTTTGTTTCTTATGCTGCACTCAAAGAACTGATAGAAGACAAACCATTTCACAACTTAGGTAAAGAAAATCCTCCCACAGCTGAGCTATTTACAACTCTTAATAGAGCAGACCTTGGTGCGCTGGAGATGCAGCATGTATAGCTGTAGGAAGCAATGGACATGTCGTGCCTTCTATTTCAGGGGAAGGCAAAAAACAAAGAGGAAACTGAAGGAGTTGCCACTTGGAGACCCTTTTAGAATGCAAAATGAAACAAGATGTTAAGGCACCCTCCAAACTGTGCTCAGGGCAAATGTCTTGGTCAGTGGACCTCACAGGAATTACAGTAGAAGGTGCAATAAGTGAAGCCTTGAGAGCCTCAGCTGAAGCCTTTTCCAAATTTTTTGTCAAAACACTCCCAAACTTTTCCCATCACCGAGGGCAAGCCATATGGCTGTCATCATATGAGGGGAGGGTCAATAAAGATTTTCACACTTAGAATAAAATTATTTATTAAGAAGTTCAAAAGGTTCTTGAGACCTTCAGCCAAAGAAGTCGAAAAAATATATTCTGATTCACTTTAGCAATAGCCCACAGATAAAACTTGCAAAAATGTCAGGTGTAACTTTCAAGAGTGATTTAATCAGATTAGGCTCATAAATCACTTGGGCATATCTGAAATTTGTGCTCAAGACAAAGCCAATTTAAGCAAAGAATATATAACCAAGCGTTTCTTAAATAAGCACAGAGTAATGTAACTAGGGTAGAAAATAACAGAGATGTGAATATTGCTTGTTGAAAAATTAAAAGGGATGGCTATGGCAGGATTTCCTATGACTTTATGCAATTGTCAGAAGCAAAGGAATGAGGGTATTTTTAAAGCAGCTGCTGTTTATAATGTTCTCCTTCAGATCCCCACTTCTAAATCCCAGCCCATGGTGCAGCAGAGACCCTCTGTTGACACAAGAAAACTCTTGAGTCAGTATTTTCCTTCCCAATCTTTCAGCTGACCTAAGCAGCTCCTGACACTTGCCAGGCTAAGATGACTCAGCAGTACAGTTAGATAACATTTTTAATTTCTCCCTGAAGTTCAAATAATACACATACAGTCTTTCACTCCTTTCAAGATCGAACCTCAGTAGACAACTTTCAGCTCCCTGCTTCTCTGAAGCACCAATTAATCAGCTTAACTAAGACTCAGCCAAGAATGAGTCAGGCATTGACATTCAAAGAAAGCAATGTCCTGCTGTGTCTATCACTATGCAGGGAAAGTCAGACAGAAATTCCAGGCTCCCATGCCTTTGACATCCAACTGTATTCCTAAACAAAGTTGAGTGTTCCCTTTTCTGGCTCCTCCTGGGAGTCTACCAGCTGCAGCAGGCAATCCAGCAGGCTTTGCTGGGTACCAGACCAGACTCATTTACTGTTTCCATTAACCCTGGAGGCACAGTTACTCAGGGCTCATTCAAAACCTCATATTCTCCAAGTACAGTTATCAGAATTAGGGAGACACTGAACCTACTGATAGAAGACCACAATGGACATTCTCAGTTTTCTGAGTTATTTTCCTTCATTTGGACATGTACAAGTTCTGTCAGAGTTTTGGCAGGGGCCCAGTACTCTGGACCTGATCAACACCCACAGAGAATCTTCCACAGATCCAAAGCGCAATTACTGAAATGTGTATGAAGCAAATTTATATTCTCAATTTCACCAGTCCCACATAAGCCTAGTTTGTGCCAAGGTGAATGTCACCCACTGAATACCTGCAGCATCACCTTGTTCAGGAGTGTATTACCAACATTATGAAATCCCAAATCAATCCAACTGGGATATTTTCCCTGGCAATAAGAGCAATAATGTTTTTTTTTGTTAGAATTTCTAATCTTTCCAATTTATGTACAGCATGATTCTACTTCAGAGATGGGGAAATCAAGTCACAGGAAAGGCACTGGCTACATAAAAGTACCCAGCAGCTCAATGGCTTAAGGCTGGATTAGCACCTGAATATTTGAATTTACCACCCAGATCCTCCCTAACCAGCCTCTCCAGAAAGCTGCCAGCCTCCACTGCCCCGTGCCAGTTACAACTTCATCTCCAGAGGAGGAGCTCAACCCCACCAGCCAGTAGCTGTGTGCACCTTCTGCAGGCACTTCCTGACTGCTGGGGCATCTGAGCTGTTTTTGGCTGGTGTTCCCAGCTCTGACTGGGCAGACTCTGGAGAGCACACCTGACAGCACTGGCTCAGGACAAGGCTGACACAGACACACGACACAAACAGGAAGAAATTGAGAGAGAGGCTGGGTGTCATTGATATAAGATTCTACTTTTATTAGGCTAATAAATACAGTGTCTGCTCATTCCATTTCAAATGGAAATCTCATTTAACAATGTCACGTTCCTGAAGAGTGCAGTTGGTACAATGCAGGTAGCACACTTTAAATACAGATTATTTATTTACATAATGCACACATTACCTTGTGATTTTGTAAACAGATTTAAGATAGGGAAAAGGCAATCCCGTAGAATGCCATCACTGCTGATGCTGGTTTAGCCACCATCGTTCCTGTCAAGCCAGACTAATTGCTTTGTTTTTGTGGGCTCCTAGGGAATAACATACTTACAAATTTGGAAAAAACAACAACATTGACTGTGCTGACTTTTGATCAATCACCACCTAGCTGGGAATGTCAGACCTATTAAGTGTTCCTTCTTTGCCAAAAAATTAATGAACCAAAAATAAGTAGCAGGGTTTGGAACCAGCTCTGTCTTAGGCTGTATTCAATGCCACAGTCACACTGGAGAGTGAGGAAAGGGAAAAAAGGAGTGAAAGAAGAAAGCAAAGGTTAGGAATAATTGCAGCACATTTTCTTTTTCTTCATTATTAAGAATAAGCAATTACTAGAACTCATAGTGGCCAAAGTGAAGAGAGGTAATTTTCGATTTTATTGACCAAAGAATCAAGGAGATGAAAATTTAGGAATGAACAATGAATAGCTCTTGTCCATCATTTCACATACACATGGAGTTGAACAGAAGTCAAGCCAAATGAACCAGTTTTTCATAAAACCAGATCCCAACCCCAAACTTCTGAAGCACTACAAATTAACTTGTAGTTTTCATTCAATTTTTTAATGTTTTAGATCCTCATGAATTTTCAGGAGACTGTCTCAAAGTCTTTGATAAATTACTTTCTGCTGAAAAAAAATTAAACAGACTTTTAGTGTTAAATTTAAAAGAAATATTCCAATGTCTAAAAATCCCACCAAGAAACTTAAAACTAATCCAAAGAGGAATGACTTGTTAATTGCACAGATCTTATCAAATCTTAGCAGTAACATATATGTTGGTTTTGGCTTGATTATTTTTTTTTAATTCAGTACTGTTGCAGCCTATTTTTCTTTTATTTCCCAAGATCTTTTGGCAACAATAAACTTATTTGATTTCCTTTGAAAAAAAGGTCAGATTGTCTCCAGACAATTAAAAGGAACCATGCTGTTTGACGAAACACTGCCATTATCCTGCTAATGAGCCGTTGTAAACCTGAAGTTGTGGCAGCAGCAAAGGAACTTTAGCACAAACAATGACAGTCACTCCCACAACATTTGAATGTGCCATGTCAGAAGAAAATTGCAAGAGGAAATTGCATCCATTAAAATTATGTTCTTGAATAATTTGAAGGTTAATACTTGGAAAATAAATAAAAGGTCAAAAGTGCTGCAGGTCTGCATTTCTCAGGTAAATGCATCCTAAAAGCCTCATACCATGAGACATTTAGCCAGAATGGTTTGGGGCTCAATCAAAGGCTCAAAACATCAATTCACAAGAGCCAAGAAAATAGTTTGGATTTATCTAATGTTTATTTTATAAAAAATTAAATCTGAAAAATTGCAGGATGCCAATTTTGCGCCCACTTTCCACATGGAGTGTCTTGCCTTTTTCTATTTGAAACCGCCATTAGACCTCCACATTTCTTTATAAATCTAAAAACTCAGCAAATTTCAAAATATATTCCAGTGTGTTTTCTTTCAATATTGAAATTAGGAGGTGGATTGGCAAACCACTGTCCCACCCCATGGCTAGTTCTTTCACAAACTGTGAGAAATTATATTTCTATTCTTATATCCCTATAATGTTGTTATAATGTTTTTATTTTTTATATTATTATGTTGTGTGACAATAGTTTTTCCTCAGGTGACAATTCCCCCTCTGTTCAGAGCAAAATGTGTTCACAGAAGGAAGAATCCCTCAGGAAGGGATGGATAAGGAGGGGAGCTGTTTATGTGATATTCTGTGGTTTTATTGGGTTAAGGGAAAAAACCCTTTTCTGCTTGGCAGTTATTTTCTTTTGGTCTTCACATTTTGTGCTTTTATTGAGAGATGAGCAAACTCCACCCTTTTTTCTGAGTTTTCTGGAGTTTGGAAGGCGTCAGGGGAGGCACTGAATGCAGAGAGCATCCACACCTTGGGCATTTGGCTTTTTCCAGGTGGCAAATAAAAGGTGATTTATCATAAACAGTTGTAAAGGGCGAGGCTGGGGCTGCAATGTGAGACACGCAGTCATTGTCAAAGATTTCTTTTGCTGTTTCTTCGTAGATTGAGGTGCCAACATTACACAGAAAATGTTGGAGAGGAAGGAAATTATCCCTTTCAATTTCTGCCATTGCATTTATTTTGATTCCCTGGGGCTTTATGGGGGCAAATTGTAGTCAAGGCAAGAAGGGGAGGATGCTATCTGACCTCAGGCAGTGGGACTGAGGTAGGTATTTTTAAGTAATTTACCAAATGCTGTGATCAGTGGTGGTTTATAGCTCAGGTATCAGCCCCTGGATCCCTGCATTGTTTTGCTTCCATTCTTACGTATAAACACATCTACATCCAGATAAAAGCTTCTTTGTAAATCTGATTTATTTGGAGATTTCTACATGCGATGGAAAAGCTTTAAATGGTAGATGCAGAACTTGCTTTGGATCTAGACAAATTCTGCACGCACCAAAACAAATTGGAGCCAAATTTAGAAGCAGTGCCTTATGACATGATCCTGGGGAGTGAGAGGCTGGCTGTGGGCCCAGAGCTGACAAAGATCTTTTGCACATTTTTATCTTTATGCTCTGTGAATAGTCCCACTGATCATTCTGTCAACCTGAAGTACCACAACATCATCAGACTGGCCCTTAAGATTAAAAAAAAAAAAAAAATTTAAACGAAAGAACTTTGTAAAAAGGTGCTTTTTTTTTTTTTTTTTTTTTTTACACTTTGTTTTCTGTTTACTGAGCCTTAAGGAAACATTTGTGTCATGTTTTCCAGTCTTTTTCTTTTCAATGACAGAAACTCTTCGGGGTTTTTTTTCCCTAAAATGAATCTGGATATTCTCATGCAGACTTACAACTGTCAGAGATGAGATTTTAGGCAGATGTCATACGTTGTAGGATTCTTGGTAGGAGCTGAGAGAGTTGGCACCACAGACAACACAGCACTTGTTTCAAGTTTGCAGGATGCCTTGGATCATGATTTCTTTGGGGCAAGAATGTTAATTGTATCGTGGCTGAGCGATGCAGTTGTGTCTAAGTGTGTGCGGCTCACTCTTCTGGTGCTCCAGTCTTTTCATTGCTCCATTTTCAGTCCCTCATGCAGCTGGTCCAAGGAAAGTACCAGTGAATTAAAGATAATTACAGGCTAATGACTAATCCTTTTATTCTGGGGAAATCATGGGGGGAGTGGGTAAGAAGGTTGCAAAGAGTCTGATTAACTTCAGAGCAGGTGTCGTTTGGAGAAAGTCAGCTTCCCCACAGCAGCGAGGGAAAAAAGCTCTTAAAATTGCTATGGAAATTCTCCAGATAACAAGCATAAAATTAAATTTCGTGTAAATGTGGACAAAAAACAATTAGCATGTAGCTGGAAACAACAGAGAAGCAAGCATTCAAAGGGAATTATTGATGTGCTTTAATTAAAAATTAAAGTAGCTGAGGGGCTGACCTAAAGTGTTGGCAGTGAAATCAAACCAAAACCAAGAATGTTTTACACAGAGCACTGAGTAGCCCCAGCTGCCACCAGCCAGTAGTGCTACAAGGTTCTACAGAGAGTGCAATTACACAGCCTCTGTCCCAAACAAGCTTGATTTAGTGTAACAGACAGAGTTTTACACATGCAGAAATAATGCAGAGAAAATATAGTTATTCCTCTGTGAAATAAAAAATATTTATGAGAGGAGGTGAATATACATCTCATGTCTGAAGGGAATATTATGTCTTCAAGAGCTCTTTCTTGACACTCTTTGTGACGACCCACACTGTTAATTCTATTGTATAATGCAATATTTTTATTGCTGTTTAACTGAAGAAGTCAGTTAAATACATATTTACCTTTTTTTTTTCCCCCACAATTTATCTCTGCCACATTTTTTATGTCTACATGTCCTCTGTGATTATTGTGAATGCCCATGGAAGGGCATTTTAATCCAATAATACAATTGTTATAAATGTGTATTATAAAATTGGCTTTTCGCAAGATGTGTGCTATATTATTAATAACATTGTGGTAAGGATATAGGATATAAGTTTTTTATTTCTGCTATTAGTGAAAGAAGACTAGGCATAGTGGTAGTAGTTGATGTAAGTATGCTTAAACTATCTGTTTGGCTAGGATAACATCCAGTGAACATGTAAAGAAGACTCTGCTATTGATACACCAACTATCGGCATCTCCCATCTGAAGAAAGTCTGGACCAAGCCCTGAGCTGGAGGTGATAATGAAGACACAGCCACGAAACACAAATGCTCTACAAAGGCAGACCCAAAGGAGGGACCATGTAAAACAGTTCCTGGAATATGGAAACTAGTTTATGGAATTATATGAATATTCATAAATTGATGTGACAGAAAGGGTATTTAAAGAATGTCTCTGATATGGCAGGATGTGGCCATACTTTGCTTTTTTTATCTCCTAATTGTCTTAATTTTTTAAATTAAACATATTTCTTAAAATTTACCAAAAAGTGAACCTCGTTTTTCACACGACCGTGTCAAATATTGTAATTGACCCTTTGCAGGTTTTTTTCTCCTCCTGTGAAGAACTGTGTTTTCCATTGGATCTATTTTAAACATAAATCACCAGAATAATTTCTTAGGCTGCAGTATCTAGAAGTTCCAAGAGCACAGTGAACATTTTGTGAAGTAATACTTCCTAAGAAGTTTGATTTTTTTTAAATTACCTTACTTAGATATTAAAAATTATGGAATTTACTATCAAGCAGGGGTTTCATATATACCTTTGGCTTTGAAGAAAGAGCTTCATACAGAATTTATTATACTTGCAGTTAGTATATTAACATTTTTTCTCATCCAAAATTGAGGCTGAGCAGGAAAATCATCCAAAAAATAAACATTTTTTAAAGACAATGAAACCTATTTTTATTTAATATTATTTTAATATTTTAAATTTAAACTTCATCTCTTTATAAATCCCTTTATATAGTTACCTAAGAAGTCAAAACAGCATTCCTTCCAATGTTGCTTTCATATGCTTGATGGCTTCTTTGTATAAAAATCTTAGTAAATAACTTAAGGTTTATTTTTAATGAGAAAAATCAGAGGAATCTTGTATGGCTTGAGAGACCATTTCAGCAGTATTACCATGCTGCCCTCTGGAGTACACTGACAAAGCACTGCATGGTAAAATTTTTGGAGGCATCTGCTGTTCCTCTTTGCATCCAAGAGAATTATCACTGGAAAAAAGGAAGCCTTGGCGAAACTCTTTGAGAAGCAGGATGGATGTGTAGTGTTTCACTTCCTTTAGCCCAGAATTTTTTGCGCATGTTTTTACTAGATATGTATTACTGTGTAGGCTTTCATCCCTGGCTATACCCCAAAGCCTTTGATATAAATATGATTATTGTAGGATCACCTCAGTGCTGGTATTGAAGTTCTTTAGTGAAGATTTTAATTTTTGCTTTAGAATCACCAGATTGAGGTTTCTCAGCAAAACTGACTTTTGTCATCTGGAGGTGCAAGAGCATGTCAGACTGTCCCATTGAGGCCAACTTTTCTGGCGCCTATGTAGCATAAGTCTCAGAAATCCTGGGACTCTACTAGGAGAAAGTAGTAGGTCTCAAAGAAAACAAAATACATTTTCCCTGACAAACGCAAAAAACCCTGAAACATTTGGAAAACATATGAATCTGTTGTTTCCTAAACTAATTCATCTTTCTCCAAGATGTGTCTCATGGAAAAACTAAAAATTCCCTTTCACTCCTTCCTCTCCCTCCCTTCCCCAAACTGTCTAAAACCACAGAAGAATGAAAACGAAGGTCAGGCATTTATATTATCTCTAAGTTCTGGGGGAAAAAAAACCCAAACCAAAATATAAAAAAAGTGGAGTTTAGGCCCAGTTTGAATTTATTATTTTTTAGGAGTCTCTTCCTTAGTTCATATATTTAGTATAAAAATTCTCATTTGTAGATTGTCAATAGCTGGAACTGGGGTTCAAAGACAGCACAGGTCCACAAACAGAAAATAAAACAAATCCTTCTTTCTCCTGCTTCTCCAATACAGAGAGACTTTAAAGTATATATATAATTCAGGTTTATTTCTGGGTCCTTTCTCTGCTTCCACAATTGGAAAAAATGCACAAGTTAAAAGGAAAGGTTGTTATCTCCAAAAGTGGTTTTAGGGATTTAACAACACTTGGGAGCAGCTAATTAAATTGTTAGAAGCTATTAAATATTTTAAGTACTTTCCCATTGGTAGTCAACAGAAATAAGTTACCTCATAAGTCCCTTTTTAATGTAAAAAATGCCTTTCTTTAGGTGCCTTAAGTCTTCTGAAAATCTACTTTTTCTTCAGTCTAGGGTTTCAGGTCAGGCAGAAAGAAAATATAAGCTAAGTGACTGAAATTGCAGATCACCTACAGACTGACAAGCCATGAAAAATTAAGATCCTGACAGGAGCATGCAACATTCACTGTGGTGAGAACATTAAACTACATTTCAATGTAAGCAAGGAAAATAATCATCGATGGGAAAAGCTACCTGTGAAAATGCAGGGGCTCTGCAGGGAAACCAAAGTCCCCAAGATTATGTCACTGATGGAGACATCAAGGCACGGAGCTGAGAGGGCATGAAGAGAGACAGGAACTGGCTGAGATGGTCTCAAATTACCATGGAAAATCGGGGTAAAGGGGCCTTCCCAGACACTGAGGAAGTCAGATTTGAATTGTCACTGGAGGCGTAATTATGACTAGATACACAGTTGTTTTTCTCAAAGGATATCACAACCTCTTACAAACATTTAATTAAATTGTTAATTACTTCACAGTCTTATTGCATAAGCAGCAGATGAGGAGTCAGAAGTGTCCTGAATTCTGTACCTGTTCGGATTTGCATTGGATCTTCACTGTCTGAATTCTGCTTGGATAGCAGCTCAGCTGGTCAGTGAGTGATGATCAGGTTTTTGGTGACTAGATATTGATGGAAAAGGAAAAGAAGTAACCCAGTTGTTTTGCTCTTTAAATCCTAAATAGACAGTACTGCCTCCTTTATTCTGGAGTTTGACCCAGTAAAAACTCACTCTGACTTTTTAGAAAGCTTAAGATCCTAACTCCCTCTGGCAATTTTAAAAATACCACCTTCCATTTATAATCTCCAATGGGAGAAGTTTTAATATTACCATATAATTGTTTGGAGAATTTGTTCCTCATACAAGTGAGAAATTCTTTGTGTACATATGACCTGCATAGTGAAACCCCCCACATTATTAGTATGTCAACATTTTGGGGTTTTTTTTTGAGAAAAGATCGCGTCAGCAAATAAATTCACATTATCCTGGTAAATATTTTTAAAGAGGATGCAAAACTAGATCAGAGCACAAAAGTAGCTTTACTAACAGCTTCTACTGAGATTAAATATATATAAATATATGTATATATCTCCCAAGACAAAATACACAGCTTCATATAATCTGCTAAAGAGAAAAGTAAATATTTTGCAACCACAAATGAAGTCAAAGCATAACATTGTGGTGAGACTTAAGAGGACTTAACAGACCAAAATGTCTCATTATTTCACAAATTATAGCAGCATGAAAAAACACTCCTTCAGTTTCAGGATACTTAGGTCTGTTTCATGAAATAAAAACATGAGATTAAAACAAAACAGTGTTTGAAGCACTGGCTGAGCTCAGTGTGATGGTGCAGCCTGAGTGACACCGACCCCATACTGCAGGTATGAGAAATGGGCTCCTGCCACAGAAATGGGCACAGCTTTGTCCACAACACTTCCTTATGCCCATGATGCCTGGAAGGCTGACCTGAAACAGAGACTGGACAGAGCTAGAGAATAAAGTAGGTATTTATTGAAAGGCCTCCAGGATCCACCTTGGGCAGGACAGGAGCCTGGCCAGGGCTACACCCCCCAGTCCACTACGAAATGCCACGCACGACAAGCTGACTGGTCATGAGGTCTTACAGTTTTATAAGTTTTGGTCCATTTGCATTTTGGGGTTTAATTGTCTCATTACAGCTTCAGGCTGTGAGGTCTCATCCTTCTTGTTCCTCCCTTTGGTCCACTGTTGTTTGTGCTTTTGGGCCTGAAAGTTATCTTTGGTTCTGAGCAGAAAAGGAATTTGTTTTGTCTTCCTACCCGGTGAAGAGGGCTGACTGGCACTTCATATGAGGCTCAGAAATACATTTTTAGGTAACACAGAATCTGCAAGCTAAAGCATAGGGCATCACCTTCACCGTGGGCTTTCTCAGGCAAGGTGATACAGTGCATGCTTTAGGTTCCTTTCACTAATGCTATGGATTAAAAGTATTAAAGGTAAAAATGCAGCTGGTGGCCATGCCCTGGTTAGTAGTGGGTGCCAGCAGCCAAGTTCTGCCCTCAGTCACACCCTGCAGCTCCCCTGAAGTCCCAGGCGGTGCCAAGTGTAACTGAGGGAAGAATTCAGCTGTTCAAATATGCCCATGGTCACCAAGCCAGCTGGCAGCAATTGCCAGGGAATAATGGGAGTGTTGAGGGCAGGAGCTGAGGAGCCTTGGTGGGGAGGGTGGAGATCTGCACAGTGCCTGTCTGCAGACTGTCTGGCCTCCTCAAGTCAGAGCTATTAGTTTTTCCTACTTGCTCTAATGAACTGCAGACAAAAAAGGGGTCTTTCACTGGTGGATGCTGATAAATGAAATGCTCACCAGCTGGGGCTCCTGCACCTCTCCACACATTGGAGCAGCAGCCTTTTGTTTGTGCCAGATCTAATATTGAAGTTTCATGGGGCAGAGGGTAGGTTTGAAAATATTTCAGATTCCAACACAGTAAAACATTATTGTTATGAATGAAGTAGAGCTGAATGGATTCCAGGCTACTTATAACACAGAAAAACTCATCTTTTTGCAGCACAGTTAGTATTTATTCAGTGCTTCATATTACTGAAATTGGTAATGGGCTTTCTGGCTCATACACTGACTCCATCTGAGTGAACAAAAGATGGCTTTTCATTTCCCAGATGAGGAATCAAGATCTGGAGTATCTGTCTGTACTCATACTGGAAGAAAGGAAGTTAAACTCTGGTCTCCTTAGGAGTAGTGTGTAGTAATGCACCCCCAACTTAACAGGTGTTCCCATATTAGGAAAGGGTTTGAGTTGCACTCCTGATCTTATAAGGCAAAGAACCAGAAACTTTGATGATCTTTACACTATAATTGGCCCAGTTCCAACACGAAGGCACCTGTTGGACAATTTGAGCTGTACCTCAAGAACTGTAGCTATTTCTATTGGACAGCATGCCAAAAACCTCTCCTTGATCATTCTACAGTTAAAGGAGAGCATGGAGATTTTTGGCCCATTTTTAGGGTGTGATAAAAAGTGTAAGGCTTCTCCCTGCACTTTGCACAGGTCATACTACTTTTGTCTTGCATAATTTGTTGTTTTCATCTTAATTAAAACCTTCTGCTTTTCAAACACTTTCCATCATGCTGTCTTGCTATTTTTACAAGCCATTTTCTGAGGCTGTGGGCATCCCTCAGGTGGTGGCACATCTTGGTGGAGCTAATAACATTCTGCCCCATGCAGATCACATCAGTTGTGCCTTTGGATGTCAGGGATACACCCCTGACCAGCTCATACTCCATGAGTGTGTGGCCTTTGTGAAGTCCCACAGCTGCCCACTTTCAGTGTAGAAAACTTGACACTGAAAAGCCTTGATTTCTGGTATTAAAATGGAAGACAAAACATTATGGGACAAGTAGAGTCTAGAACTCCTGCTCATATAGCTGTACACTATTTGAAAAGTGTAAATGTCACCAGAACAGATCAAAATCTCCTGGCAGCCTTTTCTGTTCAGTTTCACAATAAATGAAAAATCCATTGGACTGTTTTGATTGACAGTCATGTTGTTTTGGAAAGATCTTTAGATGGGCAAATTATTTAAAAGAATTGGATGGAATCTCTAATCTGGAAGAGGTTAGAATTAATTAATCAGACTTCCAGTTGAAATAAGTCTTTCTTCATCTATTTAAAATAGTAGAAGTCTTTAATTTGTACCAGTTCACTCTTTCCCATCCCTTGCATTACAAACACATTGTCAGTTGAAAAGGTCTTAAATACAGTAAAATTAACAGGCAAATACAGGAATAAATACACCATGAGGCACTTTTGTTTTGGGAGTTCTGTAACTAAGAAGTCCATAATCACTGTAATAATTTCTTTAATGCTAAGCATGTAGACCCTTCCATTTTCTCTGGCGCAGATTCAAATTAGCTGTTCCCTGCAAGAAGAGATTTCTTCCACTTCCAATAGTTGCAATGTCTGCAGTTTCTGACAATTACTGCAGTTCTACAGAAAGAATTTGTACTTGTATACAATCTAAAACACATCACAGGAACTCTTCACATGCAATATATGAAGATCAAACTCATACTTCCAGTGATTTCTGGAAGAAAATAAACAAGCATTTTTCTACAAGGAACTATAGACTTCAGTATTTAGACTGTGAAGGAAGAAATTATTCAGTATTTCAGGTCTGGAGGGGATGTGAAGTAGGAAGAACCTTAACTGCTTTAGCAAGGGTTTACCCATTTGATTCATAAATAAATTTTGCTTATCTAAAGCATGTTCCTTCCAAGGATCCAGAACTTTCAGAAGGGAAAGACTGAGACATGCAATGTCTCAAACTGGGCCTCAGTGTTTCCTAGGCAGCCGTTGGTGAAATACAATACTCAAAGGTGGGAGGGCAGAGACACAAAGTACTCAGCTGTAAAATGAGCCCATTCTAATTATGCTAAAAGATCCTGTGTCTTCAAACAGATGAATGTCATTTACTGAATCACTCCTCCTTGAAGAAACTGCTTTCTAATTATATTTTATCTGGAGGAAGATCCATCTTCAGCTGCTTATTTCTGTTTTCATTGAAAAAGAGAATTATCTTTCACGAAGAAAGAAGAGTGGAAATTAAAACTGCCTTTACAATTCCTAGGTTTTTTTTCAGGAAAAGGGGATTGAAGGAAAATACTTTATTTAAAAGAAAAGTCTATTCCTTCCTCATTGTCTTTGTAGAAATGGAGAAGGACAGTCAAAAGGAAAATTGCCCATTTTCAGAGCTGTGTTAAAGCATAACTCTCCACATCACTGCATGAGGAGGACCAGTCTCAATGTATGACATAGTCAGAATTATATGGGAGTCAGAGCAGGTAGTGGAGATTTACAACAGCCTTAGGATTGTCTCAAAGGCTATAATGTTGGGGGTTAATCTGTTTGGTTTTATTGTTTTGTTCTGTGGGGATTTAGCTGTTTCAATACTCATCAGGATTATGTTTTAGAACCTCAGGGCTGTGCAGTCCAGTTTCATGACTCACAGCATGTCTCACTGCACAGTGGCCAAGGGCCTACAGAAATTATTACAATTGACCAGGGACGGCAAAAGGGAGAATTCCCTTTTTGTCTGGTGCTGAATGCCACCAAGAAATGAAATAAAATGAAATAAAATAAAGTCCATGTCACTCACAAAGGTAGGGTGGGGGATTGTGGAGAAGCAACATTGACAAGTGTAAAAAAGCCAAATAAACCTCTACTTTATACCCAGCACAGATTCTAAGAACAAATGAACAGCTTTTCTGTGACCACTGAGCATGTCATCATTTCATCCTCACTTTGTAGACTTGGCTGAGAAACAACTTCAAAGTGAATTCTGCCACACTCCACTGTAACAGAAGCCGCATCCATATGATCTGTTCACAGAAAACACTCTGCTCACAGCTCTGATGCCTCCTGACAACCCTAAGAAGCCTCTGTATTTATGAAATGGACAGAGGACAGCATGAGGCTGGAGATATAAAGCATTTTGGGGGATATAGTGCACCAGTTCACCTCCAGCAGTATCTCTGGGGAGGAGAATATCAAAGGTCCAGAGAAGAGCCAGAATGATCTGAAAAACAGTTTAGAAGGCAGACAAGAGCATAATCTATCAATATAGCCCTCTAAGCTCTGTCTCGAAATTTTAATGGTATTTGATTGTATCTTTCTTTTTAATCTGAATTTTAAATCATATAATCATCATCCTAAAGTGGCTTAGGATTTTGTAAACAGATATTATTATATATGGTTTTGAAGGTTGATTTAAAAGATACTTTTCCATCAATGAAAGCATGAATATGGGATGTTTTAATGGAAAATAAAAATGTTATTTTCCTTAGAATCACTGATGAGAAATTTAGAAGAATAAATGTTCCAGAGAATGGACACTCAGATTATAATAGTAAGTTCTAATATAATAGAACTGCTGAGGCATAGCAGACAGTGTGGTGCACTAACCCTGGTAAAGCCCAGCCATGGCAATGAGCCTGTTCTGCAAGTACAATAAAGCAGAAGCTGCAATCAGCTTCCCATGCAAAGTGTCCTTCTTGGCAGATACAGCTCAGGAAATATTTAAAATATGCAGACTGCTCATGAGTGTTCTCATCTGCCTGGAGAGAAATTCATCACACCAACATAACATATACACACACTCCAGGATGTGGAGGATTCTCCTCAAAGTACACCATTTATTCCAGTATTTAGCTGATTAGGAGGGAAAAGACAGAGAACATTTTTGACAAATGTTAGTAATTTTCTGATTGTTGGATTTACTTACAGTGATGGCGAGTTTACTGAGTTGCTCCTGGAATTTTTCTGCCAAGAACACCTTGATATGCTCCATCCATCTGGAACATGTGAAATGAATAACAAGGAACAGATGGAATTTTCAAGAGAAAAAGAAAACAATAAAACGCCCACCATAAAAACTAATTCTCTATAAATAATCTCAATCAGGAAAACCTTTACCTCTGAGACAACCCAAGGCTGCTTTTTTAGTAGCTCTTTCCCTTGTGACAAGAGCAAACTTTCCCATGCCACAAATCATTCCCATCCATCATTTTGATACAATCTGAAGGAAAGTCATCCTGCTGTCACAATGTGCCTCTTTTTTCAGGCTCAGAGAGGGAAGTATTGGCATATTTGCAAGTACTGAGCTTACAATCAACAACTATGATCTTTGTGGTCCGTTTTTACACTTCAGACCAGTAATTTAATTTTTTTATTAAAGTCCTTGCTCAATTGATTTCTCATTGAATCAATTTCTGGTTATGTTCTTCTTCTGGATCACCTCCTGCAGTTACCATTGTGTTGCCAAGTTTATATGACATCAGTTACTGCAGAGGAAAGATGTTGTTCTTTCTAAAGAGGACATAGGATGGATCAGTAGAGTAGTGCTGCTTATTCAGGAATTGAGTATTTGTGTTCTGTTTCCTTGATGGAATGGCCTTAACTTTGTGAATTCGTCTGACTCAATCTTTTCTAGAAGCTGATTTTAACTAAGTCTAATTTGTGAAGGGGGCTGTTTTCTACATGCTTCACCAGCCTCCCTTCTGGGATCACACATCTCATTAAGATCACAGAACAAAACCAGCTCCAGATCCATAATTAATAACTCCCTAACTTGCACTCAGTTTCTTGTTCCATTGCTATGGTTGCAACAATAGGAAAACTTTTGATTTCAAAGCAATATTCTTGTACTAATGCCCCCATCAAGCCTGTTTTGATTGCAGCTTAGAAAAAACAAACAGTTTTTCTTCAGTGGGAAAAACTCCATTTGCTATTTCTCTGGCCTTATGTACATTGCAAATTAAAGAACCAGCCAATGGCCAGGTTTTTAGGTGCTCTTTTCAGTCTTTGGTAGCTCGAGGGAAGATGAACTCTTTGCCAAGCCAGGAGATTTGTATGCCTGGTTTGAGTTATTGACTGAATGGGTCTGCACTGCATAAGGAATTCCAGTGATAAAAAGCTCATTCTCAGCCAATGTTATTGGTCATCCATCTCTGGCAGATGCTGGGACTGACACTGATGCTGGAAAATTTATCAGAAGAGCCTGAATGATGATTTGAATATACACAGAGATGGGAGAGGGACCAGAAAGGGGAGGGAGCAGCCAGGCTTGCAGGCCTTTGCTCAAGAAGATCATTGATAGGTACATCACTGCAATATCCTGTGATGATAACACAGAGGTAAATGGTTCCTGCAATCATTGCAGCAGTGAGGATGACTCTCAGGCTGAACAGTAAATCCAACATAGGATTGATTCTGGGCTCTTTTTACACACAACAGTGCAAAATAAGAGCATTCCACTGCTTCTGGTGTTTTATAAAGGCCATAAAATGTTAGCCCAATAGAGGGCAAAAGGAAATGAAGATTTGATCTGTAATCTGCTTCTTGTAACACCAGAGGGCTGTTGCAGATCTCACCAGCACTCCTGTTTGGCGTTTTTATTAAATTCAAGAAACAAATGTTACAAATTTGACTTGGATTTTGCCGTTTTTAGCATTCCATGTGCTATAGGGTGAAGTTGGGCCAAAGTGTATTTGGCCAGATCTTATTGTAGGGTTCTTGCATATTGCAAGGTAGAAGTGTTTAAAAATAGAAAAATATTTACTTCGAAATATGACAATGTGTTGCTTTCCTCTGTGCTCTCCTAGAAATAACTCTGAAGGACTATTCATACTCTAGTAGCAAGCTATGTAATTCAATTAACTGGAAAAAAATTACAAAAAGCATTCCTTGTTATGGTGTGCTTTCACCAAAGAGAGAAATGAAGACATAAATTACATTACATTTACATAAAACATTATACTAAGAAATTGTCACAAATGTCTTACAAAAATATGAGTGATTGCATTTGGCAGCAGCATTTCATCCCTTGTCAATAAAAGAAAGCAGTTTTACAATATCATGTTTTGGTATGATACAGAATTTATCAAACTACTTATCTCGGTGGGACAAACCATGAAGTAACTATGCAGTTGCTTCAGTAAAAATGAAATTGTAAATGAGAACTCATGGGTTTGATCCACAATAAAGACATGAGAGAAAATGTCATTTGTTTCATTTTTACTTTAAGCTGTGCTTGAAAACAAAAAACAAAAAAAACTTTGAATCCTTAAAATTTATTAGATTTTAATTTAAACTTACAATTTTGCCTTCAGGGCTTGGACAGGTGACTACTGAAGTCAAAAGAAAACACTTCAAGATTTCATTGGATGTTGAATGGTGCTCACGCTGCTCACATTCAATTTATCACCTTGCTATAGAATATACTTTAAAAAGAACATTATAGCTCATGGAGATTTTCTTCAGCTGTTCAAATTAAGTGAATATTTATTCTAACCTTTCCAGTTCCTGAGCAGCATCTCTATCTGGAGAAAAAGTAATGGGTTTTAAATGAGAAAAATGCAGAAAAGACTTTTTCATGAGTCTTCTCCTGCAGATATTTTAGCTCTCCTGTTCATGCCAGTTTTGAGCCACGCTTGAAGTTCTCTTTACACATTTTGAAGTACTGGCCCAAAATTCAAATCTAAGGTCTCGTGGACTCTGAAAAAGTTTTCAATCAAGTTTTGAACTGTTTCAGCATGAATATTTTTGTTTAATTTCAACTTTCCTCCTACTGCAGCAATAACAATTACAGCCATCAATAAACATGATATACTCAGTGCTGACAGCCTGAGTTATTTTAGTCACATCCTACCTAACTGTACTCAGAGTCTGTGCAGTTCCAATGTGTTTTTCTTTTGGGAGCCCTTTTTTTTGTGGTTCGGAATCATTTCCCACCAAGTGTTTTATCAGCATCCAGAAGCTGGTCTCATAAAGCAAAACTTTAATTATAATTCTTTTCATTATGAGTTGAGAGACTAAATTTTGACCAAGCAATTGCCTTAGTCTTGAATGTTGACAAATTTTTCCCATATGATCTCAGGAAAACCTTGATGGAAAACCATCTGTAAGCCACCTGAGAGTTCTGGGGGTTTTATTTAACAGAGAGAAAGACAATCCTACCCTGCCTGGGGATTATTGGCTCACTGAACAACCCCTCTCCTCTGATGTGGTCTCACTTTCTTAACATAGTTTCTTTCATTCCTCTTCCCTGATTTTGGAATTTTTCACTGTTGCAGTGTTATTTTACTGTGTATAAGCAGCAAACAGATCACAGGGTCTGACCAAAAGTCATCACATTACTCCACAGAACCCTAAGATACAGAGAGCAGCAGATAGGAAATGTAATCTTTTAATCTAATGCTTCCTGGTGTTGTAACACAATTCTGTGTTTGAGCTGTCCGGCCGATGCTGGGTCTGGCACGCAGCACTAGAGGGCAGTGCCATATTGCACTTCCCGGAAACCATCCCTCCGGACACTGCTGATCCGGCCCGGGAAAGGGAAACTTCGGTGCAAAATACAAATATATTTCTTCTCTGAGCTGGTTTCGGTCACCAGTCTGAAGCTGGTCTGAGATGCCCACATTTCTCAGCCTGCAGACAGTCCCCTCCCCAGCAAGGGCCACCTGATCCAGCTCCTTTTGTGTCTGCCAAGAAAACTGTAGGTATTGTTAGTTCAGACAGCAGCAAAATCAAAGTGCTTTATGCCCGTCACGTTTAGACAAATCTGCCATCACGAAATTGCACTGAATAGAAGATAAATGTAAATGATGTCAAGGACAGTGTACAAAAAGGTATGTTCAGTTGGTCTTACATTGGGGGCGTTTCTTTGGGTGTGAATTGAGGTAATTGCACAAGAAGCTCTGTTCTTCTTGTCCAAGACAGATGTGGAACAGTCTGTGACCTGTTAAACACTTGCCTGGTTTCCCTGCAGAAGCTCCTGCTGGTAACCTACTGATATTGAGATGATAGATGGAAGATGGAGCTATGATTTCAGGAATATCCAAGCCATTTTATCAAAGAGAAAAGTTTGTCTCTTGCTTTCCCCAAAGCACCTCTTGATTGTGGACTGAGCAGGCTTCTTTGCTGAGGCAAAGTTCTGACTAATAAAGGTTTGTGTGAGTGAACTTAGATGGTCTTGAGTGAAGTTGAACCCAAAGAAGCACTGTAGAGTTCAGCATATGCTGTTTATTCAATGAGAAAGCCAAAGTGTCTTGCATGGTTTTGTAGTGGCTGATTCAGAAAACTTGAGTTTCACTTGTTCTGCCTTTGGCTGAGTGAAGCACTTTCTCTCTCATATTCTGTCTTTGGCACGTAAATAATGCACTTGTTGAGGAAAGCACATCAAGATAAACTAATGAAAGCAAGTTTTCATTGCAATTACTAGAGATAATTCTTTCATTTCAGCCATGATGAGATTCTATCCTGTTCTTTGCACTTCATTACCCCCACTCCTTCAGGCAGAACCAATATTTTATCAACAGAACCAGTGAGCCCCTACAATTATTTTCCTCTAACTTCTCACAGATAGGGTCCTCACAGCATAAATCTCTTCAGAGGCAAACCTTTATATCCTGGTGCCATGAGCTATGTGGTGACATACAATGTTATGTTTAAATATATTTGAGAGAATGAGAGACCCTGTTCTCCTCAAGTGAAGGCATTAATGCCAGGATCCATCCTTTGAGCCAAGTTATTGACGGACAAAAAAGGGCTTCAGTGTGAGATATTGGTGATACTGTACCCTGTAAGTCTCAGTTAGAAACAGCAAACTGTTAGAGACTTCAATGAATGCTATTTTGGACTATCCTCATTCCTTGAAATGATCAGTCTTCTGCACAGTAATTAGACCCATATGAAAGATGGTGTAAAAAGCACACAAACATTAACTTAACCTTTACAGGGACATGGTAAATTAGTAATAGAATTGAGTGAATAATCTCATTCAGCCCTGCTGAATCCAAAGTCTGGATTTCCAAACCTAAATGGGATTAGCAAAATTTCCAAGCTTTTAATCCATCTAGTTCTATTCTTTTAACAATTTGCCTGTAAAAGTACAGGCACTTTGAAAGATTTATGTCATTGAATGTCCACAGCCTAAGCAGATTTGGTTTGGGCCCTAATTTTAATAAAACACTTTTAATTTAAAAACCTTAGATCACAATGGATTATATGCAAATTGGATGTATTTTAAAAGAAAGTAGAGGGCAGCCAGTTGCAGATATAATGTCAGGGGTTTTGCATTTTCTTAATTTGTGTTAGAATGGGCCTCTCTGAAACGGTCTATTTTTAAATTTGAGAAGGAGCAGAAGAAATATTTTAGATTCATATAGGCAGTTTTGACTAATAATCCAAAAGATGTTACCAGGTAGACATTTAAAAGACAAAACGGCATTTTCATCCATTGTGTTTTTATTAGTAAACAAAAGCATAAAATTGTGTGCTTCCCTGTTCTCATGGTGACCAGGAAAAAAACAGAATATAGAAAAATTATGGTTTTTTTGTCACACTGGAAGTGAACAGGAACTGAAAAAAGCCTGGGCAGGTGAAAGCCAAAGCATAGCTCCCACTGCCTTAGTGCAGGACTTCACCCTGTGCAGGCAGTTGCAGACTGTAATTAATATCTCTAAGAACAAGGTTGGCAGTTCATAATTTTGCTGAGTTTCATTATTTGGGGGAGACTTAAAACTTCCAGATGCCAGATCTCAGGGTGTACTTGGTTTTCAAGCATTTTTCCAGTTCTAGGGAGCCAGTAAACAAATATTCAAAGATGCCTATGATTACATAGGATGTGTTTTGTGTATGCACATCTATGTTGGAGTAAGGAGGGATTTAATGAGATTTTAAAGGTACTGCATTGAGGTTTCTGATTCAATTCACTGAGACAGTAAAACTGCAGGGTAAAAATTATATAATATTTGCACCAGAATTTACTTCTTATTGGATGATTCCCACATAAACCTGAGTGAGAAACTGATAGTCCCAACTCAGAGTCTGCCTCAGTGTTTTCTTCAGTGAGGGCCAGATCGCACATTTTTTTCATATACAGAAGTGTTAGAGATGTACTTTAGTCTCTGAATAGCATGAATTAGGAAAACACTTGTTTTTTAAGACCTAAATAAAATTTGTTTTTTTCAAATTTTTTCTGGTGTTTTTCCAAAGCTACATGAAACATCAGGAAAGCATCAGGAAAAAGGAAACCAAATGCTGATGTGACTTCTCAGATGAAAAAAAAGAGATACTCTGTCTAAATTTCTCCTGTTTTCCCCGCACAGATCAGTGAGCACTGTGTGCCCGGTGGTGCCCTTGTTTGTCACAGGGTACCTCTGGCTCTTTGAAAATGCTTTGATATTCCTTCCTGGCTCTCCTGTGCTTGGGCACCCAGTTTCCTGTAGTCTTTCCTCACTACTAAGCTCTATTTACTGCCCTTTTCCAGGTGCTGCTTTGCCCTCAGTTACTTCCCATGCATGCCTTTCTGTGCCCGGGTATTTTTGCTTTCCTTCCCCTGTGCCACATTCCAGAGTCACTGATCCTGCTGACTCACCAGGCTGACGTATACAAGGTCATGAAGTAAGACAACGAGGCTGCCAATTTAGAACATCACCCAGTGGATCAGAACACAGCAGTTTTGTTTGTCAGCATCCTCAAATTATCGCTATCTGCTGCCTGAAGTGCATTAAGTAACGATCGTATTCCCTGTGCAGACATGGTCGTCTCTCTGGGTAACTACTGAAGCCAAATTTAGGATAACACTACATATATTTATTTCTATCCTGCAGTTCCCAAACTGGTGTTCCCTATACCTTTGGTTCCCAAACTGGTGTTCCACCTCATTCTGAATTTACTCCTTTATGAGGCAGCATCATCAACACTTTGAAGAGATGGATATTTCTGTACCTGGACAGTGCAGCCACTCTTCATCATGGGCAGAATCCATCCAGGGGAAAAGAGGCAAGATCCTTCTAAAGGATCTGCTCAGAGGGAAGCGTTATAAATGTATATTATAAAGTTGGCTTTTCGCAAGATGTGTGCTATATGATTAATAACGTTGTGGTAAGGATATAGGATATAAATTTTTTATTTCTGCTTTTACTAAGGAAAATTAGGCATAGTGGTAGTAGTTGATATATTATGCTTAAACTGTCTGTTTGGTTGGGATAACACCCAGTGAACATGTAAAGATGATTCTGCTATTGATACACCAACTATCAGCATCTCCCATCTGAAAAAAGCATAGACCAAAACCCAAGCTGAAAGCAATAATGAAAACACAGCCCAGAAACACAAATGCTCTAAAAAGGCAGACCCAAAGAAGGACCATGCACAATAGTTCCTGGAATATGAAAACTAGTTTATAGAAAAATATGAATATTCATCAAACTGGTGCAATAGAAGAGTAACTAATGTCTCTGATATAGCAGTGTGGACTTGGCTGAGTGCTGAGTTACCCAGCCAGCCGTACTTTGCTTTTTTATCTCCTAATTGTCTTAACTTTTTTATTAAATCTATCTCTTATTACCGAAAAAGTGAAGCTTGTTTTTCACAGAAGCAGATATATGGAGCAGAGCCAGTGTTAAAACTCTTTAAGCAGTGTGAGAGGGGATGAGTCTCAAGTGCTGCCCATGCCACACAGCTGTGAGAGGAGGAGGGGGATATTTGCTTCTGCAGGTTTAATACTTTGCCTCTGTTTTAACCAGAGTATTAACTACTCTGCAGCAGTGGAAAATGTTGATAGTAGTTGAAAAATGTTAAATTATTTTGCAAAAGTAAAAATACTATTTTTCTCATTTTTCAATGACAATTGGAGCACTGTGCCCATTTTCTGCCCAAATCTGAAGATTTGTTTTCCTCGCTGCTATACCTTTCTTAACATCTTTCTCCAGCTCCACTTTATTTTTAGTAATTAATAATTGAAAAGTGGGAGGAAAATTAGGAGGGAGAAGCTTAAATATTTTGTATTTGCATTTGAAACAAACCCAATAACTATTTTTAATGTATGTTTTAAAACCAAGTGAAAAATTAGAATTTATTTGTTCATGTAGTCTATCATATTACAGATTTCCCCAATACTTGAAAAAAAGTAATTGTTGTTTCAGGGACAATGTAGGTGAGGTAGACAAAACACAATTTTGCTTGATAAACAGAGATGAATCCAAAGTGAAAAGCTCAGTATTTGTCCTTTTAACCCACCCAAAAGCCTGTGACATCAGAATAAGCTTCTACAGCATTTGCAATTTCCTCTGATATCCCCAGTAAAGCAGAGGAACTCTGTGGATGCTTCACTACCAAAAATAGACTCCACTGTCCAAGCCCACCGGGATTTCATTCCTTTGATCTCTGCTGGGAAACCACTGAAGGTGTTTTACTGCAACTCCCATTCTGAGGAGTTAAAAAGGAACCTTTTTTGTTTTTCTCCTTGTTTGCAGCTGTAAGCAACAAGCTTACTCTCAAGCAAAATAGTATTTGAGTTGGAACATCTGTGCAAGGCAAGGGTGGAGCAATGCAGATTATTCTTTTTTTTTTACCTTTCAAAATATCAGGAGAAAACAGGAAACAGCAAAAGTTGAAGCTATTTTATCTAGAAATCCCTGAGAATTTGATGTTTCCATTAGCACCACTGAGCTAAACTAATACAGTTTTGCAGCTTTACAAATCAGAAGACAGTCCCATTTCCTGGGACTCTGGCAGACATTTGTGTTCCTTCATTATTTGGCCCAGAAAACCAATTTGCATGCAATTTGCATATTTCAAAATATGTCTCTGCTAAATGAAAGAAGAGACTATTGCTCTGAAAAACTGCCCTGTTGTTTAAATCAAAGATTTTATTATAAAATATACTGAATATAGTTTATTACATAATTTTTTTTTAAAAAGTCTGTTTTCAGGTCTTGCCCTGCTTAACACTGACCAACATAATTTCACATTTACTACTGTCTTTTCAGTCCAGTTTTTATTCTTTCCCCTCATTTTCCTTTATTTCAACAATTACAAATTCCAAAAGACATAATTCCTATTCCCACATAAACACAGATCCACAGATCCAAATACATATTTTGTGAAGGCAACCAAGAACCCATGCAAGATTTTTATAATACATTACATACATTAAAATGCACAAGCAGCAACAGACATAAAAATAATAGCTGGGCAGAAGATGATCCTTGAGAGTGATGTTTATGCACTCTCTGGAGCAGGAAGCAGGGCCAGGTTGGTAGCTCAGTGGGCTATGATGTCAGAAGGTCAGATCACACACTGGGATTTGGGCTCATCCCAAATGTTGACACAGTATTGAAAGGGGAAGGGAAAGGGGAAGACATGTGACAGTAAAGAACATTGTATTCAGCAGTAAATGTCCACTGGAAATGTCCGTCATTGGGCTGGGAGAGGAAAGTTCACTATGGGATCAACACAAAGATTTGTTCTTCTGTTGCTAAATATTGAATTGGGCTGGTAATAAGCACCAGATCTGGAGAAGAGGAGTCTACTTACTGACAGTAAATATGAGCTTAATATGAGTTTAATTTTAATGAAATGTGATTGAATATATATATTCCCATCTGACAAGAAGAGAGTCTCACCATGTATAGAGTGCTGTTTGGCTTAGCGTGCTGTCTTCAAAAATACTGCCTTGATAGTTACAGAGTCATCATGGAATGCTTAGATATTCCAAATCTGCATTTCATCTTCTCTTTTGATTACATCTCAGCCTTGCCCAGTTGGCCCTTTCCCAGCTTTTAACCTTTCAGATATGATCTGCAGCTGCTGGATGCAGCAGGAAATGAGCAGTAACAAATGGCACCAGTAACGTTTCTGGGAATGTACAGCTCAGCCTCAGTTTGTCTGCTCTTGCTGTCCTTTCCCAAACTTAGTCACCATGCTTTCACTCACTCATGTTATTGCTAATATAATGTAATATAATGCTTATTATTATATTGTTTCACTAACAAAGATTCAGGATCTGCCTTCATTTAATTTAAATTTCCCAGATTTCTCACCCACCTCATACCAATAATTTTAGTTAAAATAAGAAACCAAAGCAATAAAGCAGCCTACAGTAAGTTTTTTGCCAAAAATGTCTATGTATCTGTTTCTAATACAGATCTTGATTGTAGGTTTTCCATACACTTGTGCATCTCATTGGATCTCAGTTGAAATTGGTCTGTTAAATAACAGCATTTGGAAAGAAAATAATGCTGCCTTCTCAGGATTCATACTGTAATCTCCTAAATTTATTAATATTGAAGATCTTGTAATAATTCAGCTTGGAAGGGACATGTGGCATAATCTCATCATCCAGTCAAACCCACAGACTAGAGTAGCCTCAAATTTGAAGCTGGCTCTAATTTCTAGGTCAGATAAATTGCCCAGGGCCTGGTCCACCTCAGCTTTGAGTATCTCCAAAACCAGAGATTTCAGTCTCTCAAAGCAACTTGTTTCATTGCTGATTATCGTCACTGAGAAAAAAAACCAAAAAACCCCACTTTATTTTGGCATAAAGTATTCTGATTATCTACTGGCCATTAAAAAAAAAAAAAGAAAAAAGAAAAAAGATGAAGGGCAAAATACAAGTTCTCTACACAAGTCACATTTTCACAACAAACTTACTGGCAAAGGTATTGAGCACACAGAATTATAACTCTGAAAGAAAGGATGGGTTAAGCACAAAATTGTGAAACATACTCTATGTTTCACGAGGGAAGGACTTATGTGATGTCTGTAACTGCATTTGGTGAACTGGCAGGTACTTCTAGGCCTGTCTTTCCTGAAAGACCTTAAAAGATCCTCAGATTATTATTCTCTAACTTGTTTCAAATGGATTTAAAAGTTATTTTTCTAAATGCCTGTCATTGCAATGAATTCAGTGGTAATGCTCTCAATTTCATGGTTCCTAGAGCCACACCTTAAATGTTATCAAGGGTCAGTTTATTCCCATGTTACAAGAAAAAAACAAGTGGAAGGCAATATATTCTTTCACATACCCACCTCACACCCTGAGACAATAGGCCCTTCTAGTGTCACAGTAATTTCCTGCTGAAGGCATGTTCCTACTGTTGGTTTTAATTTGAATAGTTGAACAGCGTCATAAGCCTTTCACAGGGTAAATGGTTGGCCAGGCAATTTTGACTTCTTGTGAGATCCACTCAAATGTACAAATAGATTATATGGCTTCCATGCTGAGAAAACATATTAACTTTAAAATGCACAGCAGTAGCCTGGTCTCAATAAAAATAATATTTAAAATGCACTCTTAAACTATAATTCCAAGTTGCAGCTGAATATGAAATATCCATTTCCAGGCAATTACACACAATTTATATCATGCTTTGCAAGACATGTCTATGCACCAGGAATAATAAAAGGCAAATCCCCCATGGCTCTGAGTGACTGAAACAGCTACAGACTTAAAATCTTCCAAGATATGCTCAGGCAGAAATGCAGTGAGCCTTGTGACTTCACAGCAGGCTTTTGGTCACAGTATGTACAGCACAGAGGGAACACTTGGCCTTATGCGGTGTAGAAGAATTTCTTCAATCCAAAACTTGTCATTCTAGGAATAGCATGATTAATTCTTATGGGTTTCTTCCATAGATGAAGAATGACTTAAGAATGTCTTTACATCCAAAGACTGAAAAAAACAACTCTTATTAGTCACAATCTTCCATTTAGATACAAAGCTGACACAAAGGTGGAACTTTTCTTCCCTAGCAATACAAGATGGGTGTAGTAACCCAGATCTAAACTGAAGTGTCACTGCATATTTATGTTACTTTAAAAACCCATAGGGAACTAAAGGCAAGATCTGATGTTGCTTTCATCTCACATCATTGCTTAGTTGCTTGTAAACAGTGGAAAAGCTGGTTTTAGCATCTGCAGTTTAGTCCAATGTGTTTTAATTTAGAAAGTTGTGTAGAGCACAAGAAGCTGCCTGTGCAAGGGTTTCAGTATGGATATGTGAGCAAAGACTGTATATTCTACACACTCAGAGTGGGGTCTGTAGGAAAACAGATTTTCAGCTGGACTGACAATGGAGCCATTCAGCCTCCTGAACTCTCAGACGGTGTCTCAGCACACTGCACACACACGGATACTCTGTCTTGGTGACAAGTAACTAAGACAAAGTGAATTCACGATTATAAAATGCTTTCAGTCTTTCTCCTGCTTTCATTTCCTTAAAGACTAAACAAAATTATAGATTGTCTGGAGAAAAACAATGAAAAAATGACCTCTTTTGTACATGATTCATCTCTGTGCACATACTCAGCTCACTAGGTACACATTGCTTGTAAACATTTTAACTCAAAATTTAAAGTAGGTTTACAATTACAGGTAAGTTTTGGATTATTGAGGCACAGAGGTCAGTTTTATTCAGAAAGAACTGGAAATTAATTAGTTTGCATCATTGTTCCAGGAAGTATCTATCCTCAGATGGTCCCCTTTTAAAGTTTTGTTATATCATGTTGTGTAACACTGTAATATTCAATCCAGTGACAGTCTTCAAGTTAAAGACATTGAAAAATGCCTGAATTGCTGGCAGAACACAAGAATCCTGCTTAGTTCTAATCCAATTTATTCTTTCAAAATCCTTTAAAAATAAGGCAGCTCACGGTATCAGCTCAATCACTTGTGACCTGCCCAGCATGGCACTCTTAAACCCAGGAGACAGAACAAGAACACTACATGGACAAAATAATGATTTATTGGAAGCAAATATTCACACAAGGTATAAAGGCAATAATTTCAATTGTTTATTTTTTTAACAAGACAAAGCTACTCCATTACCAGACTTATTCAGAAACAGGATTAGATTTAGGAACAATGTAGAATATTTTAAATCCCTGAGAATTCTCTTATTCTTTTATGCCTCCCTCCCCCTGCTAAAAATGGTGCTGGAGATTTAATTTCTTGCTCAGTTAAGCTTTTAGTGCATCACCATCCATTCTTTATCTCAGCATGAAATTTAAAAATGTAAGCAAGCCCGAGTTCCACATCAAACTCATCCACATTCAGTGGCAGACACCCAGTATAAAATTACTTCCAGTTTCAAGTTGATATCTAAACTGCCTTATAGGTAAGGCTACTGACTCTGAAGATAAAACTTGTTCCCCTTAAATCAGACATGCAAGAAGTCACTTCCTCCTTCTTCTTCTAGCTGGACACAGCTAAGGGTTTTTACTTTTCATACAGAAGTGTGGAGTTGTGAATGCAAGGCTTTAGGCTTGATCATTTTATATCTGGATTTAAGGGAGCTTAGCATCACAGACTTCCAGTTCCTACTGTGTATTTCTAGTAATTTACCTCCTCCCCCAGCATTTTTTAGGTTTATATCAGGCAGAGAGTTTAAGAATGACAAACTTGGGTAGCAAAAGCATTTCCTCCTATGCAATGCAAGTTCCATTACTGAGTTTCAGGAGGAAGCCACCCTGCAAGGTAACAAAGGTGTAACACATGCAGACAATCTGCAGCCCAAGTTGAGACATTTTTCTAGTAAGATTGTTGCCTCTTGTGCAAGGATGTAACATATACATCACACAACTCCTCTAGATGACACCTGACAACCAGCATAAGCAAAGCATGGGGAACAAGGCTAAATTCGAGTACTTTCAAAAGCTGCAGATGATGTTGGTGTTACCTTGCCAGTGCCCAGTTCTTCAGCTGGAGATGGAAAAAAAAAATCTAATAAAACTCAAGGCATAACTCAACTAAAATAAAATTCTTTCTAATATTAGAGGTAGATTTTAGCCAGTGTAATATGTAGCAGCTGCTCCTGTAAGAGCAGAGATCTAGGAATTAAGCAATTAAGATCAATTGCAACACCTATGTGCTCTTTGAATAATTAAGGCAAGCTTTTTGTATATCCTTCAGGAAAGCAGGCACACCACTCTGTAAAGAGAAAGGCAGACAAGTTATCCTTGCATAATGAAATCAATAAAAGCTATAAGCAAAATGAGAATTCCCATTATATAGATCAAGGCCTTCAAACAGACACAGTTCTAAGATCTGTGTCTAGATCAATTGTCTAGATACAAGTCTAAGATCTGATACACAGCATCCACCCATTCCTTGAATACTTTGGGAACAAACTGCATTACTGAAAGTTTGCTTGACTTGAGGCTATTCATATATGCTCTGAAACACAGATTATTTGGGGTTTGCTGCAGGAATTTACCTGCCTGGTTGACAAACTGAAGGAATTTGACAGGAATTAATATAAGTAAATTAATTAAGACTACTGTCTTGAGAGCATACAATAGTGAGACTGTAAATATGGGACTGTGTAAAAGCTGGGAAGGCTGATAAATGCTTGAAAAAAAACTAATTCTGCCCGACACATAGAAGATGGGTATGACTGCAGTGAATTTATTGTTTGAAACAGATTAGCCAAAGATCATTGTATGTAACCTTTCCTTACCTTGGCAGCCCAGTTGACCAGCCAAGATGGAATGTTGCCACCAGGATTATCAAAATAGTACATATAGACTAGAGAGGAGAGAGAAGTTACCAGACCTAAGACTCAGCTCTAACATACTGTGACCGAAGCTCTCAGTGTGCTTGACTGGAGCACCAACTACAACAGTTCTACTCTAAATTCTGCACAAAAAATCTACTTGTCCTGAAGTGAAATGTGAAGTAAATACAGGCATTCCTGGTTAACCTCTGGGAAGCTGACAGAGCCACAGCAGAAATTTAGATTATTGCAAGCCATTTTTGGCACCCTGTCTTATAAAATAAGACTGTCTTTAAAAGACTAATCTCAGACAGGAGTCAAGCTCTCAGCAAACCCTTTAATTTATACATCTATCAAACACAATACTTGAATCATTGCTGAATTAAGAAAATTGCAGCAGAATCTCCCGCAGTTGAAGTGTCTGGCAGGAAAAGAAGTACAGACTGGTGGTGGGATGGGAGGGCAGAAGGAAGTGGTCAGTAGACTATTCTTAACCACCCAGCCCAACTGCTAAATAAAAAGATTTTTCATAGTAGTGCAGTGCACTGGACATTTCCAAAGGTTTGATTCATTTTAAAGTAACCCTTGGCTTAAAATTTCCAGTCCCCCTCTTTGTGTGTTTTGCTAATACAGACATTCCCTGGCTACATGACTTGTCACACTTTTTCTTGACCTCTTACCTTTACATCCAGCCTTGCCATCACTTTCAATTACCAGGCTTTGTTTATAGCTTTTAACTCTGATAATACCAGGCTTTTCAGGGCACTGAGGAACAGCCACACTCTTTGCTAACACAACCCAGATCTTCCTCCCATCCACATCCATCTCCCGGCATTCCCGAATATAGACATACTGCACTGCGAGTTGAGGAGGCATGTCAAAACAATGTCAGTTTGAGGGATGAGGAGTTGACAAGTGAATTCCATCACAAACAGCAGCTCCTTCATGTTATTTCTCACGTCCCTACAGGATTCAATCCTGCAGAGCAGTAATTCAGCTATGTGAACTCTAGCTTTGTGTGGGAAGGGACACCCACACTCCTCTTCGTGCCATATATACTCATGGGACATGAGGACTGCAAGATCTTAGATCAGTGCAGCAGTGATGGAATCAGTTCATTGTTGGGATTCCTGGATGACCAAGGGGCAAAAACTGCAAGGGGAACAAAAACTTGAAAGGATACATCTCTGTTTGAGAGAGGAAAAGGGTACTTCACTTCCCAGTAGATCACTTTTTCACCATCATATGTTTCCTCATACAGTTCTATGGTTGAAAGAAGATTATTAGATATTTTTAATTTCTACTGCAACAGAAATATAGATGGCTTCAAGAACTGCTCAGATTTCTGACATGAATACATTTTACATGCAACCCTGATGTCAAAACTGATATGCATGTAGAATTTTACCAGTAAGAGACACTAAGAAGTTCTGTACCAGGATTGTTCAGGAATCAAATATACAAAAATAGGTGGCCTCTTTTTCTGTGGCTATTGGATTAATGGGGGGGTGGGGGGGGGACCCAAACAAAAAAACCCCAAACAAACAAAAAAACTCCCCCCCCAAACAAAAACAAAAAAAACCCAGAACATAAAAGCAGAACAATTCTGGGGAAGCAGAGTCAAGTTCCTTTTCCAAAAGTTTTCTCATTCAAAGCCTTTCCATCTCAAAACTTCTTCCTCACCTGTGCATGGTCTGCACAAATGTAAGTTCTGCACAAGTACAATGTGCTTTTTCACAGGCAGGTCATTACTCTTGTAAATTATACTGAGTTAACATGGAACGAGGGTGAGTGCAGCTTTCTACAGAAAGACACCTTCATACAGAAAGATATCTGAAGACATCTTACATGAGGGATTAATGAATTTTGGAAAAGCTGTCAGGAATTTCACAGCAGTATATACATTCAACAGCAAACTAGAATCTTGAGCAGTTTATGAGCCTTCATTACACCACCTTCAGCCTGCCTGAAGACTCGTATGAGAAGGCAGCAGAACATGGAAAAAAAAAGTAACCTAAGAATAGTGCCTAAAACATGGCAGTGACTCAGTCCAAGAGTGGTCTGGTATGAAGGAGAAAAATTAGTTCTATTCAACCCACATAATTGAGCTTGAAAACCTATGTACAGTTCATCAATGAGGGCAATGGAGCTGACAAGCCACGGGGCTGAGCCAGGGTGAACTCCTGTTGGCTCAGGCCCTGCAGTAAAGAGGAGTGTGATCCAGAAAGGTGGTTCACCTTAGCAGTCAGTGTGGTCCAGCCTTCCTTTAGAGCAGACTTGTGCCTGAGGTGCTGTACATCCTCCAGAGCCAGGTTTTTGAAAGTGAAGCCAGAATAAACTGATAATCTCATTGCTAAGGCAAGAATAGTGCCCCAGATGGGAGATTCTTTCCCTATATAATATATTCCAAACCAGGCCTCTGTTGGTATGCCCTGCAGATCAGCTGTCACCCACAGAAACAGCTTCTCCTTTTCTCCAGCTGGAGCACTGCTGGATGCACCTGGTGCCGTAATAACCCACAACATTTATGTTTTCCACCAGAGGTCACTGGAGCATTGAGTTATTCACTTTACTTTCACTTCTAACCATAGAGATTTTCTTTTTCACAGGCATCATGAAACTGTTTTAAACACCCCAACATAACTGTTATTAGCTACCTCTTACCTATACAATAGGTAAACCACATCCCACCTGCATTCACTTCAAGCAGATTACAGTGCATTTTAAACAATAATCTGATTTCATTTAGCATCACTACAAGAGATCACAAGTCCATTCTACCCATAATAGGCATAGCAGCACCTACTGCTCCAACAGTCAAGTTATTATGCTAAATTGTTCTCAAGTCTGATCTCAGTCAGGAAGGTGTTGCCATCAGGAGCAGCAGGTTTCAGTATTGTGCAGGCACCATTTTGCATCATGCCACAGAAGCATGTGGTACCTCAGTCACTACAGTTTAGTCACAACTTCCCTGCTGGATTGGCAGCTGCAGCACAAACCAGCCCTCAGGATGTCCACATCTTGTAGGTATTTGGAAGCATTCAGGAGCAGTTGCCTTTCCAGCTAAAAAGGCAGCTACTTCTGCTCAGGTCAGGTTTTTATTTCAATGCCAGCCAGCAGTTCAGCAGAGAACTCTCCTCTGGACTGCCACTTGTATGACTGTAAGACCACCAAGGAATACAAACAGTAACACCAAGAGCAAGGCTCTCAATGGAAGTTTTCTCGGGTTTCTTCCTAAATGTGCAAGAAAAAGCCCAGGCTGAACTGGGTTACATTTAAAACATTGGCTAGCATTATTTCATTGTATGTCCCGTCCTAAAAAATGGGTAGGCTTGTGTCAATTTTTAAATAGGAAGGAAAGTATTACATTATATTTATGCCTTTTAAGAGTTAATTTCTGTGAAATGCTGGACTTAAAGCACCTGCACAAGTATAAATTAACAGATGAACAGACCATAGTCAGCAAGGATATAAATGTCAGCTCTGCAACATTATCTAGTTTTTAGTTTAAGGGTGTAGCTTCCCCCAGCAGCTTCCTTTCTTTTCTCTACGAAGGAATTTTAAAAAAAAAAGTGTTTATTTAAGAAGCATTCATTTCTCCTAAATACACTTAAAGACTACTGAAGTAGTTCAACAGAGTATTTTTACATCTGGTATAATAAGGCTGAGTCCCACTCTGGGTCTTTGTTTCATTAATGGCAAAATGGCATTTGCTACAAGAAAGCTACTGACCATTTTGACAATTAACACTTCTTAATGAAGACACTACTCCTTAAATTTGACCAAGACTTACATGAGTTAAATTTATGGGTCTCTGTATCAATACAGCCACTGGCATTATCAGCAATGATTCACAGTGGAGCTGTCCTAAACCTAACAAGCACAGCATTTAACAAGTCTTTGGTTTTCAACATTGCTCTTTGTTCAGCAAAATACTTTGATCACTTTTCAGTTTTACTGACCTGCTCTGACTTCAAGCACAGGCTTAAAAAGAAAAGGCTCTCCTTTTTATCTTTAAAATAAATGGATTACTGGATGTCTACATCAGCTGAACCCTTACCTTGTTAATGCTGACTTGTTTTGACACCATATGGATATTCAGGTTCAATGCCCTTTTTCAAAGACAACATTAAATAAACTTAACTAAATCAGTTATCCCTTTCTCTGTAAAAGCCTGAAGTTACCACATATTCTCTCAATACACCCATTCCTGACTGTAAAAGGTGCCAAGAACAACCAATGCTTTCAGGAAAAGATATTCCATCATGCATCAAACTGGTGGAAGCCTCAGGAAAAATTTTCACAATGAGAACAATCAGCCTTTGAAATAATCTCCCCAAGGGCAAATTTTAAGACTCAGCTGAACAGGGTGCTGGGCCATCTTGTCTTGACTGTGCTCTCATGAAGGAAGTTTGGACCAGATGATCACAGAAGTCCCTTCCAACCTGTCATTCTATGATGCTCCACTGCCATATGCAAAGATGCACAAAAGGTACCACCTCAATTTCTCCCCAAGACATTTACTAAAATTTAACCTAAGCATCACAACTAGAAGTTACAAGGTGCTCCAGCATAAGCATGATGCCAATCATATGCTTTAACCAATATGCAAAGAATTTATTCCAGAGGAAAGATAAATGTTGAGACATTAGTGATTCCATATCAGAGTTTACTTGTGTGTTTGCAGAGAGCAACCTTATCCCAAAGTAGGTTTAACTCTGACCCAAAGTCTTTGGAGGCAGTAACTTCAAAAAACCTTTGAGGAAAGTTTTAGTGGAAACAATCAACGTGGACTCCAGCTTGCTTTTACACTGCCTAGATGAGCTTACCTTTAACATATTGATCCCACTCCTTTCTGAAATCCAAGTCCATGTAGACATCTGCACACAATTTTGGGGGAACGTCAGCAAGACCACCAAAGATTTTATATTCATAAAGTCCCGATTGCTGTGGAAACGGAATGAGGAGGAAAAGTCACACAGGAAAGGGAGGAACTCTGCATCACGGAGAACAGCTGAAGGAAGTTAGGTGGGGCACAAACTACAAATATGCTCAAGAGCTGTGAAAGCAAGTGTTCAAAAAAAACAATGCAAGATTCAGTCTTTAACCTCTCGACTTTTTGATCTATACATGAAAGTTTAAATCCAGCCAGGCTGACCTGCCCTCCCTGCACAATGGCTGTTCCTTCCCTTATACCAGCATCCTTTTAATTCACCAGGAGTTCTAGAAGGAGCATGTTTCTTCACAAATACAGTCCCCTTTTCATCTCCAGTGGTCAGTGTGGACTAAATCCTGCCCACACTGAGGTTTACCAGAAGGATTAAATTCTTGTGGCAAGTTAGTTATGCTTATACATCAAGCTGGGATACTTTAGAAAGAATGCTTTACAACATCCATGCTTACATACAATGCACTCTTATATCTGCCTTGAATATTTATCAGCTATTTTCTTTCAGAAAGGGGTGTGGTGCAGGATATCTCCTGTTTCAATGTTACTTTCAACATATGGTAATTCCATCTGTGCCTATAGAGCAATGTTTGGACCATTGTTAGTACCAGTTCAGGACTAAATTAAAACAATGAGAGTATTTCAAAGATACAGTGTAGAAACAAAATCCAAGCATTCCCAAGGAAAGGAAGAGAAGGATTATACAACATTCTGTTAGTGATTAGATGAATTTTCTTCTTTTCCTTGCCTTCACAAATCAACTCTAGATGAAGACTGTGAGCAAGAAACTTAAGCTATTCATCTTCCCCAATTACCAGCTTCAAACCTGAACTATTCAACACCTGTGTAACCCCATGCATTCATCATCTTTATAAGAGGCATCAACATTTTTATTCTCACAAGAAGAACAGCAATTTACAGTAAGAAAGTTAAAACAAGAGAGAAATGTTTCAGTTTTTCTGAGGCCTGTCATCAGGAGAGTCAATCAGCTTGGCTGGAATACAGCACTGAGCAGGAAGGCTCAGATCTATTTCTGCAGCCTGCAGAGAAGGTGGAAAGACAAGGCAAAAAGAGAAAGCAACAGGAAGAAAAATTGCTGCTTTCAGCTTCCTCGACTCCTGTTGCTACTGGGGAGCTGCAGTTTAGTAAGTGCTAAAAGCTGATTTTTCCAGTAACAACTTCAAACAACTTTAACCCTTCTTCTAGACTTCATTCATCTTCTCTTGTAGCAATCTAAAGCAACTGAAAGACAAAACAGGAGATATATTTCCCAGGAAAATCAGAAGATTGTACTTGAAAAGTCACTTGCATCCTATGTAGTCTGTCCATCCAGACTAAACTAGGGGCATCATACACTACATTTAAAAAAAGACAGACACCTGTAAATGGGTTTTTTGGTTTCAACTACTCCTTTTAGCTCTACAGTCCTTCTGTATAAAAGCATGAGAGGATGAGGAGGAGAAACCTGAGCTACTTTCCATTTCATCACCTGCCATTCATACAACAGCAGCACAGCCACTGCAGTAAGCCACAGTTTCCTGGGTCCTGTTTGCCTGGCTAAATCAGCCTCCAGCTTCCCAAAGCTCCTTTGCATTCATTCACCACATGATGCATTTACAGGTCTGGGTTGAGCTCTGATCCTAAAGCCTCTACTTCATCCACTCCAGCAGGAACACCCCAGCACGCTGCACTCCATCAACACACTAATTCCTGCATGGATACCTGGCAGGCACCCCTGCCTTGCCTCGTCTTATCACTGCCAGTCACCACATCCACACTGTAAACAGGGACTAGTTGTCACTGAAGAAAATTCTGTTATAAATGTATATTATAAAGTTGGCTTTTCGCAAACATTAAGATGAATGCTGTACATATAACAACTTTGCTGTAAGAATATAGTTTTTATTTCTGCTATTAGCAAAACTTAGACAAGGTAGTGGGATAGCTGATACATAGTTATGCTTATAATTGAAGGGCCTGTTTGGTTGGGGTAACATCCCATCAGTGAACATACGATGAGGACTCTGCTGCTGACATCCCAACTATCAACACCAACCGTCTGGGGGAAGTGGGGACCAAGCCCAAGTCCAGGCTGGAGGTGATAATGAGGACACAGCCGAGAAATACGCATGCTCTAAAATGGTGGAGCCAAGGAGGGGCCATGCAAAACAGTTCCTGGAATATGGAAACTAGTTTTGTGGAAAAGTTTGAATATACATTTATGATTTATGAATATATAACAGACTGATGCCATAGAAAATGTATTTAAAGAATGTCTCTGAAATAGCAGGCCGTGATCTTGGCTGGATGTCAAGTCACCTGGCCATCAATCCTTTGCTTCATTTTCTGTCTTCCAATTGGCTTACTTTTTATTAAACCTATTTTTTTTAAATTTACCAAGAAAGTGAACCTCGTTTTTCACAATTCCAAGGTCTATGAAGTGATTTAAAGAGGCTCTCCCCATCCCATCATGCCTTTAGCACAACCCTATATGCTTGCTGGTTTTTTCTAACATTACCATGTCTGAAATGATTTCTCAGAATACAAATACAAAATTGTCATGCAAAGAACAGCATGAAGTCCAGAAGGAGTTGAGAGGAAACTATGGTCATTCAGTTAAAAAAAACCGCATATGGGTATTTATATAAAGATTTAGAAGTCAGTATTGAATAATAAATCTGTTTCAGAATGGAAACACTGTCAATCACAAGCCAGATCCTAAGCTACTGAAGTTCTTTAAAGAAGTTAGTCCCTCCCAAAAGGGGAGAAAAATTCATTCCAACCCTTTCTGAACTACCTCCTGATTTTAGAGGGCGAAGGGTGTGAAGGGAGTTCTGAAGAGCGGCAGGAAGAGGGGAGGCCCCTGGAGAGCAGGATGCTGTGCCACGGGCGGGGCTCGGCAGCGGGTGTTTAGGGACACTCTCCCCCCACCACAAACCCCTCCGAGGGGCTCGGGAGGGTGGCACACGGAACACGCCGGGCATTCACCATCCGGCTGCTCACCAGCCCGGTTCCCCGGCACGGTCACTGCGGCCCAGCAGCTTTCCCATCAGCGCTTAATGGCATTACCCGGAAAGCTGCTTTCTGCGAGCCGGGAGAAACCGAGCCCGGGCCTGTGAGGGGAACCGGCGGCTGCGGGCGGGTCGTGCGGGCCCCGCGTCCCCGTAACAACAGCCACCG
>VWZU01013641.1:361409-430318 GCA_013397095.1 Sterrhoptilus dennistouni | reverse complement strand
GGGCTCCGGCTCCCGGTGTCCGGCTCCCGGTGCTCCGGCTCCCGGTACCCGCGGGGTTCCGGCTCCCTGTGCCCGGCTCCCCGGGGTGGCCGGGCTGCTCCCTCCGCTCCAGCACAGGGTTCTCCCGCTTCCAGCAGTCGCGGGGTCTCGGCAGCCGGAGCCGCTCCCCGGGTGCCCGTCGGTGTCCCGTTCAGGGTACCCTCTCCGGTACCGGCTGTAGGTGCACAGAGCTTTCCTCGCCCGCTCGCCGCTCTGCTCTCTTGCAGAGATACTCGGGGACAGTCAGTGACACGGAGGGTTTAGCCCAGGTGTGTGTATGGGGTGTAGCAGGCGCGTTTGAAAGTTTTGCAGTTGGTAACAGAGTTGGTTTGTGGATGGGGTTGGGTTGGCTCCCATCCTACACCCCGGTTACGTCGGGAAAACGAAAAAGGTGTGCGAGGGTTTAAATCTGTTCATGATTTTATTTAAAAACTCGGTGAGAGAAACTTACTGCATCCTGAGGGAGCTGGTGTGGAGGCAATGCGTTCTCTTGCTCAGGGCAGTCCTGGAGTATTGTAAGTGTGAATTGTGGTTGTGATTTCCAGGTGTTCACCTGGGACAGAGCTGCGGGATTGTGTTGAGGATTACTGTAGTCTGTTGAATTCTGAATGAACTCAGGCTCTCCTCTCGGGACAGAAGGACTCCTTAGGCTATTTTCCACAGTCACTTTAATGTATAGGCATAGTGTGAAGTGCGAGCATTGTAATTTACTGGGATTTTACGTAAGCAAAAAAGGGTGCCTGAAGTATTATGTAAGATAGAGAGAATATGGTCCAGAGCTTGAAGGCAGAAAACTCAAATGTATCCCCCTGGTTATAAGTAAAATGTGAATAAGAGGAAAGTGTTGTAATGGCTCTTTGCCTTTGCACAGAGATATTCTGTACGTGGGAAGCCTCCTGAGAGAGCCCCACATTGAAATGATTCTGAGTTAAAACGCTGGAAACTTCATGTAGATGCTTCATGTGTTTCTGCTTCTCAGTTTTGTGGTGAGGGATGGAGGAGAAGGGAAGAAATTTCATCTCTAAGAAGTTGCTCTGTCAGAGTTTTTGATAATGACATTGATTTAAAATAAAAATACCTAAACTTTGTGCAGTCAGGGATAAATACAAATAAATAACTGGCAGAGCAATTAAATCTTTTTCAAGCAAGATGCTGGCAGAGTGGCTTAGGGGGTACAGTTGTGCTGGGAAGAGCTTTCAAACAAATGTAACCTTGCTGTAATCCAAGTGGAAGTTGACTGGAAGCACATTTCAAAGCTCTGCGTTTGTTTTAATGAAATCTTGATTCTTTATCTGAAGTCGGGATTTTTCCCCCTGCATTTCCCTCCGAACTTTTCAAAAAGTTAAACTAATTGTGAGGTCGTCTGGGAAAGAATATAGTCAAGGAGATGAGCAAGAAGACTTCCTTATTATTAGCTAACTTCAATAATCAGCTAAATATACTTCAGCAATGTCACAGGCTTCTTCCAAGGATCTTCTGGAGAACAGCAGCAGTTTGTGCCTGTAAATGTTTGTGTTTTTGAAATGTTAGCAGGGTCTAAATAACTTAAAACTAGAAGAACCCATTAAGTTTATCATTATACAAACTTACTCTCATGGATTTACTCTCACCCCCACTTAGGACTCGTTCGTCCGTGTTGAAATGATCTTCCATGATCATGCACTTCTAGAAAGGGAATGTCAAATAAGATTAGCAACATAAATCTCTGCTGCTTCATGAGTTTTGCCCAGCTGCCTGGTGATTTCACAGCTGTTTCTGCAGTTGATAACAATTTCCATTGCTCTGCTTTCTGCGGAGTTGTCACTGCCCTGCTGCAGAGTCCGCCTTGTCCCTCTTGGAGTTATGAGTCTTGGTTTTAAAAATCCCGTAACAGAAATGAGCAACAGTAAATATAGCGGACTTGTGTTAATTGCAGAGAGTTCTTGGACTGTGCAAGTCTGCCTTTTTCTGTTCTGAGAAGAGTTTTTGGGATTATATTACTCAGGTTTTCTTATAGTGGACGAGGTTCAACAGGTTTTTTTAGTGTTGTGTTGTTGCAGTCAGTTCACAGGTAGGAAATCTCAGGAGCAGGGAGATGGAGTGATTTGCTCAAAGAAATTGGACACGTAGAAGAGACAAACTCCCATGTATTCTGAATCATTATTCACACAGGTGAAGTGAGCAATAGAAATTAAGTTAAATAAGATTTGTATCCATAGTATTTCTTGTGCATTGTCTTTTCCTGCCTGGCTCTTTCTGGCGGACTTTACTGGGTTATGATATTCACTACTGGGACGTCCCATCATCAAATGAAAACATTATATTTGGCCAGAAATGGGTGGCTGCTTCCAAGAAAAGAGGCAGAAGCCATTAGGAGAGCCAGAGGGAGAACATCTCCTGCTTTGGTTGGGTTAGGAGCAGGAGTCAGCCCACAGCGGGAGCTTTACACTCATGACTTTTGTTCTTAAAAAGCTGAATAAATATACAACAACTTTTCTTGTAGAAAACTTCCGTGCTAGAATATTGCCACCTGCAGTTAATCACTCAGCAACGTCTGACACTTCAAAGCCTCGAGCAGCTCCTTCTGCCTTGAATTGTCATTAAAAGACATCTTCAGCACTCTTCCTCTGCTTTCTGAGCCAAGGATCTGTTACCATGGATTTCTCCTGGATCTCCTGGTAAGTGTGCATGCTGATGGATTTCATATCTTTTTGATAAATCTTAACTTAAACTTATTAGTGGCTAAATTTTGTCTCTCCCCTTTATTCAGGGTTAGCCACAGATTGCCACAGAAGCACATTCTTCCTCCAACTCAAAGTAGCTCCTTAAGATAGTACTTGTGGTATGATTAGTGAGAGGATGCTGGTGTTGCTGGGTGTCTTTGCCTAAATTTCTTACCCTGAAACTTGAACCAAATCACCTGTTGGCTTAAGTCAGAATGACTTTGCTGGCAATGAGGATCCAGTGCCCTTTTTTCTAGTGCTGAATACCTTTGCTCACACTTCAGATAGGTTCTGTTGTTTATTTAATAGTATTTCAGTAGAGTTGCTTATTTTTTTAATATGAATGCCTGCCTTCTTACATCCTATTCCAGACAAAAACTGTGCTCCTCAGAAATCAACAGGTATTTTGCCATTGACTTAATAATTATAGATTAGAATATATGTTTTTTCCCTGTTAGACTTGATTGTATAAATATATCTCCTTCCTTCATAAATCTCTCTACAAGAGGTCTAGGAGATTTTAATGCTTATTGACGATGTATCTGAAGTAGAAGGACAAGGATGTTTAGGGACAGGAGCAAATAAATTTTGATTAAAGGTTAAAATTTTTCAGAATAATAATGCTTATTATGGGCTTTTTCAAGTTATTTGGAAGTTTCCTTATTTCAGTGACTGTTAGAGTACTTGGACTTTCGGGTAGTTATTACAGTGTATTTGAGCCAGTAGACCTTTTATATGCAAAGTAGTTAATTTTTCTCTCCCTCAATTTTGATAATTAAATGCTATACTAATTGAAATGTAAAATCAAAACAGGTGACATTTGGGGACCACATTCTTATGTTGTGCTGAACTTCTGTAGTGTTTTACAGACAAGTAATGCAGCAACATAATGGCACCAGTGTATGTCCCACTGCTGTGCCAGTCATTATTAAAAATGCAGAATTTGGGCTCAGATCCATGTGGGAACAGATCAATGACACTTGAGAGCAGAACCATGGCTTTCCTGGGCTCTTTCTGTCTGACTTAAAAAGGCATTTAATCACACATTATGATGCAAAGAACAAAACTAGCGAACCTAGGAGAATTTAGGATATCTAAGGTGTCAGCACAGTTATATCTGCTTTGTCTGATAAGCACTGAACAAATCCCTTTCCTGCCCTTGGAGATACTCTCACAGAAACAGGCAGAATCACTGAATGGTCATAGTTGGAAGGGATTTCTGGAGGTCGTATGGTGCAATGCCCCTATTGCTCAGCAGGGTCACTGAAGCAATGCTGCCCAGGACTGTGCAGATGGCTTTTAATTATCTCTGAGGATAGAGACTCCAAAACTTCACTGCGTTCCAGTGCTCAGTTACCCTCACAGTAAAAAAGTTTTTCCTGACGATCAAACAGACTGTTTCAGTGTGTCCCTGGTGCCTCTGGGGCTGTCACTGTGTGTGCTTGGGTGTCTTGTGTGTGCTCAGCAGGCACAGGCTCCTCTGGCAGCTCTGCACAGCAGACACAACAGGGAGCTGAGCACTCTTCCCCAGAGCAGTAGAACAAAAGCTTTGGCAAACCAGATCTGGGCTTTCCTTCTCTCTTGAGGGTTCAAGGGCTCTGACTATATCCAGCATTTAGCCTGCTGGTGCCTGTGTTTTTTTAAAAAGAATGAAATCTCCTTTCTTGTAAAACCCACGGTCAGTTATAGGAGGTACTGAGATATAAAACCAAGGGCTCTCCACGATGAACGAATATATCTTAGCAACAAGGGTGGAGTGGTGGGAAAGGAAAAGGAGAATACAAGTATCTGGCAATTAACTTCCTAGTCACAGATGTGAAGGTGATAAAAGTGATAAAAGCATTACTGCATTGCCAACGCTCTTCCTTGTTCTCTGAGCTGCATATCATGAGAGCAAAAGCGGCACAGCCCACTCCAGGGTGGTGGAGGAATTCTGGGAGCTACTCACGGCAGGAAAACCACTGGTTCCCCAGTGGTTCCCCAGTGGTTCCCCAGTGTCCCAGTCTCTGGAGGGTGTGCTGGGGTGCACTGAGCTGGGTCACTTCTGTGGCAGCCTCAGTGTTGGCAGAGCTCACTGCAGCCCCCAGAGTGACCCCACGTCACCAGAGCCCCAGGGACAAGGCTGAGCTCTGAGGTAGGCTATGATTATTCCCTGGGCTCCCCAGAGCCAAAAGGTATTTGCCTGCTGTGAGATGCAGTTTAACTGTGCATGCTGTCAGGACCGAGAGTGTGTTTACAGTCTGGAGGCAGGAGGAAAACAACTTGCTGTATCTGAGATGAGTGAATATGATGGTAAATTTCCCTCCCACACAGTAACAGGGATGTAATTACTAGGATTTACAAGAGACTCATTGCTTTTGCATGAAGCCAGTGTAAATGGTAAGCTGTCAGTCTGGCACTGATGGTGCTGTAACTGCAGCTTCACCAGCCTTGAGCTGAGCTGAGTGCAGGAATCTGTTTGCATCCCCACTCCCCCCACATCTACACCTTGTCATGACCAGTGGAGTTTTTTCCCTAAGTTGCACTTGCACTGAGGAAAGGGCTCACTGTTCATCCTAGTTTTTGCTGGGCTAGTACTTGGCCATGTTACTGTGGCATGCAGTGGAGCAAATCTGTGTAATGTATTGTGTGTAGATGTATAAAGAAACCTGTGTAGAAAAAGTGTGTGAGCAAAAATCAAAACAGTGTGTGAACTTCACCTCTTTGTGAGAAAATCCAATGCCATTGAAATCTAAATTATCTCCAGAAATAGTGACTTTAGGGTGTAATTTACTGTAGGATTTGGCCCAAAACACTTTAATGTTGGTGTCTGTCTTGGTCTGTAACTCTGTTCTTTCTAGCACTTACATACATATTGTTGAGTGCTATAAGAAGTGATTCAGATCCTTCACCATCAGTCATGTCACTGTTGATCTTGTGCCTAAGTCCTTGTGGGGTCTGAATGTCTAGCTTTTTATGATTCCAAGGGAATACTTCCCATTTGTCTCATAAATAATTGGTTGAACTCATGCTCTTCTCTCCACAGCACAGCACAAGCTCAGCAGAGCCTGCTCTAGCCTGAGAACCGGCTGAGTCAAGACAACCAAGATGACAAACGACCCTATCAAAGAGATCCTGGGCACCCCAAAGCACTCTGATTCTGCACCCACGGAGAAGAGTAACAACAATGACTGTGTGATAACCACCATCCCCCTGGTCAGCGAGTGCCAGCTGACGGCAGCCACGGGGGGAGCAGAGCTCTCCTGCTACCGCTGCACCATCCCCTTCGGTGTGGTCATCCTGATCGCCGGCGTCGTGGTGACGGCCGTGGCGTACAGCTTCAACTCCCATGGATCCATCATCTCCGTCTTTGGGCTGGTCCTCCTGTCCTCAGGACTCGTTCTGCTGGCTTCCAGCACCGTGTGCTGGAAGATCAGGCAGCAGAAGAAGAAAGCAAAGAGACGGGAGAGCCAGACGGCGCTCGTGGCAAACCAGAGAACCTTGTTTGGTTAAAGGCAGACAAGGGAAGGCTGGACAGAAGGCAGAACCTTTGTAAGTCAACTTGGCTATTTATCAGTAGGAAAGATTGCAGGTTTTAATTTAACAGTGAAAACGAACTGAAATGAAAATGGAATGGATTAAGACATACTTGGAACAACTCTGCAAGTGCTTTCAATATATTTCTTACTGCAGACTTGATAGTGATTCTTTCCAAGACAGAGGAAAACCCATTTTTCCTTCACAGAAAACTGTGTCACATAACTGCAACCATCCTAACTGCGTTCTCCAGCATGCTGATCGTGTTGGAAAGGGAACTTGTGAGAACTGAGAAAATAATTTGAACTGACTTGAGATGCCAGAGGTCTCCTTAAAACATTTGACCAAGGGAGAAGTCATAGCATTTGAAGTGACTACAAGCTTATGGCCAGAGTATCTGGGACTTAAACTGGGGCTCAAAAAAAAAAAAAAAAGAAAAGAAAAGAAAAAAAAAAGGCAATACGAACACATTGCAAATTGCTCAAATAAGCTGATTCTTATATTTTATGTAACTTCCCCCTCCCAATACCTGTGGTACTTTCCCCCTTTTTTAAACCAACTAATATTGATTTTGTTTCACTATTGAATAGAAATCAGTAGAAATGTGTAATTATGTTGTTTAACCTGAATAACGAGGTATGATCATAGCTTAAAACATGAGACTGGTTTTTTCTGTAAATTAAAATGTCAGGTTTAGCACTTTGGATTATTTTGCTATAAAATTAAAAAATAAATTTCATTAAAATAATAGCCAGTGCTGCTGGACCTTTAGAAAATATTTCTTTATTGATATCAAGATAGCTTGTATCTTTAACTCTGCCTGCTTTATATTTCTGTTTTTGTAGAACAACCCCTGTGACAATAACTGTGAACACATGTACTGCTGATCTCTTACAAAAACCTCTGCAGCCTGTGGACTTTGGTTTGATAGTCCAACCCTCTGCAGCTTGATTAACAGCTCTGCTATTGAAAAATCATAGCAGACAGTTCTGCAGACACTCACTGTCACAGTCAGTTTGAGACATAACTATTAATAATAACTTGTGGAAGCAAAGCTATGTGTAGTGTTTGCTGACTGAGCTTTGGGATTACAAATCTTCATGAAAAGCAGGTGCCAGGTGTCTCCTGCTTGTGGCTGAAGTGTTGATTCTGTGACTCTTATATTGTAGAGGTCTTCCAGCTTTTCTCAGTCAATGGATTACTGAGGGGCTTGACCCAAATTGAAGCAAACCAGAATATGATTTCTCTTTCTTGAAGGACAAGTGGTGCTGAGCTGAGTCACAGGTTTCCACCCCAGTGTGTATGAGAAGGCAAAGGGGCTGCACAGAGCCCTCTTTCTATTTTTTCTCTCTTCTATTTTCCCCCTTACTTTCTCCAGACTCAAAAGTGCTGGGTGTGATTTTTGCTTTCCACTACCAAGGTGAGACAGGCCTCTGTCTTCTTTTTGCCCTCAGAGCCTCTGGCAGCCAAGCGAGTTCTAGTGATGCTGCTGCAGATCCTGCCTGCCAAAGAGGTGCTGCAGGGGGTTCCTTCTGCAGCTCATCCTGAATCCCTACGCTTCTCTTGCTGAAACCACCCAGGAATTCTGGCTTAGGTGCCACCATTTCCTCTGCCCTCCGTGGTTTAAGCTTGTTACATCCATGACTTATCCCTGGATTTGCAAACTGCACCTCGTGTTTTAAATAGAGTGAGCTATATGTGCAGGAGGGGATGTTTGGGGTCAGTATTTGCGTTGCCACACTCCGTGGTTACCAGACGCTATAATAAAATCACTTGCATCAGAGGAAAGCTGACAACACATTTTAGCACTTCCATAGCCCTCGCTTAATCACGGCAGGAAGCTTTCCTGCTGCTAGGAGAACATGTTGCGTCACCAGAACATCTGACACCGGTGTCTAGTGTCAATCACTTTGCTTAAGGTCATTAAAAATATTAGGGTGTCCCCTTACGATGCCCAGGTTTTGCATGAGTGACAATTCATGGGAAATGCATAGCATGATAAATAATGGAACAGGTGGACTAAAGTGGTGTCTTTCCTGTTTAAAATGAGAAAAGTTGATTGACATCAGCAAAGCTGGATAAGCTAAATAGAGCTGTTCATCTTTTTCCTCTCCCTGGGAGCACAATAGTGTTTCTGACTCCTTCTTCCCCCTCCCCATTTCTTTTTTCGTCAGTGGAATTTTGGGGGCTGCTGAGGAGAGAACTGCAGGGGCTATGGAGATGCAGTGATTTCCACCATGTGTGTGGCAGTTTGGCTCCATAGTTCCTAGGCTGAGCCCAGAGCAGGAGCTGCTCACTGCCCTCTCCAGAAGCCTTTCCCAGACATGAGTCCTCCTTTGGCCATCACTGTGATACAGCTGAGCTTGCTGTGGAAGGAAGGTAGAGAGAGGTACAAGGTGAGGCTCAGCTCCAAGTCAAAAAGGAAAAGCCAAACTCAGTGGAATGGAGACAATGGGGGTTTTGGAGTAGTTTGGTTTTTTTTTTTCAGGAAGGGTAAATAGGAGTAAGAATTGGTCTGTTCCTACTAGAGATGATTTCCCTTTCCTTATCTCTGCTGTCTGACTTTTGCAGTGCATAGGGAAGGACATGGCAGAGTTCCTGGACCTTTCTAATTGTGGGCACCTGGGCATTACCCAACCTGTGAGCAGTGACAGACACATTGCAGTGACCCTGGGTGTGATCCCCTGGCACAGCAAAGCTTCAGGGGCACCCTGGTCTCCTGCAGTACCACCTAACTGGACAGGCTGGGAGGCCTCTGAGTGGGTGAGAGGGAGTGCTGAGCTCAGCAGCATCATCTGTGTCCTTTAGAGATGAGGTACGTGCACAAGCTTCTTCATACCAGGAAGCAAATGAAAGCCTGTGCAGGAAGTCAGGCTTGTTTGTCCTTTACTCAGAGGAGCAAAATAGTAGTTTTATGGGGAAGAATCCCAGCACCTGATCCTGGCATCCTGCAGGAGCAAAGCAGAAGTTGTGAGCAGTTCAGACAGATTTTTATGCTGTTAAAGGTGTTTTCAATGGTTTCATTGCTAACTGTTCACATGGCCTTAGAAACTGACTTTTCCCCCATGAATTGTTTGCATTGGTTTTGGTCTGAAGCAGTAGTAGCATTTTTTCTGACTGACCAGTGATGACATCAGACCCATATCTCACAGTCCATGCATTTTTCTTCTTGCAAATCTATGTATTTCAGATACTTTCATTATTATCCTCTTTCTCTCTGCACACCCAGGTACAACACATCCTTTTCAGCCCTTAAACCCCAACAAAAAATTCTGCTTCAAATTTTGAACCCCGTGACCTAATCTGGATTGATTTGGAGTTTCATGCCTGGGTGCTGGGTGCTGCAGTGCACCAAGTCTTTGAAACAAAGTCATCTGGAACTCCACTATTGCTGTTTGGTGTTTCTCATGGGGATCTGAGAAGCAGAAGGATGCAATCCTGTGAAGATCAAAGTGACTTTTCAGTTCAGAAACACCTTCCCTTCTGGTGTGAAAAGGCTTTGTATTCCACAAATAGTGTCCCACTTCTGGGAGAGGCTGGGTGGGAGCTGATGCAAATTTTATTATCACAGTTGCTTGTCTATCCCTTCCTGAAAGCCCTGGCAGGACTGCACAAGCAAAACTGCCCTCACAAGGATAGAAAATTATCTAATAGAGGAATTGCGCCGCTGCTCCAGGCAAATGTTACAGCGATCTTAAATTATAATTTCAAAACCCAAGCACAGGAAATTGTGTCTGTAACTACACCCTGTATTGCTATTGTACACAAAGACAGTTATAGCCTGGGACAGTATTTTAAAACAAAAATCAGATTGCTATGACAATGCTTAGATTTTTGTTCAAGTAAAAACGCCCAATTTACAATTCCCCAGTCATTTCACGTGTTGTGTTTTGTACATGACTCTGGCTCTAATTCCCTAATTTTCCAGGTTTAAAAAAAAAACAAAAAGAGAGAGAGAGGTTAGCTTCATGGACTTGTGTCAAGAGTTAAGTTTCTCTGCCATGGACACTTGGGAGAGCTCCTGTTACCAAACACATAGTACAGTGTTACTGCAGCTCCACAGAACAGGAACCAGCTCAGAGTGTGGAACGAAGAGAGGCCTGAGAGTCTCATCAGCATTCGGAAGAGTCAGGCTAGGAACAAGCCCTCTGGAATATCCCCTATTTCTGCCTCAGCTTTGCTTATCCACAGTCAAATCCAGGGTTACTGCTCCTTTGATATCTGAGATGGAAGTTGTTGCATATTATTAGCAGGTTTCACCTAAATTGTTTTTACAATGGGCTGCAAAATAAGAAGAGCAGAACAATATAGGCAGCCATCATTTTGCATAGATATTAGCAGTACCTCTGAGCATTGACAGACATCATTTTGCTTTTATATTTCTGATACCTTTGATGCCAGTAGCTTGTATGACATTTTAGCTATATCAATATAAATATTTGCCAGTCTTGAAGGGCTTTTATATGTTGAAGTACATTACATGCCAAGAATTGCACTGTATGATGTGAAAAATATAAAGGCAGATACCTATGTGTAGACTAAATCTTACAGTCTAAATTATGTGGGAGAACAATGGTCTTAAACTGCAAAATCAACTTGAATTTTTGGCTTTTATTCAGGTTGTTGATGTCACTATTAATATGACACAGGACCTAATCCTTCCTCTTGTGAACAGCCAGTCCTATTGTCCTGACTTTGTGCATCCTAAAATTTGCATTTGTAGCAAACATGGCAGTTTTGAAAAACACTTCTTTTGGATTGATTGCTTTTACTCTTTACTCTTCTTCTGTGCTTTCTATGCTAATTGAAAAATTATTACATTTTAAAAACAGAAAAAGAGAAAAGAAGAGAAGAACATACAGCTGCAGATGTTGGACACTGCATAGAGTAATGGGAGGATAGTAAATGTGCCTTGTTGATGGAGACTTTTAAAAATATGTAAGTCTTGTTTCTGGTATATTCTGGACTTTATCCTCACTTTCATTCTTACAAAATGTCTGAAGTCTCCAGGTTAACGTCAGTCTTAAATCCTCACCTCATATTTATTTTCTGTTTCCCAGGAGCCATTTAGCTCAGGAAAATGCAGATTCTTTTACCATCTTTTGCAGCCTGACTGACATCGAATGGCCAAGTGGGATTTGCAGAGGCAGCATCCCCGTAGTTTTTTAAGTTAAAAGGCATTCAGCCACAGTCTGCTCTTGAAGGGTTGGGCACTGTGCAGAGGTAAAGATTTCTGTGCTGCAGCAAGAGATGTCAGCGAATAATCTGTGACAAAACCCCATAAATAACAGCAGAGCAGCCCTTCACCGCCTCTTCTCAGCCACGTTCCCTTTCCATCTGAAGGCCCAGGTTTGTGAATAGAGTTAACAGCTTTCCTGGAAAACTGGCCCATGACATTATTTCCTTGTGAACTCCATCCACCTGTCATGTTAGGGCTTGGTGCACCGCCAGGGCTGGCAGGAAATAATAGGCAGCAGGATGCTGGTGTGTGTCGATGGCCCTGACCCTCCCATTCCTGAACATGAATAAGCCTCGGGCTCACCGGGCGTCAGAGCCGCGGCTCCCGGGCCCCGGGACGAGCACGGCCGGGAGGCACAGCCCCTAAAATAACACCCAGCCAGCGGAGCTGCAGCCCAGAGCGCCGTGGGAAGGGATGGTGTCACATTCTCACCGCCCGCTGCTCTTTGTTCTCTCTCCCCTGCGCCCTCCCTGCGCTGCAGAGAGAAATCTGCTGCTTTGCACAGTTAAAAAGGACAAAGTAGGGCTCCATGTGAATTAGCTGAGATTCCCCTGAACAGACTTGTTTCCCTGGAACCTGTGGAGTATGTTATGGATGATCATCTCTGTTCCATTTCTGCTTTGCCTCTATCTAGATAATTTCATTCTTTGCCTACCAACTGCTGGTGCTTCAAAGAATGACGTCTGCTAGCATACAAGCAAAGGACTTTTCACTCTGGATTGCAAAATGAGCTTGTAAAGAAACATCCTGATCTCTTAACCATTTCTCTGTAAACAGTTTTCTCAAGAAAGCCTAATGACTGGGTCTGGAAGAAAATAGTTTCCTAATCTGGAGCAAAAGTGGTACAGCAGAAGTTTAAGGAAATGCAGGCTTGAAGCAAAGCATCCTGTCACCCCTTTCTCTGTTTTCCCCCAAAGGCAAAACTGCTGAAGTGAATAAGGTAACTCTTGTGAAAGATCATAAAGATGGTCAAGTTATTGCTGATGTTTAGGCTCTTGCAAAACGAGTGACTAATGTATATAGGACCAACACCTCATTAGTCTTTTATAAGAAAAACCCCAATAATTTAGAGAACAAGCTGCTCTTCCCTTGGCAAAACCTTTCAGTTCCTCCATCACAGCAGCTGGACCATGATGGGTGCTGTAGCCTCAACTGCCACCAGCTCAGGGTATTGTGAAAGACACGAACCATCAGTGTTGAGCACAGCATTCACATCACAGTCACTGCTTTGCTCCTGTGCTGACATCAGTGCGGCTGAGGTGGCTTTTCTGAGCAGCCACCTCTTCCTCACTACAGCATGGGCTGCTCCATGCCAAGCAGGACTAGAGGGACTTAGCCACAGAAAAGTGCAATTGGCCTGTAAAGTGACCAGAAGTGAAAGCATGAAGCCTGGAGCTCAGGATGGGACAGAAAAATCAGGGAGAATCAATGTGTTCATGTGTGGTTTGCTCACACTAATGTTAAAGCAGGGATGAGAGTTGCAGAGGAGGACTGGAGCATGTTGGCAGCCAGCCTGGGGAGGCTTCTCTTTCCTGGCTGTGTGAAGGGCTTTGTTTTCCTCTGCACAAAGCAGAGGACAGCCAGGAGCTCTGGGCTCTGCACCAGCATTGCCAAACACCCCAGAGCATCAGCTGCATCACAGCGTGGACTGGTGGCTTTGTGGGACTGCAGAGGAACAGCCATTAGATCATCTCCGATGGGGCACCAACCAGGGACTGAGTCAGATGGCATCAACTTTCACTCTGGTCTTTGGCCAGAATGGCCAATAAAAACCATTCCCCTGGTGGTGGTAAAACCAATTGTGCTTCTGTGGAAGAAATACTGCTCAACAGCCTTTGGAATACAACAGGCTCCTTCCAGTCAGAGCTACTAAATTTAAAAGTGACTCCAAAACTGACCATTACTGAACAACAGGACTGCACAGGAACTGGCAGCCAGACATTTCCCTGCCTGGAAAGTCGTGTTCTACAACTGCCCTGGCTCCCAGCACTTCTCCAGAACGTTGCTGTGTTTTTACAGGACCCAGATATCTTAATCCGCTTGCTTATAGTGTATTTCCTGTGTTCCCAGCCACTGCTGAGCCCACCTTTGTTACGGGCCTGCAGCTCTGAGCATCCCCTGTCTCTCTGAGTGATGGTGACGGGAGCTGCCTCCCTAAGCCCTTCGCACGGCACCGAGTTCCGGACAGGCGGGCAGGGACACAAATTTGGGATATTTCTGAGCGCCATCTACTGGAGTTCTGTCCGCTTTCTAATTGCACAGTTTTAGTGTTTATAGTCACACAGCGATTCAGTAATTCAATGCTCTGTGTTCGGATGTAAGAAGGATTTAAAATTGAGAAGAATGGGAAAGGAAGACTTCAGCACCCAACACTGAGAGCATCCCTTGGCCTCACACCAAACACTTAGTTGTGCTCCTATGGTTCTGGTAATCCTTCATTTCCTAGGGTGACAGATGCATTCCAAATGCTACAGTTACAGCTGGTCAGAAACTCTCAAGGGAATAGTCTTCCACTGGAAAACTATGATCTTAATAAGCCAAAACATTTCACAGAAATGTAAATTTTATTGCTTATTCATTTTTACAGGAAGTTGTGATCATTGGATTACCACATTTAATTTTCAACTTGCATTGTATTTTAAAAGTCAGAACAGGATAACATGAAAAAAATTTCATCTTGCTGAAATGAAATATGCACAAGTATGAAAGCTCTGTACCTAAATCCATGCAAAGATAAACTCATGAGGCTGAGATTTGCATCCTTATTTGGGAAGGCAACAAAATGAGAACCGCTTTGGAGTTTTTCATGCAATGAAATTCCAGGCTGTGGAAGAGCTCTGATACCTGAATTTTATTTCTCTACTTTATTTTGTTTTGAGATAAAATAGCCTGACTTGGGAAATTCTTTCTCTCCATTTCTGTCCCACCTTGCTAAACCCTAATTCTGCCGACGCACTCAGTTCAGCAAGACTGTTGGCAGTTCCAGTTTCCTGTAGCAAAGGCAAACCTTTTGTACTTTCTCCCTTTGGGCAGTTTTCTTTTTTTTTCCCAGTAATAGGAGTGTGTGAGGCCTTTCCAGCTGGGAAATTCATGTCGCAGGCGGCAGGGCCAAATGTACAAAGAGAAAGGAGTCTCGGTACAAGTTATGACACCGACATCTGGCAGATAGATTTGACGTCTCTGTCACCTCCTCTGCTGGACAATGCTCTTATCCCCAGAGTGAAGCCTTTGTTAAACGCTGGAACTCTGAAAATGCGACTGGCATCAGCTTTGCAGAGCACTTGGAGAGCTCTCCTCTGCGCAGATTTGTCTTTGAAAGAAGTAAATGCTCCACCAGTGTCCCCAGCTTGATGTCGTCGTTGAAGGTTAGGTTTTGGGGAGCCAGGCTCTGTTGCAGAAAGCTGCAGTGTGGGCAGTCACAGGGAAGCAGGCATCCAGCTGGCCTGGGGAATGATTTGGAGAGACTGAAGCAGAGAAGTGCTCAGGGGAGGAGCTGCAATCACAGCTTGATCTCCAAATAACTTGCAAAAAGTGGCCAGTTCTGCCCAGGAGTTAGAGGGCTGCTGTCCAGACTCCAGCCCTGTTAGTCCCTTGATGTTGGCACACCACCTGTGGGGGATGGCTGTTATTTCTATTTCATTCAGCCACTCTTTTTAGCTATTTTGGATGGGCTTTGTGGAGAGGGATCATTTCATCATAGGGACAAGTCTGAGCAGGAGCCGTGTGAAGGACACCTTGCAAAGTGACTTCACTTTCTTCCCAGATCAAAAGTGGCAGTGGGAGGGTTGTTCTGTGGGTATGACAGTGACTGGGGATTTGTGTTTAGTTTCTGGGTCTTCCAGTCTTTGTGGGGTGTGTGGAACACAGCCCAGATGGTGGTTTTTGATCTGCCTTGCTGGTGAGTCTGCTCATTGAGGTGGGCAGAGCCCTTCTGCATCCCCTGCACATCACAGACAGGAGGAGCAACAGTGTAAATCGTATTAAGTAGTGTTGTGGTTTGAAAGCAAAACGAGTGAGAGGCTCCAAGTCAGAAATATAATTTAATAAGAAAAAAAGGTAAAAAGGTAAAAATAAAATAAAATAGATGCAATAACACAAAGGATCACTGACAGAGTCAGAATACAACCTGAGCAGGATGGTGGAAGCAGTCCAGGTGAAGTGCTCTTCCTGAAGCAGTGATCCTGTAGAAAGGTCTGGTAGCTCTGGTCCTCTGGGAATCCAGTGGGTAAGTGCCACTTGCACTGTCCCACATACCAGCTTATATCCAGGTGAGAATGCTTGGCTCCTCCCCCTGGGCAGAGCATCTCCCAATAGGATGAGGAGTTGTGAAGTGGGTCCTTGATGGCCCATTAAACAGAGATAACCCCGGGAGGGAGTTACCTGTGACTCATGGGCCAGGCGTTGATGGGCCATTAGCAGAAGACACCCCAAAGGCCATTAGCAGAAGAGGCAGGGGCTTGGGAAAACACTAGCCCACCTGGTTTTAACAGTTCATGAAGATGGTGATAGAATAAATACTTTGTGTACACCCTACACTGCAACTCAGGACAAGTAGCCTAATTAGATTTTTCTCTTTTATCCAGCAAAGTTTAAATCCACCTTGAAGCAAAGTTTTCCCTCTGGGCTGGTGCAGCAGTTCAGCTGAACATAAGAGATGCTATCAAGCAATTTTTGGCGTGGAAGGGATTAAGTACCATGAAGTCAGAACCAAAAGCTTGCAGCTCAGCTACAGGCATAGCGTGAAATTACATTCCTGAACATGTGAGTTATGTCATGGTCGGACCCACAGCCATCTGACAACTGCTTTGGGAAGTTTTATGTTAAAGTCCCATCAAGCATTTACAAGTGTCCCAAAGTGATGATGGAATGAGAGATTAGAGAGGGGCCTGTAGCAGAGCTGGCAGCTGCTGATGGAAGGGCTTTATGTGTAGAGAGACACCCCAGGTTCCCTATGGAGGAAGGACCCATGCTGAAATATCAGCTCATTTATATGGTTTATTAGTCTATTTGTAAATAAACATGTATACCCCCATGGTGGCCTCCTCCCCTGTGATCACTGAGCAACCTTGATGCCAGAAAGGGAAAAAACAAAAAACTGGTGGTTTGTTTGTTTGTTTTTGTTTTGTTTTGTTTGTGGTGGTGGTTTGTTTTGTTTTGTTTTTTTGTTTTTTTGTTTTTTTAAGGGAAATAGTGATTGTGGGCCCAAGAAGAGAACTCAGCTCCCATCTCTGAATTTGCTCTTTCTTGTGGAGAACGGTAAAAGAAGTCTTCATGTTTTAATACCATCTCTTAAATACTGGTATATTTCATCATCTTTTTTTGATTTGTGAAACATAAAGAGGCAACTTTCTCATGCATGGGCTATGTTTATATAACACAGTCTTACCATATGATGTTGGAACATTTTGGGGGTGTTTGCCAAATACAAGCTTGTTGCTTGGATTTCTGGATAATTAAAAAAAATCCAAGATGGGCTTATTAGCTACACTTCCCATGAGACAATTTTTCTTACCTGATTAAATTAATTTAGTTTGATTTAGTTTTGTCAGAGTTATTTTTACAGGCAATATTTGGGTTTTTTGTTTGTTTTTCACGTCTGTTCAATTAAACATATTATGCTTGTGCATATAAGCAATCATCCTGTTATGCCTTACTCTTCACTGAAATAGATGATCTGTAAATATTAATTCTCCAAATTTAGAAATGTGCTCTGAGCAACACACCTATAAAATTATATAATATAAAGAAACTACAGCACTCACTTTATTCTTAATGTACCAAATGATATCTTTGTTTCACTGGTGATAATAACCCAACCTTCAGATTTCCATAAACCCAAGACTGTACCCACAGTTGTTTAAGTGTTGACAACTACTTTTTAATTCTAAAAGGAGTTTCATCTTCTTGAAAATTTTATGGAATGGAGAAAAGAAATTTATACCTATTCTCTAAATCAAAATAGAAAACAGAATCTGTCACTGGATTTTTCCATGCTTTCTATAGGTTATGACCAAAGAACATAAGGAAAGAAGGTTCATTTCAACAAGCACAAAATGGGAACTAGAGTGTGTCAAACCTACTCAGTGTCAAGAAATTCAAGTTTCAGGGTTTTTTCTTTCTGGGGAAAGTAATTTGGCTTGGGGCCATCAATTAAGGCATCAAGAAATCCAGCAGAGCCACAGTCTGATTACAATCTAATCACATTGCAGGGGAGCTGCACAGTAATCACAGTTGTCATTGCCACACAAAAGGTTGCTGTGAGCTGTCAATCTTCCTATCACCAACAGGAAACTCAACTTCCATGCTGTTTACAAGCCTCTCTTAGGAGCTCTCGGGCCTAAATCCTAAACAAACTTCCTCAGTAATTGCCATCAGAATAGCACAGCGTGGAGACTTTGTCACTGGAGGTCCATTATTCTTTAAATTGCTCTCTCACAGAGCCAGCCCCAGCATCTTCAACACTTCTTTTGCTTGTTCCCATGCCAGAGGTTCTTGGTAGTATCACAATGAGCTGCAAAAGCAGCCTTTCCAAAAACTAGTATTTGTGAGCATCCAAAGAACAGCAGTTAGGCTCAATATCAAATCCTCTTATTCCCTGGCCTACGTATTAGATTTAGAAATCACTGAATACATTTGTTGGGATAAAAGCCACAGAAAGGGCTGGACTTTGTGACTTTTGGCTGTTGTTGAGGACTGAGCAAAGAATCCAGATATGGGAAAGGCTGAACTGAACTGGTCCAGCTGAACTGGTCCAGCTGATGCTCTGCTGGACCAAACCTGAGTGAATGCACGTGGTTCCTGAACCAAACCACCCTGTGCAAATTCTTGTACCTTTGCCCTTCATTGACAGCTCAAGTGGCCAATCAGAAAGATGCAATGAGGTGTTTTTCCAGCCACTGTGGTTTGCACAATGGAGGTTTCACAGCTCTCGGTCTCTCTGACATACTTTTGCTGCAGGCCAGGGAAGGGATTTGCACACAATGAGAATATTTTTTCTAATTTAAACCAAAATACACTCTTATTTCAAGGAAGGTTTGGAGGACAGCCATATGCATTTTGAAATCCCTGGACCAGAATTAAGCCATTAAAGCAGATATTGCAAGACGTAGGGTTTTTTTACAACAAAGAGGGGGAATGGATCACTTGTTCATTTTGGGCCCTTGGAGTAATATTTCATTGCTCTCTTTCCAAAACAAAAGTGGAACAAATTGATTGCTTAAAGTTGCTTATTCAGGAACATTCCAATAACATCCCACCTTATGCTTTGGCTTCTGTAATAGCTTTTCCCTGAGCTCCTGACAGCAGGGTTCTGTCTTTTGCTGAGTTAACAAATTCTGGAGGCTACAAGGAAACTGTAAAGGGGACCTGGGTACAAAACACAGCATACTTGAGACCTCAGCCAGACTGCTGGGTATTTGTCAGTCTAGATTTCATGTTGAAGACTACAGAAGCAGCACTCAGAATGCTCATTGTGCCCTTGTAAAGGTCCTTCTACAATTCGCCATAAGACAAATTCTCTTGAGCTTTTATTTACACACCTGTGTGTTAATGTGTGTATTTACATATATACAAATCTCAACCTTTAATAATCTGCCTTGAGAAATCATATAATCTTTAATAGTAATTTTTAATAGGAAGCGTTACTTTCTTTGCATGTTAGAACTAGCAACTGATTGACTGCCTTGCTTTCAGCTGCCAGTGCCCTTAATTAGTTTCTAATGAACACAAGTGCATCATAAATGTAATTTCAAGTAAGCTTGAACTCTTAGTAAGGCTCTTCCTGGTCCCAGAGAGATATGTAGGTTTGTAAGACTGTGATATCTTTTATTTCTTGTTCTCTGAAAGAGCTGTTTCTATAATTGTTTAGTGAACTGAAAAAAATACGGGTTTCATTACAGATTGAGAAGGAAAGTCACTAAAATGAAGGTGGGTTCTATGGCTGGGGTGGTGTCTTATTACATTAGGGATCGTTGGTTGGAGACAGAAATGACACAAGCTCACTGAGGGTCCTCAACAAACAGCAATGAGTTTAATATGGTTGGTCCTTTTATAGGGGGTTTGAATCTCCTGGGTTAGGATGGCTGATGGGTTGGGATTTCTCTTTGCCCAGATCTCTGGCCAGTGGTGTGTCTGGATCTAAGGTTGAACAGGGTGGGCTGAGGGTCTCTGTTTGAGTCCCATCTCTGTTTAACCAGGGACTTGTTTATCAAACTAGAAGAGTCAAACTGGGTTTTCCATTGTAGCCAGATATATCTGTCCAGCTACAGGCTGGCTGTACTGCCACAAGGTCTGTATCAAGTCTGCATGTTAATAGATCTGGAAGAATGTCACTGACTATCTTGTTACCTGGCCTGAACAATTATTGGTTTTGTTGGTATTTATTAAGCCTCTTGATGCACGTGGAGCTTGATTTCTGATTCAATTATCTACTGAAACACAGAAAAGCTGATTTGAAAATATTCTTTACCTGCAGTGTGATGTTTTCTTTTATAAAGATAAGCATACAGGGTATTTAGCTTTGATGCCAAGTAATTTTTCCTATGAGATCCCTTATTTGCATAACAGGATTTAGTTTTGCTGTTTAGTATGAGAAAGCCCAAATTAATCTGGCTTTCCCAGGGAACTGGTACCTGTAATGCACTTGCTCTGGGCTGAGGAAGCCAGTGTGATGCTTTTAAAAATCTCCAAATTATTCTGTATCTTTAAAGTGTTCTGGTAGGATTACATCCTCCACAGCCATACCTATACATGGGAAAGAGAAATGTAACCAATTCCCCTGCTGACCTTTATCTTATTGTGTCTATTTAAAACAGGAAAAGCATGCCATTGGCTCAGCTAATATCTTAAATAACTAAAAGACACCCTGCTATTCCCAATTCCTGACTACTTCCTTGTTTGTTTCCCTCCTGGCTAGCAGCAGCTTGCATGTAAATTGATATATGTATGCAAATTTTCAAACTCCAGACAGGACTTACTCAAGAAAACAAAACTGTCTGTAGCTCTTCTAAATCCCTGTCTGAGACTCCTCACCTGGGCTCTGTTAGATACTTTTATTTACCTTACTGAGTCATTATCTTTTGATAAGACAATCTCTTGCTGCCTTTAATTTTAAGCTAGACAGAAAATATGTTTTATGTGTTTTGGTTTTTTTTTAAATTTACATATACATAATCTGTTTTGGACCTTTCCAGTATTGCATGCAGAACTTCAATGTAAACCTGGATTTACAAGTTGAGATCTTGAGCAGTGCTCTCAGTGTAAGGAAACTGGAAAGCAAAGGCAGCTAGGAGAGATCTTCAGGGGAAATGTTGATGTTTTAGGTGTGTCCATTTGAAGCAAAGGCCTTTAGTGCACTCTAGAACTACCAATTGATTAACTGACTTGCTTTCAGCTGCCAGTGCCCTTAATTAATTTCTAATGAACCGAACTATTGCTTACACCAACATACCTCCCACTTTCAAAGGTACTTTAAAATACATCTAAGGCCTTTAATGCTTTAAAAATGAAAAAGAAAATATTTTTTTGCTAAAGCCCCTTAGGAACCTGGTGCTGTTTCAAGCATCTGGATCCTCAAGCCCGTCTGTGAAATCTGCAATTTGCAGTTTGCCTGAGGGATCTGGGTGAAGTGGAAAAATGAGCTGAGCCTGGAACAGCTGAACATCCTGATGTATGTCTGGAGTTTATTTCAAAATGCTGAAGTCAGATGCTCTTTTATCAATTCCTGGCACACCAGTGAGTAAATATGGTCACTTATAGGAACTGAATTCATACGAGTCGTATGCCAATGGATCTGGGAGTAACTGGCGCAACTTCTTAAATCAGAAGGGCTGGGGCAGATGCTGAGTGCAGGGTCAGGGAGCAGCATTCCCTGTGCTTCATTAGCTGCCTTTGGTGCTGATCCACTTGGCTCCTGTGGAGATCCAGCTGTTTTCCAGGGGTGAGCAGCTGACTGGTGAGATGGAATGGCAGATCAGATCCACTGCAGTGGTGTGTGCAGATGGTTTGTTATTGCGGATGGAAATGTTCGGGATTTATTTATCAAGGTGTTCCCGAGCACACAAAAGGAAAGCGCTCCAGTTGTTTGTGGTAAGGCTTGAGCACTGTTTGCTGGAGAAGAGAAGGCTGAGGAGGGACTCGGTTATCACACAAAGCAGGGCAGGAGGGATGACTGGAGCATTTGTTTTTGTCTTGGCTGATGGCTGTGGGGACTGTTCTGAGACTCCACAGGCTGCTGTTGTACCTGTGCTTGTCTGCCCCAGTGTATGGGGACAAATGTTGCCTCCAGGATGTTTTGCCTCCTCTTACAAGCATGGTATCTGAAGGGAATGGCTGGGGAAGGGCAAATCCCAAGCAAAAGCAAAGTTTTTCCTATTTTCCGCCCATAAAGAAGGTGAACCTTCATCCCTTCCTGTGGCTGCAGCCTGGCATCTCCTCTCTCACTGCCCTCTTACAGGGTTGTCAACCACTCCTTTAACTACCAGAGCCTGCAGAAGATTTGGTCAACAGCAACCCCCAAGCCTTCTGAGCTGCTGGTTTGCACGGCTGGGCCCAGGGTGGGTTTTGGCATGTCCCACAGGGTCTGGAGCTCTCCTGAAGATGGTAGCAAACAATGTATGTGGCTTGCCAGGCAAATGTGGTGGAACTATCATTATGAAACAAATAGTTTTGGGAAAGGAACTTACTTGCCAGAGTGACTGTTTGGGAGTGAGTCAGTAGATCAGCCCAGATGTAAGGCCAGTGGGAAGAAGAATCCTTCCAGCCTTGGGTAAAATCTCAGTGCAATTCCTGTTAGAAATACCACAAACTTGCAAAGGCACTTACAGAGATACAGTCCCTGTGCTCTAAGGAAAGGCTGGGAAAAAAAGTGATTGTGACGTTAAAAAATCATCTACCACCTTTATTACATGAAGGAAACATGGCAGGGGATGAAAGGAAGAGCTTTATTTGCTGTTGAAGATGTTAGATTCCATGTGGTAGACAACATCCAAAAAACATGGAGTCACTTCCAAAAAACACAGCTGTTCTGTGGGAGCTATGATTTCCATATGCCTGGGCTGTCTGAGAACATCTTGGTGGCAGTCTCGGGACAGGAATGTCGTCATGCACACTGCTGAACTTTAGAGAGGACTGGATTGTTTTCCTGGTAGTGCCTGGTGACACTATTTTGTAACGCTAGCCTTTCGGAAAAAAGATATTCCCCGAATTAGCACATTACGAGCTCATTTAATGAATGTTCTGCCTCTCAGATGGGGGATTAGACTGGCTGGGCTATTGCTCCACAGCTTTTATAGGTTTGATTCTCTTCAAAGTTACATTCTATCTTAGGCCTTTCGAAAATGGAAGAAATTAACTGGATGAAACCCTGGGAATGGTGGAGTGCTCAGGCTCAGCTTAGAGGGGTGTGTTACCCTCCCAAGGGGTCATGGCTGTAGGAGTAAAAATCTGCCTCTACTGCAGAGCTACTGAAAGTCATTAGGGTTTGGCATTAGCTTTACCTTCCCCTGTGTGTTTTTGTAGCTGCACAGTGGAATCTCATGCTGAGGTAGAAGGCAGTGTCCACTTGCATGCTAAATTATGTAATCATAACATTCATGTTTTCTATCATTTGAAACAGGCCTGGTATTCAGGTTTCACTATAGGAGGAAGAAAAAAAAAAGATGTTTTTCCCCCTTTAACTTTTGCAGTAGGATTTTTTGGTTAGAAACTGGGATTAAAACAAATTTGTCAGGCACTGCTCTGAAAGATTGATGTATGTCTCACAGATCCAGCTGCCTGTGTGGTCTGAGCAAACCCCAAAAGAGCCTGAGCACACTCTGTGTGTGTGTGGGAGAGGAGCCTCTGCTGCTGTGCAATCACTTATGTCAGCACACATGGGATATTCCAGCTTTGGGCAAATAAATACACCCCAAATGAGTAACCTAGTGAGAGAAAGTGGCGGCTCTGGGGGATGGAGATGGTGAACCTGTTGGAATGGAACACACACTGCAGTGCCTGGGGGAGGAGGGCTGGCTGGGCTCTCTGGTGTCAGCAATGTGTAGGTCGAGAGGTGTTGGGAGAGAAAAGAATGGCCACAGTGTTCTGGTGGGGATGGAGTCAGCCCAGCTAAGTGTGGTTTGCTGAACTGCTGACAAGTCTGAATAAACCAAGTTTGTGTGGACAGGTCTGAAGCTTTTACAAGAGGTCGTTGACTTTAATTATGGTTCAGCAGAAGAAAAATCTGAGCTAGGGGGACTTGAAAGGTTGGAAGCTGGCTGCTCCCAGCCTGGGGGGGATATTTGGGCTCTTTGGGTGTTACTAATCAGCGTTGCCTGCCTGCAGTGTCCCTCAAGTCACAGCCCACACTGGGGTGTCTGGCCCTGTGCATTTCCCCTGGAGTAATGTGGGCAGGCAGGTAACACAGAAAATAACATTGCTCAGTAAACTTACAGTCATCACCCAGCCACTCAGGAATGATTTAGATAAAGTCACCTCTAAGGGTTGTGCTTCAGGGAAGGCTTTTGGAGGCACTGTGGGATGCCCTTTGATTGGCATCTACATAGCAAATATAAATGGTTTAAGTGTTCCAGAGCCATTAACATCAGTTTAAACATCCCACTGGTGGACCAGGCCAATTTTCTGACTGTGTTTAATTTGTCTCCATCCTCCCTTGCTCAGATCCAGTGTTTGTTAGCAAGGCCTCCAAGCTGCAGGGTTTATACCAATATTTATATTTTTCCCATCATGCAAACAATGGAGAATTTGAGCAAAAGCCCATTCAGGATCCTGGGAATTTCCTACAGAGTTCAAAGGACGTTGGAACTAGCTTATAAATGATCAAACTGTTTCAATTAGAAAAGTTATTTCATGAATGTAATCTGTGCAGGGCTAGGAACAACTTGCTGCACACAAATCCCCGAGCTGCTTCTGTTTCCTTGATTCCTCCTCAGGCTGTTAGAGAACTTTCCAGCATTGGATTAGCTGCTCAGAGAACAGTTTGTATCTAAATATTTTTGGTTTTTAATGGTGGATTTGCCCCATCAGATCTAGAGGCTGTAATGATTCAGAAAGTTGTGGACAGGGATGCACTGGCTGCTTGTGCTCTACAGCCCTGGAGTGCTGTGTGTTCAGTAGCAAGCCTTGGCTCCAAACTTCTCCAGCAGGAAGCTTATGATGAAAGAGTTGTTGAGCAAGAAACAGAAAGATTTAAACTAAAGTCACTCCCGACTTTAGACTGAACAGCTGTCTTTGTTTTTAATTTGTGCTATCAAGAAGGGATGGGGGGAGTGGGGAGGAAGTTTTCCCTCCTTGCTGAGGCCATCCCTGACCTTCGGGTGCTTAATCACAGCCTTTTACTACTCCCTTCTAACACTCCCCCATCTGCAGCATCTCTCTTCTGAAAAGTAGAGAAGGGCTTTAAAATTGTGATTAATCGTGAATTTTATTGCTATCCCCTCCCCAAAGGAAGCTGACTACAGCTAAAGCAGAAAGAAAAAATGACTGGCCGTGGAAGGCTGGATATTGGAGTTCAGTGCTGGGAGGCAGAGCTGGAACACAGAACACAGAACTCCTCCTCACTTTCTCTCCTGATGAGAGTATATTTCTTGGAGGCAGAATGTGTGCGGGATGGACGGGAAGGGTGGAAATCTGGCCCTGGAATTGTACTTGCCAGCTCTTACCATGAATTAATTGCATTTGGCTTGCCCAGCAAGTATTCATTGCATTGAGAGAATACAAACAGAATTTTGCAAGACTGGACTATCCCAGCTCCAGCTGTGATACTTCCTACCCAGCACTCCAGCATAAATCTGTACTCTACCCTCTGTTTTTTTTTTTTTTTTTTTTTTTTTTTTTTTTTTTTTTTTTTTTTTTTTTTTTTTTTTTTGTTTTTTGTTGTTTTGTTTTTTTTTTTTTTTGGAAGCACTAATGATTTTGCACTTGATGCCTGCCTGGTGCCACTGTCTCCATCCCTGACTTCTCTCTGTCTGCAGAGTGCCTGATGCTGGCTGGTTAACTCCTTCCTCTTCAGGTGTGGCTGCATTCCCTGCCAGATCTGCCAGTGGTGTAAAGTTCATTAAAAGAAGCGTGGAGCTCTTTAACATGAAAGCCCCTCTGTTGGTGTTATGTGGATCATTAATGTGGCATCTCATACTCAGTGCTGCTGCACTTCTCATATTCACAGCATTGCCTTGAATTCCTGCGCTGCAGAAAGGTCAGCATCTCCCCAGCAAAACTATCCCCACTGCTTGGCTGGGCAAAGGCTCAAAATCTCCAGGCAGTGTGGGAGCTCCTGCCCAAACCAGCTGCCTGCCCTCCCCAGGGTAGGAAGGGCATCCTGGCTCTTCTGCCCCTTGCAGATGATGACAGTTCAAAGGAGAAAATAATTTATTTCTGTCTTGCATCAAAGCTACTGTTTGCAGGTTATTACTGTGTCTTCTCCTCACTGTATCCTGTAATAAAAACAGCTTCAGCTTCAGATGGAAAAACTAAAAATCCCACCAAAAATCTAACAGAGGATTTTCAGAGGGATTTTCATGTCAGAAAAAGGAGAGGGAAATATTCAGGCTTCAGGCTGGTAGAAATCCTTCATTTATCAAAAGAATATGAGAAGCTGTTGCTCCCCTTTGAGAGTCCTCTGTACCTGGGAATTTTTAGCAGGCTCAAAGCTTCCCCTGGTCCTGCATCACTGCCCCATAACAGCTCACCTGGGGTGGCGGTTTGGTCTCAGCAGCTCTCAGCTGGGAACAGATTTCCTTAGTTCTCATATCTCTGTGGCTTTCAGAAAACTTCATTTGAATGGGCATCTCCTCCCAAGGAGCAAGCACTGCCTTTCTTCTCTTGGCCCCTCTTCTTGGAGGGATGGTGTTAAAAATGTACCTTTTTTGTTCAGAAAGATTTTTCCTTCTTCCTTTGTCCCTCAGCCTCCTGTGTGATGCCCTGAATGCAGCAGTGCATGCTTGGCAGGTAGTGCCTGCTCTTCAAATCCTTAATGCACTGGGCAGTCAAATTCCTATGGGAAACGGCATTCACGGTGAGTTTTGCACCTGAAAGATGTGGAAGATAACTGAAAGTCAAACCCAATAAGGGGAAAGTGTCTGTGCTCCCTGCTGTGCCACCCAGATCTGATAAGAGATGATTTCTTGGCAGTTCCTGTGTCCCTGGGGATGCCTTCAACAGCTTCCTCAGGAACAAAATGAAAATCCAGGGGCCAAAACCAGAACAGAGGTCAGAGCTGTGTGTGACTACAGCAGACATGGGCCGTGGGGTCTCCAGGAGCTCAGACTTTCCTGCTGGAGGCTCCTGTACAAAGGGATGTGCTGCGTGTGACTCCTGACCTGGTAACTGCAATAAACCTGTGCTGCTGCCACACTGCAGCAAAGTGGCTTTAATCTGTGATGTGGGTGACTTTTACTAGATTGCGGGATCGGTACTATTTTTGTCTCTTGAGGTCTTACAGTCTCCTGGGGCAGGTATGTCCCCTCTTAGTGTCTGTGTTCACACCCAGAGCCTTGAACCTTCTCATCTGACTCCCCCAGCCCCTCCAGAGTCCAGACTGCCTCTGTATAATAAATAATTTTTTTTTTTGCCTCAAAAGGAAAAGGTCTGAGGGCTTTCCTAAACCCAATTGGGCAAATTGTTTATTGTGTAAATTTCAATAAGGGTTTCGAAAAGGAAGTGGTCTGTAAGTCCTGATAAACATTGTGCAGCAGATAGCAGTGGGGAAGGGTTGTGGTTCCATCTGGATGTACACACAGCCCTGGGCCTCTCCTGGCTCTGTGAGAACAATGAATTATATACATCATGTGCTGCAGGGCTGGCTCCTGGGCTGCTGACATCAGATCCCACAGCCACTGGCACCAGAGGCTGTTGGGGATGGGTTCTGGGCTGGCAGGACCCGTGTCTGACCTGGGGCAGCGGGGATGGCAGTTCTGTTGGTCAGGGGACACACTCAGTGATGCTGTGGCTGGATCTCCACTAGACTCCTTAACTGTGTGAAAAAAGGTGAGCATTGAATGGGGAATAAATACAGCCAAACGTTGACACCCCCCAGTCCAAGCTGGGTGTGCATTTCTTGCCCTGTGCAGGCTCCCTCCTCACACAGCCACAACACGCTGGGGATCCTTGCTTACAGCTGACAAATCCTGAAGATATATTTTAAAATTTTAGTTTAGTTTAGTTTAGTTTATTTGCCTGGCCAAGAAGTATTTACATAATTATGTGCTTGAAGAGTTGGGTTCCAAATAAAGACATGATTTCAGATATAAACACGCAAAGCATTAAAAACTCCCACAAAGTAATTTTCTGACTTTAATAGCTTGATTTACTGTGTGTTTAGAGAATTAATAATCAGGGGAGGCAAGATGGCACAAGTGAAGCTACAGCAGGAAAAGTTAAATATTAAAATTACATATATAAAATAATCTTTTCAACAAAAGATTGCCCTTTTTTGTCTTGTTAAGAAGGATCATGGTACTTAGCCCAGTGTTTATATTCTAGGACTTGTAGATGTTTAATTCAGCAATTGGTTTTCCACCAAAATGATTTGTTTCTCATTAAAATGTAGGTAATCCCTTGCTTTAACTAATATCTTAAAAGGAAGAAAAGGCAACATTGAAACCAAAAAAACAAAACTGGAACTGGTGTGGCCACAGCAGAATCTCATTTGGAAGATATATGAGAACCTCAAAGGATGTTGACTTGTATTGGCTCTGAAGTCCTTTATGTAATAGTTTCACTCTGGTATTGAAAATTAGACATCATCTGTATTCCAGAGGCTTTTTTCCCAGTGTTTCTGGGGAATTCCCTGGATATTGGTCAAATTCTCTTGACAGATGAAGAGAAAGTATTTGGCGTGCTAAGATCTTGCTGGGATAGCTTAAACCATGAAGTACCTGATCCTGTCAACCCCTATTAAAGTACTGCCCTTCACCATGTGCAGTTCCATTCTGGTGGAACAGAAACTACTCCTGTGAGTAAAGGTGGAGCTGGGCACAAGAGCTGCTTTTGGAGGAGGCTGAAGCTGTGTCTGATGCAGCTGCAGAGTGTCACGTTGCTGATCACAATGAGCTCATAGGAAGCTCTGTAGTTTCTCTTGGTCCACATGAGAAGTGTTGTTTTAGGAGTGCCCTCTCCAGAGCTGGGGAATTGCGGAGGCAGAACACTTAACTTGCATTTTGGAGCTGGAGCTACAGCTCTCCTGGGGTAGGGCTGGGAGCACTGCAATCAAGCCTCCTGCCCTCAATGTGATAGGAGAGGCGGAGGGGAAATGATTTTCCAAGTCACTCCTTCCTAGGAGCTCTGGATTTCCATGTGGGAAAGGCAGGCTTGGCAGGTCGTGCTGCCAGAGCGTGGGCTGGAATAGAAACCCCTCCTTAGCATGTCCTGTTTTGCAGACAGGAGATACTTCAGGGTATGACTTTTTCTGTGTCACAAAGCCAGTGTTCTGAGGATGCATTTGTGCAATAGGGATGCTTCAGTGGAGCCCCACAAAAGCAGTCACAGTCCAGAGATGGGGCAGCACAAGGGCCCAACCACCCTGTTGAACGTGTGCACGAGCACCCTTTTGTTCAAGGAGCTCACAGGAAAGGCTGGAGAGGTTGGGGAGGAGATTTTACTGTCCTGAATGTACTCATCAAAAAACAGGACTGGGAGGCTGAACAATGTACTAGGGGGCAAAGGAAATGGTGGCAAAGTGGTGGTTTCCATGTCACTGAGTGGTGGTTTCCATGTCCTGAGTGCCAGCCCAGCACGGTGGCCACAAGGCAGCAGCAGAAGGAGCAAAGCTCTGCCACCTCCCTTCCCCTCCCTGAGCACTGCCAGGATCACATCCCAAACCCCCACAGTGTTTGTTGTGGGGTTGCTACTGGAGTCTGTGGGCTAAGGGAGTTTCTCAGGCATGTTGGTGAGTCATCTGATACAGGAGGAGCCTGAGACAGGAGCTCCACGTTGCCCCTCACCCAGCAGCGGATCCTGCCTGGTGGCTGCTATTTAAATCAACAGCAGGAGTGTCAATGTATCTGTGACATGTTTTTCAAGATGGCTGAGGAGACCAGGAGCTGACAAATGATTCTTCCACTTCTCCTGGTTAATTTTGGATTGGCTGCATTTACAAACAGATGCAGAAACATCCACAGGTCCCAAAATTGCTCACTGTGTATCTTTGGGGTTTCCAGCACCCAAACCTGTGGAGGGCAGAGCAGTGAGTTCAGGTGTGTTGGTATTCCATCCTTTGCAGGTGTGTCCCCTATATCATCAGGTGAGGTTTTAAATGCCACCTTGGCTGGTCTTTAGAAGGAAGCAAAGCACCTTCTGCCCTTTGTTGGTGTGAACTGTGGATTTTGCTCAGTTTTGGCCTGGTGCTTTATGTCAAGGTGCCAAACATTCCCTGGGTTTGACCCAGCAGGGAATTGTGCTGGGCACAGCAGCACAGCTCCCAGCAGAGCCTGTGGGCACACAGGAAATGACCTTGGATACAGCCTGTGTGGAGCTGGGGGGAAGCTTGGTGTGCTGAAATGGATTTTACCATGATGAGGCATGTCCAGGAGCAGGAAATCTTCTGGGACAGGCTCACAAGAGCCTGTTGCTCCCCATTTGCTGCCAGGAGAGAGGAGGCCAGTACCCACTCAGAGGTTGGATGCCCCATCAGATGAGGACTGCGAGGCTTTGCCCCAGCATGGAGCAGGAGCAGAAAGTGCTTAGGGACATTCAGCTGCTCCCTCAGCCCTGGACTGAGGTGTGGAAGATGCTGTATCTGCAGCACTTTCTGAGAGCCTGTTTATCTCTGAGGCATTTCCAAAGAAAATATTCGATTTCTCCAGCTTTGTGCTGGCACAACTTCTATGGGAAGGGAAAATTAAAAACAAACAGAGCTCCTCTTCAGAGGGAGACCACAGTGCTGCTCACAGGGCTGTCACTGCTGATGGGGACCAGGCAGCATTTACTGAATGGCTGCAATTTAACTTGGGAGTTTTCCCCCACTAACGCTGTGCCAGTGCTTTCAGCCCCTACCTGCTTGAGGGAAAATGCAAGTTGGGCTTCCTGTATATCCCTGAACCTCATCTCAAATCACTGAGAAGAAACATCATTTCCTCAGGAGCAAGTCTGATAATTTTTCATCTTTCATCATGATTCCCATAGACCCTCTTTTTTGCTATTTTTTAAAGATTTTAAGTCCCTATAGATCCACAGTGCCTGCAGCCTCTTCAGGTTTGTGAATCCTTTCTCATCAGGGTAGGAGCCCTGAATATCATCTTTTCCCCAGCATCCTCCCCAGGCTCCTGGTGTTTTTCTATCCCTCAGCATGTAGCAGAATTCAGTCCCTGAGTGAATGTTGCCAATGTAAATGGCAGGGAAAAGTGACTTTTATAAAGTAATCATTTCTCACAGTAAAATGAGGCACTGTGAGGACACCCATAGAGGGTTTATGCTTGCCAGCATGTGGCACTGGAGAATGGCTGTCAGTCAGTCTGACTTTCTGCTGTTTCACCTCAGCTGGACACATGTGCTTGGTGTAAGGCAAAAAGTATAAAATATTTTGCAATCAGGTCTAGCCTCAAGATTTAATGTTAAAGGTGAGGATGTCAATAAGAACTCAGAATTTTGGGGGAGGATACAATGCCTTTGACTGACTTGTTTTCCATACTCCTTTACTGGGTATTGATTGAAGGTGTCTGAAGGAAAGCAGTGCCCTAAAATCAACATGCTGTCAAGTAACAACACCATGAGAACAGAGCTCCTCAGAGCTGCTGCAGGCCTGAGGTGCCCTGGGAACTGTATAAGCCTAAGAAGTCAAAAGTACTGACCTGAATAAGAATGAGACCATTTTTTGGCAGCTGAAATTTAATGTGGAGCCTGGACAAAAGACCTTCCAGTTCACTGGGCATAAATGTGAATAACTTACTGTTTCTTGGCTGGAATCATGGTGTTAAGAGCAGGCAGCAGCATTACACAGCACACTTTTCAGTGCTGATTTCAATTTTGATACAGTCCCAGTGGGACTATAGAAAACTCTGCCCCATTATGTTTCAGAACAATGGGATCACTGGAAAAGAAAGACACCAAGTGTGAACGTGCCAAGCTGATTCCTTTCCAACCTCAGCTTGAGCAAAAACATTCAGGAGCAAACACCCACAGATTTTGAGGTGAGCAGAACCAATATTCAGATCTGTGTGGTGTGACTTTTTTTTTTTTTTTGCCTTTCTTTACATTTGTAACCTAATTTTTGCAAGGATGACACATCAGTTTTTCTGCTTCTGAAATGCCACGACACATCTGCCAGAGCCCTGAGCTGCTGTGTGAGCACTGAGTACCTGCAGCACCGTGGGGAGGTAGCGTGGGCTGGGATACTGATCCATCAGGACCTGTCTCCAGTCGTGATCACTGTTGTGAAGGTATAAATTAACTCTCAATGATGTTTGGATGAAGATTGTGCATTTATACCTTCATGGACTCTTTCTCTGCAGATGTCTCACTGCCCTGACTTCCAATAGCTGAGGTGTCACTTAAATGGTGGCCTTGTGATTAAAAGTCAGATTCCCCTTCCTGTATCCATTTTCAGAGAAGTTAAAATGAACAAACAGGACATTAGAGGAAGATGTTCAATAACTCTGTAATCTGTGAGTTGATCCAGTTGTTGCCACACTGTCACCTTGGGGTGAGCTGCCAAGTGCAGTGACCCCTGGGACAGGTACTGACAGCAAGAGAGAAACCAATGGGAAAGATGTAAAAGCTTTCTGAGTATAAGCCATCTTCACTGGATTATATCAGGAAGGTAATAGATGCTTTGGAGGGGTAAAGCACCAGGGAGAAAGAACTATTTAAACAGGGCAACATTGGCACAAGAGCAAATAAGTGCAGGCTGGCCGTAAATATTCTTGGAATACTCTTGGAAGGAGGTCTCTCTAGCCATCAAGGAGTATGGGAAAGAAACTGTTGGTTAGGGTTTTCGCCCCCCTAAGATGAAGTTTACTGGGTGTATATGAATAATTATGTGTCTGTAGTGCTGAAGATCCCTTCATGAGCTGTGCTCCTATTTCAAAGGATAAAGGCAGATTTTTGTCAGTTAAGTTTTGTAAAGAACCCCCTGTGCAGTTCCTTGAAAACCCAAGTGATGGTAATTCCAGCTTTGGACAAAAGGCTTTAGATTTCTGATAACTTTTTGAGTGTATTCAGGAGAACTGAGAGCAGCAGCCAGAGAGTGATGTACAGCACATCTAGCAGAGCTCACTGGCATCATTCTGCATTTTGCTTTTCCACTGCCAACACTAGCAAGGCATTGGAAACTGAAATATGCAAAGAAAACCATGTGAATAGATAATAAACTGCAGGGAGAAGGTAGTAAATCTATAATGTCTCATATTTGTAACCAAATTATTAAATCCTCATCAGAGGGAAGCAGGGGTGGTTAATAAAATAAATAGGAGAGAGTTGGTATGGCTCTTGCTTTTCAGAATGTGAAATTTCATCCCACAATGGGACACAACTCACAGGTGTGTCTGTGTGCTCCTGCTCTACTGGAATGACCCAACAGGAGTCAGAGACAGCTGTCTCTGCTTGCTGTTCTCTTTTCCTCAGTGTTTGCAGAAGCTTCTTCCCTCAGCATCATCCAGGAGCTCCTTTCCTCACAGGAACAGCACCAAACTCAACAGACACATTTCAGAAGTGTGTCACTCTGTCTCCAGGTCTTCACATCCTCCCAGTTCAGGCCCAGGGACACATCCACATCTCCCTGTGGACCAGCCACTTTGTTTCCTGGCTCTTTACAGCCCACAATCAGCGGCCAGGTTTTTGGCAGAGCAGTTGCTAAAGGGGTTGCCCAATGTTCCCTCTGTGCCTTGCCCTGCCTGCCCAGATAACAGTCCAAACATGCCTTGCACTTGTTTTTTACTCAAAAGCCTTTGGACTTAGGCTAGAACAGGCCAGGACTTTGACAAAACTAGACTTTCATGAGGAGGGGAAAAGTTTTCCACTCGCCGAAGCTGAACTTCTGTGCGGGAAAATGCTGTTTCCAACTAAACTTTCACTGTAGCTGTTTGATCCAGAGTGGAATTTCTGGACAAAATTAAAGTTCATGTGAGGCCAGTTCTTTTGTTTTCTTTCCTCAAGATGTTTGGCTCCTTTGAACCCTTTGTTGCATCGTGGAGGCACAACTGTGCCTGGGGAATCTCTCCTTCATTCTGCTCTCAGCTGCTTTTTCCCTGTCTTTGCCTGGCATTTCTCATTCCTCTCTTTGGGATGAGCTTCCCTTCATCTGAAATTTTCTTCAGACTCTAATGCTTCTAATCTCAGCTTTAGGAAGTACCTGCTTTAAGACAGTGTGGAACAGAAGATGTGGAAACTAAAAGGTCTTGAGGTAAAACCATTGATTGCAGATTTCCACCCCAAATACCTCTCTGCTCCATCCTAAAAAAACTGAGGCTCAGTAGGTTTTCTTCCTCTTTATCTCAGTAAAATTGAAATTCCCATTAAAGTTCATTATTTCTCTGAATATACTGTAGCAGCATAATTATATCAATGCCACACAACTCTCTAAACTAATACTATCAGAAGTACACAAAGAATTGTAAGCAGGCAGGTTTAAATTAATTTAAGCAATCTCTGCTCCAGAGAACTGAATGTACAAGCCATTGCAAGCTTTTAGAAAGGCAGATACATTGGGAAGATATTTTGGTGTGCCTTTACAATCAGATTTCTTCCCACGATGAAACCAATTTTACTTCATCTCCTGCCTCTTTGTATACTTTCTTCTAATGATAAATGACCCAGCCTTGGAGATGTTTACAGTTCTCAGTTCACTGAGGGTGGAACAGATGGCAGCGCTCACATCTTCCAGTTGTTCTGAAAATGCTCTTGCTGGCTGTGGGGAAACATTGTCAGGAGGTGATCTGTGCTAATAAATATTTTTAGGATGTAGATGGATTTTAAGGAATTTTTGTTCCCACTTCCTCTCTCCTTTTTATTTTCTTCTTTCTTCTTATTTTTTTTCCCAAAGGTGCTGAAAGAATAAACCAAAAAACACTATATAAGTCATAAGCCCATAAGGAAATGAGCCAGAAAGTAATAGGGTAAGTTAGAGTTATTAAAATCAGGTCATACCCTGAAGGAGATTACAGCAAGATGAGCCAACATAAATATACACTATATTTCTGTCATATGTCTTTGTTACCCTGGGTGGCCTGCAGTCAAACTAACAGGGCAAGGGGAGAGAAGGAGAATACATGAGTGTTACAAGATCCTAATCCAGCTGGTTGGAATCCAGTTCTTATTAACCAACTAATTTATATTCCTTCTCTGAACCAGAGGCTGATGTTAGTCTGCTGTAAATCTGGAGGAACAACTATCATTCTGGTTTTTTACTGAATTCAAGTCCCACAGCCATCAGTCCCTCCTCCTCCTCTCTTGTTGAACATTCCTAATCCCCTAAATAACAAATTGAGGTTTTCAGTGAAACAAGACTGCCTAGTGATAAGGAAAGCCATGCTAAATTAAATGTAAATCTTGTACAGCCCATGTATTTTATGGATTTTCAGACCTTGATCCCTGGATAACCTATAAAGAAAGGCTTACAAGGGTTTTGGAGGAAGATGCACAATGCTGGAAGACATTAATATATTGGCCACGAGTACAGAGAGTGTTATCTCTTAAGATGTAGAGCCAAATTCTGGTTTTCATTAAACTGGTGAAAATATGGAAAACACTGCTCGCAGTGCCATCACTCAAGATTTGCTCTTGATGTAATAAGAAGCAGAATTGGTTCCAACATTAAGCCATCAGCCCACACAGAGTTAAGCTCTGTTGTTAGTCTGCATTAATGAAGATATAAGCCTGATTTTTGCTTGGGGCAAAAATAAAGGCTGAACATGATGTCCTCTGTGTCAAAAACTCCAAAGATGTTGCCCCTCATGTGGCACCTTTCAGCATCCTGTGGGAAGCACGGCCCCAGCAAGGTTGCTCCAGGGAATAAACAGAAATAAATCATCCTCTGCAGGGTTGTGTTCCAGCAGCAGCAGCTCAGGGCCAGGCTCTGTGGGACAGCACCACTCACCTGGGGTGGCTGCCAGACCTTCTCCAGGAGGGACACTCTGCTTGTCCCAGGGCAGCTCAAATTCAGGAGGGACTTGTCAGTTCAGGAGATTTAGGAGTTTGATGCCCAAGAGCAGCCTGAGGTGTCTTGTGGAGGGGGGTTGGATGCTGACACAAACCAGACCTAAAAGGGAGCAAAGTCTGGATTCCCAGAGGGGGGAAAATGCCCTGCAAATGGGGATAATTTCATCTCAGCTTGTAAATGCTGTGTGGGATGGGGCTGGGAGCTGCAGCCTGCAGGGCACCCCTTGAAAGAGCAGGAATTACAGCTGTGATAAGAGCTGAAGGCTTTTTACATCCTTCATTGCAAATGCCAACGTGTTGGGACCACTGATTCCTGTTTGAATCCTGGCAGATGTGGAAAAAGCTGTTTTAAGGAGCCCAGTGAAAGCTCTGTAGGAGTCTGGGGCCACAACCAGCCTCAGGCACAAGGTGCAGCTCTGTTTTCTCAGGGCATTTGCCCTGCTGCTGCCAGCACTGAGGGCTGGCTCTGGATAGGAGCAGCACACTGGGCAAGGGGAGGCTCTGCACTCATCCTGCAGAGTCATAACTCCTCATTCTATGGCTGTAAAAATAAACAAACACTTGGGGTTGGGGGAAGAACCCTCCAAAAACATCTCTCCCTTGTTTTGCTTCGCCTATCACAAATCTAAACACAACATTTTCTCATTCTTGGGCCCGTATGAATTTCTGACAGTACAATTGGGGGCCAGTAGCACATTGTCTGGAGGAGCTTACCAAGGAAATTGAGAGTTTGGTCAGCAATTGTAAATATCCTCCCCTAATGGGGTTTGTTTGTTCTGCAGCGCACGCTGGCGTCATGGGCTGTGGGACACCCTGGCACCAGGTTACTGCTGGGAAAGATCCCCTGCTCAGATAAGGATGGGAATAAACTCCACCCACAGAAATGCCACAGAAAAAAATCCCTGATTTATCCATTAATTGCTTTAAGGGGTGGTGAGTGTGAGCACAACAATGGGGTATTGACAATTATGTGCCTCGTTGGCAGGAAAAGGGCTTTCCCCTTGCTCTGAGGCTTTAATGTGCTTGTTCTTGGAATTACAAGATGTTTGCAAGTCCTGCACTAGCTCAGGGATGCAGAATGAAAGACAAGTACCCAGCAAATGAAGCAAATGTTGGAATGGGTGTTTCCTGCTTGGAATGAAGCAAAATGCTCTTCTTGCTGTGAAATGCACCCAGCACCGCAGGCTGGGAGTCTGTTTGTCATGGAGTGACTCCAGGGATTATTTAGGAGGTTTTAAGGGTCTTTTTGTGGCCTGCTTCTTATTTATGATACCCTGGGCACTCAGCACATGGAAACAAATCAGTTTGTGGGAGAAGAATCGTTTTCAAAACCCAGATGTTTTCTAAAAGATTGCACATAAAGAGTAACAGAAGCTGAAGGGCTGTGGGGAGAGTGGGTCTGGCTGCTCCCCTTGGGGCACCAAGGGAATAGAGAAACAGTGGAGAAACAGTTGGGAACACCTGAGACATGGTGACTGTTGGGACTCAAACAAGAACAAGTACTAAAACAACTGCTTGACCCTATTTTAAGTCTTTGAGAGATGTTCCTCAGTCACAGGGCTTTCACTCCATTCTGTTCTCACACACTGACATGATGCTGTACACTGCCTGCTGCAGAGGCTGGGAAATTGAGGTATGGCTCAAGGTGACAAAGATCCCAAAGGATAAAAATCATCAGCAAAGGCCAGATGTGGGAGTTCAGTAGTTTGTGCTGCACTGCTGAAATCCAGGCTGAGCACCCCTCCTTGGCACTCCCAACAGCAGCTCCTGCTTGTGCTGACAACAGGGGATTGCTTTTGCTTTGCCTGTGGGAGAAAAGGAGCTTTTTTTTCTGTGCTCTTTGTCTTCAGGTGCTTTCAAAAGATGTGGGTGCTGCAGGGCAGGGCATGCCAGGGGACACTGGCAGCCAGCAAGGAGCCACCTGGCCCCACACATGGCCTAGCCATGGTAGCAAGCTTCAGCAGAGTCACCAGGGAGGAACAAGGGGCGACAAGAAATATCCCTGGGGCTCTTGAAGCTAGTGCTGTGTGATCCCTTTTGGCCCATCAGGGTGCTCATGCATCCAGGGGCAGGATCTCAGCTCTTCACATTAAGTCTGAAATGGCTTTTAAAGAGATTTTCTCCATTCCACTTTCTCTATTCAAGCAGGAGATAAACTTTTCAGTGCTACAGAAGTTGCCCTTTGCACGCAGTGGGTATCAGCCTGCAGCTCAGTGCTAAGTCACACTGTTTCCACAACCAGGGCAAAAAAAAATGTGCTCAAGAGATGTTTACCTACTGGGAGCTTAATTTAAATATATGTTCCCTTGCTAATGAGGTTCAACTCTGTTCCATATTACACAGCATGAACCTAGAGGGCACACCATATGCCATTCTCCATTAAATCAGGTTATGCTCTGAAAGCAAAGTTGTTCCAAATTTGCCAAATTTCTATAATTGAGAGCAGAACAGGCCCTGGCAGCTGAGCTGGCAGCAGTTTTCTCAGTGTATCTTAACCAAGGAGACTGCTCATAACTGGCTGGGTGTTTTACAACCACTGGAAATGTTCTCCACGTGGTGCACAACATGACTGGAAGATGCTTCAGTGCTGTGGTTTCTTCAAAGCCCTCATGAGGGACTTTGGTATGAGGTTATGTACATATGCTTGATCCCAAAACAGGGATGGGAACATATGGAAGTGGAGCTGCAGAAGGCCCTGAGCCATTGCCATGGGTAGGACTGGCTGGTGGGTTTGCTGTGACATTCAGCACTGGGAGCTCAGAGTGCAAACCTGGAGATACCTGAGCTCTCAAAACCTGCAGCATCCACAGGGTGAGCAGAGGTGCAGGACAGAGCCTGCTCTGCTCCCTGCAGCACTGGTGGCACTCTCTCACAAACAGGAAAGAGATGCTGATGCAGATCTGATACCGTGGTGCTGTGCTGAGAGCAGATAGCTGAGGGCTGGGGGAGAAGGGGATGGGCACGTTGTGTATCCACAGCTCCAGAGGTAGGGCTCTATTGTTCTGTGCTGTGCAGAGGCTGTTCCCTGGAGGATATCCTGTCTGGACAACCCTGTGCCAGTCTGCTCTGTGCTGGTGGAGGGGTTGGATGGTCAGTCTGGAAAGAATTCAACAAGGCCTTGTAAAAGCAGTGATTTATCTGCAGTGGTGAAGTGAGCAAGCAAAGTCTGAGATTTTTCCCCTCTTGCTGGCTGTTTATCAGTGTGCCCATTATCCCTCTCCTTGGGACATCCCTAGAGGCTGCCAGGCACTCACTGTGCCATGTTTCAATGCCAGTGTTCATCCCCACTGTCTCACAGCCACAGAGGGAAGCACCAACTGCAGCAGAGTCAGGAACCCCAGCCCAGGGTCTCCCTGAGCTCTGATGCAATTTGGAAAATGCTCTGGGAAGACCTGTTTATTCCAATGGAGCTGACTTGTGAATACCCCAGCTCTGACTTACCTAGTCTGCCTTGCTGGATATGAAAAAAAACCCAGAATAATTAATATATCATTTAAGCTAAATAACACACCCAGTTGTTTTGGACATGGAATTCACTGAAGACAGGATGGTTTTGCTCCTGGTGGCTGCTTCCAACAGTGGTTTCAAGGATGTGCTCTGCTGTGAGCCAGTGTGGTCCTCAGACAGAGCAGCTGGTGAGACTCTGGGTGATTTGAGCTCCTTGCTGATCCTCTGACTCATCCCCTTGACTCTGGTGTTGCCATTTGTACCAGCAGAGCTGTGCATGAGGGGATCTGGGGTTCCCAGTTTGGAGGTGATGGTTGGGATGGGATGGGACAAGAACAGGCCTTTGTAGGGTAGCAGCAACCAGACTCTTCCCATCAGCTCTCTGTAAACACAGGCAATAGTTTCTCATGCATCTTTTTCCAGTGAAAAGTACAGATTTGTGGACATCAGGATGTTTTCTGAGCCTATGTTGTGTTTGTTGTGTTTTGTTGAAGCTTTTGTTTAGATTTTTAGGTTTTCCTCTAAAAATAACTTCAATGACCTCTTCTAACATTCTCAAAACTAAGGTGATGCCCCATCTTAGAACAGAGAGGCAAATAGTTTCAGCATTTGCTCCAAATCAGAAATAAAATATTAAAAAAGGAAAATTTGAAACCTCAAAAACATGAAAAAAAATTGGATTTTTGAGCTATGTTTTCAGTCAATCAAAAATAAAATTTCAATCTTGCCTCCTCTTTTCCAGTGGAGGTGTTGAAACTGCCAGGATGGAGCTGCTGTGGCTGTTGGTCCCAGCAATACCTCTGGGATGAGGAGGAGAAGGATGAGCCCTTCCATTTGCAGTTTAAACCTCATCCTGTGAGTCAGGTCACCAGGACAGGGCAGTACCCATCACTCCATCCCAACTGTCAGCTGCAGAACTGCAGCCTGCAGGGATTTAACTTGGACCAAGGGCGGCAATTAATCTGCCTTTCCACACCTTCCCAAGTCAGTGGTCATTAAACTCGAGTGACCTGAGCCTGCCCTGTGAGCTGGACTCTGGTTCCTGAGCAACGCCAGGGCAGTTGGAGAGGATTTGTTCTATTTACAGTCCTAAATCACAGCCCAGAGCTGTGCTGCCCCACCAGAACTTTCCTTGTGGCTCCTTCCCTCTCCCATCCAGAAAAACAGATGGTCACAGTCCTCCCCTGTGCCTGCAGAGCTGCAGCACAAATTACACGGGGGTGTGAGGGGGGATGTCAGGCTTGTTCAGCTTCCAGATTTTACAAGAATCTTCAAGTATTTAGCTTAGACTTTCCAGAGGAGGGGGAAAAAAAATCCATTATTTGCTGCAGTTTGGCAAAAGTGAGAGGGGAAGGGGCACACGGGCCAGGGCTGTGATACTCCCCTGGGGCTGCAGCAACAAGGATGTTGTTCCCGCAGAAGTTTTAAAAGAAATGGCTCGTTTCAGCACTTCATTTAGCTTCAAGTTCCTTTGGAATTGGCTTCTCTGGGTTTTAATGAGCTGAGAAGACTTGAAGTCTTCTGCACCCAGGCTTGATATTCACCAGAAATGCAGCTCTGATTTGTTATAAGCATCCATGAACAAACTAAAGATGAAAGAGGCAAGATTTTAAGTTTCCTGTTGGGGAGTTTGATGGTGCAGAGATGCAGTGTAGTGATGCACCCCACACCCCCAACAGGTGCTTCCAAATACAGAAAGAGGTTCAGTTTCCCTTTAGACATATTAGGAAGTTTACCTAGAAACTTCCATACCCTGCTGACAAAGATTGGCTCAGTGGCAGCACAAGGGGCATGGATTGGGCTCTGAGAGTGTAAGTCAAAGCCTCTTGGTGATCCTATTGGCTGTTAGCCAGGTTATCCCTCTTTCAGTATTTAAGAAAGAGCACAAAAGGAAGTGAAGGCTTTCTGGAGGTGTCTTAGCAAGGTGCAAGAGATTTCTCAGACACCTGTGTGTGGCTTATAATTTGTTTTCTGTAACGGTTTTTATTTTGGTATTTTTACTTATCAAACCTTTTGATTTACAAAATACCTCTGAGGAGCAGTCTTACCCAAATTAATTACAGCCACTTATCTGCCAGGCTGGCCCTCAGAAGTGTGGGTCAAACCCATAACGCAGTGTTGTCCTGAATTTTCTTGCTTTCAAGTGTTTAAGTCTTCGCAGCATGATTCTCACGGAGCTTGATGTAAACTATATGTATTTTTCAAAATTATCTATGTGTTTTGCGTAGTTCTTCTCTTAGAGGAGAACTTGATTGATGGTAAGAGTGACCAGTGAGGTCCATGAGGTAGAACCCCTTTTTGCCCAATCCTTGGCTTTTGTATGAAGTGTATATAAGTTGATGGAGTCAGAAAAATAAAGAAGCTTTCCATGTCTGACCTGCTGCTGCCTGCTTGTCCTCTGTGTGGGTCTGGACCCACACCACAATTGGTGTCCCCTCTATGTGAGGAGGACACAATGCAGGTTCCACAGGAGACAGTGCTGAGGATGGGTCACTGCTGTGGTTTGAGGAGCAAGGGGACATGTGGGGCTCATCTCCTCCCACCTGGCATGGCCAGGGTACCACAGATCTCGGGACTGTGATGAGGTTGCTGCAAGTGCTGACTCATTTGGCAGCTGGACACGGCCCATGAGTCACCGTGAGTCACGTCCACTGCATCTCGGGGTGCATCAATGCTCGTGGAGTCTTTGATGTGTGAGCTATGTGTGTGATCCCTTGGGAACAGCTTCCCCTAATTAAACCAAAGGAAAAGCATCACTGCACTTCAGAGCCTCAATTAGCAGGAAAAGCAGGCTCTGGGCATGAGAATATCAACTTGTTTCTGGAGGGGGACAGTGAGCTCTGCTTCATGCAACCAGAAGTTTTACAAATGGCACTAAGTGTGGCAAGTGACAGCAGGAAAATGATCCCTAAAATTATGTCAGTGTAGTTTAGAGATGACCAGAGAGGAGCATCTAAACTCATCTTCTTCTCATGCAGCAGCTCCTCAGGGCAGGGGTGCCACAGGCACAGAGATGTGGTCAGGGAGGGTAACTTGGGACCTGTGCTCTGTCCCAGGGGCCAGTGAAGGCATCCATCAAATTCATCAAGGCTTCCAGTTGGCTTTTGAAGAGATTGCAGACAAGTAAATATGCTAATTCACTAATTCAGCACTTAAGCACATACTTGAAGCTAGACAGCTTTTTAAGTGCCTTTATGAGTGGGAGCCAAGACAACAAGGCAACACAGCAGAGCAGATCATTCTTCCCTGGCCTAAAATCAACAGCGACTTCAGCATGTCCAAGGCTACAGCCATCTTCAAATCCCTGCTCTTTCTTCCCCTCCCATGTGAGCCAGGGAGCCAGAGCCACCAAATTTGCTGCTCTTGTCACTTCCATGCTGGTGCTGGTGGCACCTTCCTTCCATCCAGGCTGGCCCTGTCACCCTACTCTTACCCATGCTATTGAATGAATACATTCACAAATACAAAAAGGAGGGAGTGACACACCTCAGTGAGAAGATGAAAAGAACATTTTCCTTCTGGATATTGAATTATCAATTATTAATTTCATAGAGAAGAACCTGCACTTCTTCCCTCTCAGGCTCCTAACTCAGTGATTTTTTGTTTTGGGTGATGGTTTATTTTGCCCAGCAGCTGCTGGAAGGCAGCAAAGCTGTAAATAAACCTGCCATAAATCCAGGCTGTCCATCCCTGCTGCCCACTTGTGAAAACAGAAAACAAATAATTCATATGCCTGGCATTTGGCTGGTATCAAACCACAACAAATCCACTCACAGCAAGCACCGACAAGATGCATCAGTCCTCTCACCCTCCCTGGGGAGAAATGCTGGTGGAAAACTCATGTGTGGGATGGCAGGAGGTGGGAAAGCCTGGCCAGTTCAGGGTCCAGGGGTCTTCTAGGCATGGCTGTGACCCTCAGGGAAGGGCTGGAATGTGAGGCTGTTTAAGAAGGGTCTCTAAAAAAGCTGCTTGCCCCATCTGCTTTGGTGTGTGATCCCAAGAGCCCAGACAATTTTTTTGCCACTCCTGTTGCAGCAAATGAGCAAACAAAAAAAACCCTCACAACATAAAGTGCTTGGTGAGCAAGAGAAGTGGAACAAATTCATTGCCAGTAAGTAAAGGAAAATAAAAATCAAATGGCCTTAAGCAGAAAAACAACCCTCCACATGCTTCTTCCAGAGAGACAGACATTGTAGGACACTGTGGGATGTGAGTCCTGCCAGAGCTGGTGTGGGCTGTGTGGCTGTCTCCTGGCTGGCTGGAAAAGTCACTTGCAATATGTCTGTCTGTGAGGATGTGTAAATTATGGCAGGGAAGACAGCCTGGTCTCATTCTCAGCCCCGATTTAAAAAAAAATGATGTTATTTCCTACTCTGCTGGAATCCCTCTCATTGCCACTGGTAAAATACTCCTAACTGTTGGTGCTCAGGCTGTATTTGCTGTGTGAATCTGGGAACTCAGAGGAGCTCCTCCACCCACCCTGGGGCTGAGAGAGGCCCTACCTGCTGTTTTTATCAGATTGCAATCACACAGACATCTTCATGGCTAGATTAAGGATTTCCTGCTAATAAAAGTGTGGTGATGTTCACAGCTTCGTGATCAGGAGATGGGATATGATTTATTCTATATTTCCCACTTTTTGCATGTTCTGGGAACACAACCCCATGCTGGTGGTGCTGTGGGGCAGTCACTGCTGACATGGGCACTGCTGCAGGGACATCATGTTTTGGCCTGTGTTCCTTGACAAGGGAGGGCTTGTCCTCCAGGAGCATCTCTTCATCCTCTGGCTACACCAGGCAGGAGGAGGATTTGCTGAGAAGCAGATGTGACTTTCAAGAACATAATCAACACTTTAGACTCAACCTACACATGGGTATTGTTTGGGGTTACAGCGAGGTGTGTGCTCGAGGCAGGGCAGCTGGAGTGGATTTTATCCTGGGTTCAGGAGAACCCCAGACCCACTTTGATTAAATCCACTGAACCTTGTTGCAGGATCAATGTCAAAGTGAAACACCAGCAGGTCTGAGGTTGCCATGCTAACAGCCACTGTCATCTGCTTGGGCACAGAATACATAACTTTTATGGGTGTGCATGGAATTACCAAAACCAAAACCATCCATTTTTCTTTTTTTCTTTTTTCTTTGACATTTCCAGATGTTTTTGCTGCCTAATTTGCTGCAAAGTGCTGGTGCTGCAAGTTTGGTCTCTCTGGGGTTAAAAGGAATGAATGCCTTGCACGGCCTTTCGTTCTCTCCTTCACTCAGTTTGTGGCTGTTGAGTTCAGCATTTTTGGTGTATGTGTTTTAAAGAGTGATTCACTCCTTTTTGCTCAGGGCAAGCTCAGTTTCAGCCAAGAGCAGGCCAAGGAGGATATGGGTTTGGTTTTGCAAAACCTCATCTGTGACTTTCAATTTGCTACTCCAAACCCAGAACTAAAGAGTGGCTGAGGTCCAGCTTGCAATTTATCTAAAATTACTGAAAACCAAAACTGAGATTTGGGAATGTGGATCTTCTTTTAACCCTCTCTTGTTTCATCATTTTATCTTCTATATAAGCAGGAGACATTCTAAATGATGATCAAACACTAGAAAACTTTTGATGGCATCTTTTTTGATGACATGCCCTATTCCTGATAATTTATTTCCAGCTGGAATTGCCCTTGCAGAGCTCAGGGAGGTAAAACTTCTTGGCCAAGGAGGAGCCTGGGCTGTCCCAGGGGACAGGAGAGAGCACTCCTAATCCAAGCCCTGCAGCCTCTCCCCAGCCCAGCCTTGCCCCTGATAAACACAGGATGTAATTGGGCAAAGGGACGTTGTCCTGTTTTATGCCTGGGAAACAAGGCTGAGAGGCAGGAACAGAGTGCCCAAGGGGATATGGCAGAGCCAAATCTCCATGTTTCTGGCTCTTTTTTTTTTTTTTTTTTTTGGTCTCAGGGCCACAGTTTGGAGGGGCTGGAAGGGAAGACTGATTCCATCCCTGTCCAGTGGCAAGGGAGCTGCCCTGTATCCTTTACCCTCCCACACAGGCAGGCCAAGCACAGCATGATTCTCCTGGCTGTTTTCCCCCTCTCTCCTGGGCACACTCCTGCTGAGCAGAGCCGTCCATGCAGCCCCTCTGACAAAAGGGTTCGTGTCAGAGGATTTTGTTTCAGCTTCAGCATTTCAGCTTTCTGAGAGCCTCCCAAACACAGAGCTGCAGGGTCTGCGAGGGAGCAGGGATTGAACATCTGGTAAAGGTTAGGGTCAAACATATAAATGGGGGAAGCACAGCACATTTCATTAAAATACCCAATCTGTGACGTCAATTAAACTGATCAAGCCCTTCTGCCTTGCAGTTAGGGAACCATTAACTTTATCCAGTGGAGAGTGTTTATATGGAAAATATGAGGCCAGGAAGTCTCTCCTGATTGTGATATTGAGCCTATCAAAGGAGCTCACTCTCCCTTTTTTACTTCTAATCTCTACATGTTGTTTTCCACCCTGTTACAGTCACACCAACCTCTTGCCTGGCCCCTGTGGGGTGACATTCACCATCTCCACACCAGCCAAGCTGCTTGTGCTGCCTTCTGCTCCTCCTGGGCTTAGATGGATGTCACAGGAGCCTGAGGAGCCACTCTGTGTTGTCCTGTTTTGCAGGGAGCTGTGAGAGGCAGCTTCCTACCACACGTGCACAGCTTGGCCACTCTCCAAAGTACACTTGGAAGTATTAAGATTAGGTTTAGGAGTGTAATAAAAAAATAGCTTCCATGGGAACAAAATTTCTGTTCTTGCAGTTGTTTAAAAGGCAGGATACTCTGTCTGCATGGGCATAAAGTGTCAGGGATTGGTGCATGGCACCCCGATGGGCTCACAGGACACCTGGAATTGTGGGGTTTAAAAGGAAAGAGTTCAAGTTTTTTCTCCAGTAATTCTGGTTCATTCAAAACCTGTTCAGTTCAGGCAAATGGAAATCTTGATCTCTGTGCTCCGGGAACAAAAACAAGCTGCCATTGAATTACGTGATGATAGTGTCTAGTTCTTGGAAATCTGAGCAAGGGTAAAACTGGCAGCATTTGTTATGTGCCCAGGGAAACCTGCCCCTCTCAGCTCCTCAGCATTGCCCTGCTGTGCTTGGATTGGCTGTCCTGGTACCCTGCAAGCAGGCTGGGGTTTCACCCTCAGGTACTGTGTTCAATCACCCATCCAGGTCATGGCTGTGCTGGGAGCTGAGCTTCTCTGTTCTGCATCCATTCCTCTTCTCCTAGCCAGTCCCTTAGATCCTCCTTGGGTTTTCTGATGGCTCCTATCAGGAAGGAGATTTTATCCCTTATCTTAAATCCATGGTATGTATTTCTGTTGCTGAAGTATTTTCACAGAATCACAGAATGGACTAGGTTGGAAAAGACCTTTAGGATCCATCTAGTCCAACCTATGACCTAAAATATTCACATTTCCTGAAACACTCTTTCCTTACAGAGATGGTGAAATCTCACACACCTTGGCAGTGCTGGTCATGGGTCAAGTTAGGCTTGGATTTCTCGCAGAAAAGCCTCCAAATCAAACTCTTCCTCATTGGAGAAGGGGTCTCCCTGCAAGTGGGGTTTTTTTCCTGCTTGCTTCTTTTTAAATTTGAAAGAGCTTTTGTTTAACCTCTGACCAAGCCCTTTGCTTTCTGTGACTTGATCTCAGGCAAACCAGCTGGGAAAACAAAAAAGCTGTAAAAGCTGCAAAACAGCTAAAGTATGGACAAAACCATGAGAAAGAACAAAAATGGGTTTCTTACCATGCAGCTGGGTGGTCCACATGGAACCTGGGGATTGCACTGGGTCTTGTGAAATGTAAGACACCTCTGAGCACAAATATCTTCTCTGCAGGATCAGACACCTCATTTACCTCCTGTTACAACTCCAGATTTTTCTAAACCTGTTTGGTGCTGCTTTAAAACTCTGCCCTTTGTGAAGAAATACTGGAGGATGGATACCAATGTCCCCCTGAGCTGTGAGAATTGGTGTCTTCGTAGGAAATTTCAGTGTTGGATCTGAAAAACACACTTTGGTGTGAATCCAACCCCAAAGTATGGCTTTGTTCTGTCAATCCCTGATGGCAGCACCTGTGAATATTGCCATGGAAGACTTTAAACCCTTGCACTGCCAGACACACACAGAGAGGTGAGCCATTCCCCTCCTTCTGTGTCTGCTGTGGGGTTTCTTGTTCAACCTTTGTGGTCCAGGCCTAGAGAGTCAGGAATGGTGCTGAGCCTGGGATACACACATGGGTCACTCTAGAACTTCTGTGTGTCTCCCTTGAAACATCATCAAGGGCAGATGGGCAGCTCCTCTCCCCTCACTGCAGCTTGAACATCCATTTGACAGGACAAGGCACAAACCTCATTTTCAAAAACAAGTATGTGAAGCTCTTGAGGTCATGATTCAGGGTGGGTCAGCCAATGTGCTGTGTTTAAAAAGCATTACGGTATTCAAAATGAAATAATTTTTCTCCTTTGAATCATGACAGTCAACTGACGTGCTTCCAGACCAGAGCCAACTGTTTGTTACTGGATATTTAATTTGTTTTGTGTAGTTTAGCACTGAGTCTCCATGTTGTCTGAGCAAGAAAAACCAAAATAAATTTTAAAATCTTTCAAAGTCAAAAGGATTTGCCAAGCCTGAGAATATTATTTTGTACTCTAATTAGCTGATTTGTCAGAATAAGAATGAAAACAACTCTTGGCTGCTCTCAGTTTATTGAGAGCAGCCCAAACCAGGACACTGCTGATGGTGGGGCTCACACTGGTGACTGTGAGGAGGGTCAGCCTTCACTGCCTAGGTGTAGTCCTGCTGTGAACTGAACTGTGGGCAGTGAAGGTTGGCATCTCCCAGTCTAAAATGACACAAAGCTTTCTTTTTTTGTGTGGGCTGCTGGAAGATGTCATTGACTCATAGCCAGAGATGGCACATTGCTGACAGTCTGACCAGAACACCTCTGTCCCAAGGGATTATCCATCATTTGAGCATGGCTGTGACAAGAACTGCTGAACATTAGACAAAGGACAGATTTGTTATATTGAACTGAAAATAGATGTCCCTATACACTGAGGTGCTCAGCCCAAGAGCAGAAATTGATGTATCACCCTCCTTTTTCACAGGGTGACACAAAAGGTGGATTAAAGCTTAAACTTTTAAAATTTCCTCTTTGGCCACTTTTGCTGCATGAAGGCTGCTGAACAACTGCTAAAAGTGTTGGAACTCTTCTCAGAATATCACGTATTTGTGTCAATTTTGCTTCTGATTTGTCTCCAATGAATGACCCAAGGTATAGTTAAATGCTCACCAGATGGGTAATTACTTACCTGGAAGCATGAAGTAATTTTATTCCCATGTGTATCACATTGGCCATCTGCTTGGAGACTGGCAAACCAGGTCCTCAGCAGTAAAGTAGAGACAGGAAACTTGTGATTTTCCAGCGAATCATGTAAAATTCTAAGCAGTGTCTGCTTTCAGAACAGAACTCTATTTTGGCCAAGAGTTCACACAGGTCTGTAGAGCATCTTAGGGGGTTTGGCCAACTGGGCTCAGCTCAGTTCACCTTGTGCTTGCGAACATTTTCATGGGCACCTTCACACCATCCTGCCTTCAGCTTGGGGCTTTTTGGATACACTGGACTTGAGTTCAGTTTGGATACACTGGGCAGAGATTTCACTCAGAGAGGCTGAAATACACGGAATGCATTGACAAGAACAGAGAGAAACCAGAATGTTGAGACAAGTAATAACAAGATGTCCAATGAATGACATCAAAACTTGACTGAAGCGAAGTCTCCAGTGATACACACAGAGCCAGCAGACAGATGGGAACCACAGAGGAAGCCAAGAGAGAACAGTGAAGAGATAAGACAGTGGCCAGGAAAGAACAATGCAAAAATTATTTGGGTTAAGTTTTCAGCAGAAAACCACGTCTGGTGCCAGGAAATCTGAGGAACACAGCAGGACTGACTGCAGTGAACTGCTGGGTCTGGACAAGGGGGAGAGCCCAAGTGTTAGAAGGAGGGGATCACAGGCCTAAATGTCTCAATAGCAGGGAGACATAATTCCTTCTTCCTCAGAGAGGCAAATCTCCCCGGAAAGCCCCTGGCTGCAGACTGGAGTCCTGCTGCTGTCTGTGGGAACACAAAGCAACGGGTGGGTGTGGAAGAAGAAGAGACAAAACAAAAAATCCTGTTGGTAAACAGAGTGGGTGAGGCAGGAGACAGGATTAAGTTTGGAGTGACATCAGTTATTTATGACTGTTTGTATCCCCATATCTTGTATCTCAAGAGGAAGGCAGAGGCTTTGTCCTCAGGGGCCAGTTATCCCCACCCAAGAGCAGCAGGGCTCCCGTGACAGGCACCATGTCCCTGGGATGGAGCTGGGGCCACCATGACCCTGTGCAGGGACAGGGTTTGCAGTCTGGGGTCTTGGAGTGGGGACAGTCTGTGTCACATCCAACCTTTCCCTGTGGGCAAGTGAACCAACTTGCAGAAATGTGTGTTGGTGTGAAGGAGGGAAAACAGAGGTGGCAGTGAGGATTAGGTTTGAGCACAGTGGGGATGGAGCATTCAAGGAGTCCATCTCTACTCAACAAAACACTTTGGGATGTGCCCACTTTGGCATCAAACAAGTCCTGCTGCCTTGATTGAGGGTTAGGTATAAGCTTTTTCTGTTTTTCTGAATCAAGCCAATGCTTTGCGAACTTGAAATCTGGGAAATCCAAGCCAGTCTTGCTCTATTTTTCATATTTGTTCCCAGAGGCTTGTTGGCAAAATTTTGCTCTGCACTGTTACAAAAGAACTCTGGGACAGAATTATTTGAATAGAGAGCTATAAGTGATAAAAATCTGTTTATACCACAACATCTCCAGCCAAATGATTGACGTATACATTTCTGTCCTTCCATTGATGTAACTTCTCAATTTCCTGTTGGTGTCTAAGCTTGATTTATTTTTCCATTTATTTGGGTTTTACAAAGAGCACTAAAGAGCTTGGCACTTGGGGCTCTTTTCTTTTTTTTTCAGTTCGACCCTCTTAGTCCTCAATCACAGCATTGTTTCTGCAAACAATGAAAAAGAGAGATGAAAAGAACAGCTGTGAACAGCTGGTTTGCTCACCAGGTGTCTGACTGGTATTCAAGTATCGTCTTTTGAGGATAGGAGGCCTGGATTCCCTGAAAACAAAACAAAACAAAACAAAACAAAAAATTAATTCAGAGTTCACTTTATTTGCTGCCTTCACACATGATGCGACACAGATTTGCAGATCTGAAAGGAGCTCGAAAATGCAAAGCAAACAAGAAAAGTTGCTCCAGGAAACCTTGGGGTTTTTCCTCTCTGGTTGCACCCCCAGCTGAATCAAGCAAAGAGCTCTGCAGGGCCTCTTTAGGCAGATCCTTCCAATTAAATTTTAGAGATGCCTTTCTCATCACCTAACTCCCCTCTGCCTCACTCATCTAACATCTCACTCAAAGCAGTGGTCAGGAACCAGGCCTGGAGACCTCTGGTTCTGAGGAAATTATTCCTAAGATTTATTCTGCCAGCAAACTTGCTCACTAGGGCAAAGCCCCTCTACCCATTCCCAGCTCACAGAAATCTCCTGGTTCTTAGAAAAGCAGCTACATGTTGCCAGTCATCCCAAGGGTGCAGAGTCTTGAATGCAAATCAAGCAAAAGCATTCAGAATTCAGGAGCAAAACTGATTTATTGCCCACGGATTGGTAACACGATCACAGCAACATGCCCCAGGAATAGTGATGTACTCCTGACATCTGCCCCACAGAGGTTTGTTCAAGGCAAACAGAGAGGCAAAGATGTGTATGTCACCCTGAGGGAGGACACACAGATTTAGTGGCAAACAGAACCAGGAACTGTTCGGGAGATCTGTCTGCAATGGCAGAAATTGGTGAGCAGCACTGCCCAAAGCTGGAGTCTTCCGTTCCCCTCTTGCCCCTTACAGCAGCTTCTCCTGGATGTCTGTAGCCCCTGACTGCTCTGGGAGGGTGCCAGCACCTATTTTCCTCTTCCAGGCCACAGCTGTGTTGGTGGGGAGGTCACCAAACCCAGCACACCCCCAGATCTGGGTACACCACGTGCCTCTTGTACCACTCCAGCTAAGCCAGACCTGAAAAATCCTCATTTACTAGGAATGAGGAGAGAAAGAATATAACCCTTAATCTTCATAAGCAAAAAAGACAGAAGCTGCAGCTCTCACTTTGTGATTTCTCAGATTAAATGCTTTACTACCTATAATAATAATAATTTCATTTCTGGCAGTCACAATTAGTTCACAGCCCCCGTTCAGCTAACCTCACTCGCCTGAGCAGAGCACTGTGTGCATCTAAACCCATCCCAGCTCAGCAAAGTTTGTCAGCATGGACTCCAGGGCCAGGGAAAGAAGGGAAGCGTATCCTTAAAGTTATTTGTGCAGTACCAAGTCAGAGTGATGGAAAGGATAGGATACTTTATATGGAGTAATTTTGAGTCTGGTAGAAAACTCAGGGTAACCAAAAGGTGTTTCATTGAATTTGGTGCAAGCATGTCTACATCACTAATTTTATATCACATAAAATTATATGATGTAATATCATTATATTGATATATTAATATCATTTATATAATTTTGATTTGCTCTTGAGCTATGGGACAGAAGACAAATCAGGCAAGCAGCCCAGACACAGCAAAATTGAAACCTAGTTTGAGTCAGCTTCACCCATTTCAGGATACCTGCATTCAATATCAAGCATTTCATGTTTTTTTATCCTCCTGTTTTTAAGTGATTTCACCATTAATAATGAGACAGAATTCACATTTGCATGGACAAGAACAAGCAGACTGACTAAATATCTCACAGCACGTCAAAATAGATTTGCCATAGTTTAGGATAATTGAGCTTTCATGGGAAAGTTACTTAGAGATGAAAAATAATGATATTTCCTTCTTCCAGGTATTAATCTTCTATTACTCTTCACCCTACAGAGTAGCACTGACTAAAGTGCACGCATGATCTGTTGATATCAGCCCAGTTATGTTGATAAAGTTGTAAGGATTTATCTGACAGATTTATCTGACATGAAGATTCAGATCACTGTTCTAAAATCAAGTAAAGAATTTTCTCTTTCACATCAAATCTGTCTTTCTGGTTAGCAAAAGAAATCCAATTAAATGTTAAGCTATTTTACATTTTTAATCTCTTACTGGAGATTATGAAAAGGATTCCTGTCTGACTGTCACACCTTGTGACCCCACTGGTCTGGCTCAAACCTCTAACCCATCCATCCCTCTGTCATGCAGCATCCTGGATTCATGCACACCCTCTAAATTAAAAGCGATTCTTTTTTTTTTTGCCTGCAAAATCCCTATCCAAAGCAAAAATATCCTGGCACAAAATCAGCTCCTTTAGGGTTTTGCTCCTTGTAGCATCAAATAGAGCCAGTTCTGGTGCCAGCAGAGCCCTCCAGAAGGAAGCTGGGACAGAAACAAACACCAGCACCCCATTCCTGCTTGAACAATCTCAGCTGGGCAGGGGTTTGAGGGGCACATTTCAGCTGGAGCCTGAGACAAGGAAAAAGCAATCAGGGAAATATCTGATCAGCATCTGCCACCTCATGGCAACTGCTTTAATTTTCTTTATAAAGTTAGTATATTTATAAGTTAGATATAAGTTAGTATGTTTGCTTGGTACCTGTAAGTGGGAAGTGTTTTCATGGATGTGGTAGCAGTGGTACCTGAGCTTTTGGGGAGAGGAGAAGAGACCTGTAGGTAGGGTTTGTGAGCTTAATCTGATAAATCCTTAGTCTCTGTTTTGAGCTTTTATATTTTATTCAGCATGATTCAGGATATGCTTAGCCTCAGGTGCCAGCTGTCTCTCTCACCTCTGCAGGACTATTCACAGTCTCAGAGTCAGACACTTCCCTGACTGATACATGTGTGGGTTTGGGGGTCACAGGAGGGCACTGAGTACAAATAACTAATCAGACCCATTCTGCATCCTAACAGCTCCTTTCTATTTTACCTTTCAATTTTTCTTCTTGAATTTCTATTCCTTTCACAGGAGCAGCATTCTCACAGCTGTTTTCTGCCGCTGTAAAGATGAAATACAGAACAAACGCACCTGTAGAGCAGGAAGGAGTTTAACTCTCCACTGCAGGAACGCTCCCCAAGAGCGAGAACCGTGGGAAGTCCTCTGTTCCTTCAGGCGCTGACAAAGGGTTCACACCATTGACCAGGAGGGGTTAAATAAAGCAGAGGGCTCCTTTCGGACGGGATGTCGCCTTTGGAGGCAGCGGGGTCCACCCGCAGTCCCCCGGTGCCACCTGCCGGGCCCTGCTGCTTCGGGATGCTCCGTAAGGAAAACAAACAACAGCTCCTACGTGTGGCCGGCCGGGTTCAGACCTGTGAGAGCTTAGAAAACCCGAGCTGGACGAGGTCTGCAGGGAAAAACAGTTAAGTACCGGTGTCGCCTTGTGCATTTTGGGTTCTGCAAGTTCAGGTCTCTGCCGGCTTCTATCTGTGCCTCACCTCCCGCTATTTTTTGTGGTTCCAGCTCCCTTTCACCAAAGTTCTCAGATCTATCACATTATTCTTGCACTACCATCTATTTTCACACTTACACTACTTGTAGAAACAAGGAGGCTTTTTTCTCTCCAGGAGACCATGTCTGCAGCAACGCGGGAGGTGCTGTGGCAATGCAGTACCCGATTTTAGATTTTAAAAAGTCCCTCTAAAAGCTGGCATGATGCCTATCTAAACTAAACACTTTATGGCATGTATCTCCCTGCTGCAATGTTAGACGGTAATCTGAAACAAAGCTATTGAAGTGGAGGACCTTGGAGGAGACAATTCAGGTTTGGAAATTCCATAAACTTTGTTGTTGTTGTTGTTAGCACAGTGCTAAGTTCAGAACACAGGCTGCCATTTGAGGAACAGTTTAAAAGACTTAATGTAAAATCCCTTCTCTGTCTCAGCATGGAAACGACATCATATTTATTACTCTGGTACTGATCTTTTGTAGCCCAACATGAATGAAATTTAAGGACATGAACCCTTCAAATGCCCTTCATTGCCCATCAACCCTTCAATGCCCTTCAAATGTGCTGGTGCTTCTGAGAATTTTGGAGGGATTCCCAAAAAACTTTCAGTTTCCCAGCAAAGAAACCGAATCCCAGCTCCCATCACCATTGCTTTGGATGGGAAGTGCATAACTAAGAGCCTGTCTTGAAAAAAATCTCAGCCTCATCTAAACCACATCTGACAGCCAAATGTTGTCACAATGTGTTGTGTGACAGGCACAGAAGAGCAGGGACACACAAATGTGCATCCTGGGTCCCGTGGGGGTCCCTCCTGCTGCCAAACGTGCCACTGGCAGTGCCAGCCTTGGGATTAGTCCTGATACAAACTTCTCCTCAGCTAAAGAGCCGTGAGGGCATATGGTGGGCGGGGGATGCAGCTGATGCTGACCTTAAAGTGGGTGGCATGTGTCACGGCCGAGGCGGCGGGATGGCCCCATGACATATTTCTTACAGCTTAGACGTGCTGGATCTGATTCCTGCTGACACATAAAGCCATTTTCCACAGCTCTGGCAGTGCTAAGAGCTGGGACAGCCTAATCTCTTCCTAAAAGCCTCCTGTGCTGTAACCAAAACCTGGGAGCTTTGCATGGAGAGGTGGGTGTGCTGATGTAGGGTCTGCGGAGCTCCTTGGCACCATCCCCTGCCCTTTGTGTCTGCCTCCTTGGTGTCCTGGACATCTCTGTCATCCAGCAGCTGGGGTGGCATCTCTCCAAGCACTGTGCAGGTGACACTGTGCTGTGACAGCTACAGCTGGTCTGTGGCTGCACAGATAAATTGCCCATAACTAACACTAACTCCACCAGCCTGGCTCGTTAGAGAATGGAAGTAAACAAGTAAAGAAGTAATAGAAGTAAAGTCCTCAGGTGTGATATTGATTGGTTGGATTCAAACTCAAACAAGGGACCCCAGCCAATCCCATTCAATTGTGAATGCAGACCAGACATATCATTGGCCAGTGAGGTGGGCGGAGCTAAGAACCCAACCAATCAGGGTTAAGCATGGGAAATTTGAAGCCCCTCTAAAAGGGGTCACCCTTTAATGCAGGTTGGCTGTTGCTGCCTGATCTTGGCATGTTCTGTCCTGTGCCTGTCCCCAAAACTGTGACCATACCTGGCAGTTCTGTACATCCCTACTCCCTCATCAGCTCCGGAGACATAAATCTGAGAGGTGCAAAAGGTACCTGAAGGGTTTGTGCTCGGGAGCCTGGCCCGGCTGCCAGGCAGGGCACAGCCACTCACAAACTTCACCCTCTTTTCAGCTGAAAGTTCACACAGGAAAAAGAAATTAGCAGTGCCCAGAGTACAGAAATGCTGCAATTTTGTTGTACCTTCTCACACGTGGGAGACTCAAATGAGACAGAGCAGCCTGTGGGAAGCAGGATCTTACAGAGGAATTTGTGCAAGGATTGGCCAGGCAGTGTGTGACAGCAGTGTGATGTGTCCTTGTCATCCTGATAGGGACCTGGGTAATAAACATCTTTAATTCATTTGAAAACTCTTCTGTATCACTAGCCCAGGGCAGAAAGGTCTTAGTCAAAATGAGGATCAGGCCTGTGAGATTTTGAAAAATGTTACCTTGCAAAGGACTTTCTAATTATTTCTGTTTTCATTTACTAATTACACAGCTCAGGATATTTCAGCCCGTGGGTCCAAACTCACCTGAGGAAGGGAGGCTCTGCAAAATGCCCTTAGAGAAAACCCAGTTTGCTACCTGCCCACCAAGGAAAGAGATGGTCCCTGGGTAAGGGGGAGGTTTCCCTGTCAATATAGCAATCAAATTTAGTTTCTGCCACTGTAGGCAACATGGCATTAAAAGAAGGAGCTTAAGTTATTAAACTGAGCTGCTTTAATCGTCCGGTTCGGGGAAATCCATTGCTACAGGAGACCTGGGGATTAGTGTATTTTTATCACAAAGCCAATACATCTATTCTGATCAGTTAGCACTTGCTCATTCGTGCATATGAAACTTCATTCTCCGGGTTTGCTCTCACTAGTATGGGACCAAATGGATTTTTATTTGGAGATTGACCCCGTTACCTTGAATCTCATCATTCTGGTATCTAGCTATGTAATTTTGCTTCTGGTTTTCCTGATCTCCTGCGTGCTCTATGACTGCAGAGGGAAGGATCCCAGCAAGGAATATGCTCCTGAGGCCCCTGCAGACACCCAGCCCCCGATCAGGCTGGTGGTGATGCAGCAGGGCTCCCCTGGCACTCGCTGGGCAAAGGGGCTCGTCTCTGCCTACGAGAACCCTGCTGACCTGCCTGGGAAAAGGACTACAGTTGTGTGAGGGACCCTGTCTGCAGCTCCAGCTCCTGCCTCTCTGCTATGTTTACTCCCCGTGTGCAGAAGGATAACCTGATCCCCAGGTAAGTTTAGATACCGATTTATTTGATGCAGTGTCGTTGCTCAGGAGGATAATTTGATGTTGAGCTGTGCTCTGCATCAACATGACCTCGCAGTTCTGCCTGCCAGCCATAAAGAGACTAATTTCCATTTCTGCTGCTGCCTTGCAACCACTGGCAGCCAGCAGCAGTGACTCTGTTATCCTCTCAGGCACTGCCGAGGGGCCTTGGTTTAATCTCCAGTTGTGCCTGGTGCAGTTATTTTGGCATGGACACAGAGTTGTTCAGAGCATCCCACTTCAATGGGCTGAGCTGTGCTGCCCCACGGCCTCGGCACATCTTCCTCAGTTGTGCAAATGACCTTGGGGGGCTGTTCCCACCTCCCCAGGGAGAAGAGAAACACGAAAGGGTTTCAAAGGATAGAGGCACTGCCTTTCCTATAGAAGCCAGCTGCTGCTCCCATCAGAATTCAATACCTTCCATGTTGGCTCTGAGCTCCCCTGAGGGCAGTGCCAAGCCTGTCTTGGCACTTATTTTCTGTAGGTAGAACACAAACTCCTATGGGGCAGAGCACCCCTTTCCCTGCACAGATCCCCTGACAGGATACAATACCCCTGGAAAATCTGGGTACAATGCCTCCTGCCCATGGGGAAGCAGGAACTGAGGTGAATTTATCAGTAATGTGAAACATGTCACCCCTGTCCACTGAAAGAGGAATTTCTGGCCCCATGTTGTGGATTTCAGTGTCCATCTCCACGTGTCTGACCCTGCCTCTTGTCCTAAGCTTTCCTTCAACTTTATCATGTTCCTGCTGAGCCACATCAAGGCTGTTATTCTACCTCCAGTAAATCTACTGCTATCTGCATCAGGTCCTGCTATTCCCATAATTTCAGAGCTATAAACTACAGGCCTTTTTGGTTAACAAGTTTCTTCTTCATCTTGCTGGTTTTCTCCCTCTCAGTGCTCAATGGGATGTTTTTAACACTAGATTATTGTGTCTCTCTAAACAGTGCTCAAGTTCCTATATGTGATATTGTTTAAGTGCTGGATTTTAGCTGGTTATTAAAGGGAAAATTAGCACTGGACCCAGACTGTGGCAGGTTCCTGTCCCATAGGCTATTTTGCATCATGTTAATGTAAAGATCCCACAGAGTCCTACAGAAAGCTTTAGCAAACATAATGAGATTTATTACCTGTGTCAGGTGTCGTGGATGACTCACTGGATCCAGTGGTCCTAATGCCTTCAGGACAGCCATTTTAAATACTTCCAGAAATAAACTGCAGTGAATTTGAACCACAATTGAACAAAGCTGTTGGCTGGATTGCAGGGTTTGTACTCCAGCTGGGTAGGAACAGTCTGCCTGTGCTATGTTTCCAGACATGCTGGTTTCTGCATCAGCCACAGAGCATCCTGGCATTGGCAAAGAAATCTCAAGTCTTTTTTATTTAACTATATTTTCAGAAAAGGAGCCAGAATGGTTAGTGGTTTTTCTTTTGGTTTCTAAATTCAAACAAAACCCAGGTTTTGTTTTCAAGCTGTCCTTTGCACCCTGGGAATCCTGGATATGCCTGAATTGGAAGGAAAGTTCCTGATGGGTGGGTGCTGGAGTAAAACCCTTGATGTGATGAAACTGGTACATCAGAAGTTGGTGCCATGACGCTCTTCCATGAATCATGCTGAAATAACTATGTTGAATGTCTTCTTTTGGTTATTTAGCCCTGAAAAAGTGCAATTAGTTGTAGCTGATTTGGCAAAATGTGGCAGTGACTGAGCTGCTGGTATGTTCTGGCTGCTGCCACCCACACAGGGTGGGTTATCTCTCCTTGGGCTCTTCCATCTGCCTTCTCTTCAGCCTGTAAGCTCTTTTAAGCCTTTTGTGTGTTCATGTATCATTTAACATTCTAGGAGCCTTCTTGGTGATCAGGGATCCCTGGCATTCGAGAACAGAAATAAAAACCTTTGTTAATAAGACCTTGGTGGAGACTAAAAAGAGCTCAAAAATATCACAAAGAGCATGTGTGATACCAAAAGCCACAGTGCCAGCAGAGGAACTGTGGTTCTTTGCTGAAGGTCATGCAAATAATGTCATGACACCATGTCATGTTGCCATATCATTGCCACTGTGTTTGTTTCTGTAAGTAAAACAGACTTGGAAGGCTGTGTTAATAAATACTTTTGCATAGCTGAAATTCTCCAGGTATGTAGTTCTATGTGCATTAAGCACAGATCCCCCTGGCTCCTCAATGGCAAAGCTGATTTTGGCAAGGTAAGTTTTCTGGCTTAAGCTTTAGGAAGTTGTGCCTGGGGGAGACTGTGGGCAGTGAGCAGTTTCCATTGTTCATTCATGAGGAAAATTGTCAGTTGTGATAGTTGGTGGACTCTGCTCCAAAATGTGGAGATAAAAGCAGCAAATGTTACTTTCCTTCTGATAGCAGGAAGGTAAACATAGGGTAAATCCCTTTCCAGAAAATGAGAAAGTAAAGTGCATCAGGACTTTGTCTTCCCAACAGGAATAAAATAGATTTCTTAGTTTTGTCTATACTAAACCAGTATTGGAGTATTTTGTCTTACTAGGCCAATATTGGAATATTGTTTATACTAGACTGGGACTGGAGTATTATTAGTGGGAGAGAGCCCTTGAGTATGTACTGAGAATTCCAAGTTATCAAATCCCTGAGTGAATTTACTGCTTTGGGGAGGTCTCTGCTGCCACGCTTCACTTAATGACTATGTCAAGATTAATGCATGCAAATGGGCTTTTATCAGGCCAAGCTTGGCAGAAATCAGCCTTGAAGCTGTGTTCCTTCGAGTGCTTGCAGTCCTCTGCCACACCATTTGCATCACTGTGAGGACATAGGGATGAATACTCCCACAGCAAGGTTGTTGTTTGCATAAACTGTGTGTAAAATGTGAATCCCTTGCTGGAATTCACACAGCACAAAACATCCTGAGCCAGGCTTTCTGTCCCAAACTGAGCCATGCAGAGGACCTCTGCAGAGACTGAGCTGTCCCTTTGGGACACCTGTGTCACTATTGGATACTACAATGACACAAAGCCTCTGACTTTAGAAGGTTGAAAGAGTGACTGCTTTGTTTTTGGGAAGTGTTTTTATTTTTAATAGTATTTTACACAGGCTAATTTAATTGGTGATAAGAAGACAAACTTTTTCAATCACATTGATTAAACTAAAAAAATATTTTAAAAACCCTCTTGTTAAATAAAAATATGTAAACATTCTTGTTATTAACGTCTCTTGTTTACAAAAAGTTCCTTAAAAAATAAATTAAAAACTAAAACATGTCAAGCACAAACCAAAACTACAGACTTGTAGCATCTCCCAAGCCCTGTCCCACATGGGGAAGCACCAGGATTCATGGGGATCTGTGGGGATCCATGAATTCAAGGAAGGAGCCATTGTGCAGCTCTTTGCACATCCTCTGACTCTGACTCTTCCATCCCTGTGCAGTTGAGGATGGGTTTGTGCCTTAATCCTGCCCGTGCCTATGGAGACATGTGCTTTGCCCAGAGGATTAGGCAGGATTTTAAGGGCAGGATATCCAGCACAGAAATCCTGTCCTGCAGCAGGTGCCCTTTGCAAATGAGTGAGATGTGGGTAAAATTGCATTAACTTTTCTTCATAAGCAATACAAGTTATGAGAATGTTGGATAGACTGACAAGGATTTAGGAAATATGCTCCTTTCCCAGTTCTGCCCTTGGATTATAGGCAGCTCCTGCCCCCCCTCTGTGCTTTGCTCCAGGTGTCTCTGGTTAGTTTTCTCTGCTCTTCTGCCCCCTGCACTGAGATTTCTCCCTTCTTAGTAAGTTATGCAGTTCATAAGGGGCTTATCATTACAAAACTGGCACACAGGGGCTGCACTTGGATTTCAGTCCATGGACTAACTCTGGTAGGATTTCAGAGAACAAAATAAAATATTCTCCCCCAAAGAGTGCCAGGAGCAGGTGGATCAGAGAAGTCAATGAACAAGCCACATTAAACCTGGGCAAACCCTGGGCACAGCCTTATAACACTTGCTTTGGGTGAGCTGTGGGCACCATGGCACTCTGATATCTGTGGCTCTATGATTTGAAGGGAACTCAGGGGTGCTGGGAGGATTTATTGCTGTTCTGCAGGAAGCAGGAATTCAGTCTGCACTGGCTCACAGTTGGCTCAATGTGCTTTTAAAGTCACAAATTACTGCTTCTGTAAAGCCTTTATTAAAGAGTTTTACAGAAACAACAGGAAAAAAGATTTCTAAATTTCTCCAATATTAATTCAAGTCAAATATGTCATTAAATTCACTGAAAATTCATCTTTCATGTGAAGCTGTTCCACTGTAAACATACTGTCTAGGCCTTCAGATTTCTTTTTAAATCCCTAATAAGCCACTACATATGAGTAGAGGATTAGTCCAGACAGACTAACCTATATTTGCCAGGGAGGACTCCTTCCCATGCTGTGATTGTTTTGAATTTGAAGAGGGGTTTATCTTGTCTCATTTTTTACCAGCACATTGTTTCATCCTCTGATAGTGCTGAGTGTAGAAGCACAGTGACATGTCCAAGTCAAAAAAAAGAACTTAAGAATAATTTTTACTGCCTAGAACTGCAGCACCTCGAGTTATCAGTCACTCAGCTTGTGTGGTATTGGTGCTTTGGTGGGAATGCCAGGAGGTAAGAATTGGTATTGGGAGTTTAATCAGGAATACTGTTCTTCCAACCATGAGCCAGTGCTGCTTTGGGGAGCCCATTTGTCACCTTTTGGAGGGATCAAACCCCACAAGCCCAAGTCTCTTGAGCTGCCAGTGCACCTTTTATATGGCAAAGCACTGACGTGGGTCTCCTGGCCCTGCTCCAGCCTGACTGACTTTGTGGCTCCCTGTGCAGGATCTGTTCTGTCAGGTGGGCTCAGGTGAATCCTCGTGTCCTGCTGGGGTCCCTGAGGGGATGAAATGACAGCTGGAGCCTCAGCCAGGCTGTGCAGTGAGGAGGGTGGGAGGCATGGGAGTACATGTGCTGGAGTCTGCTGGTGGCTGCTGTCCCCAGGGAGAGCAGGTGGACCCCTGGGGCAGCTCTCAGGGCTCTGAGGTGAAGCTCTGCCTCTTCATGCTGCAGTAGTGGAAAACTAAATTAATTGTTTATAAATAAATTACTTCGACCTCCACAGCAGAAAGCTATCTGACTTAACTAGAGAAAATCATAGCAGAATGATAAAAACCAGGAAAATCTGAACAGCTGCCTCCTCAAGCTTCTGCTCTGTTCCTGCTTTAGTTTCCTCACTTCTTCCTCCCTCAGGTATGCTGGTTTCCTTGGAGACACTGCTCCTTGGTTTTCCTGTCTAACACTGACACTGTTTGACATTAATGTTTCAAAGAGGCATTTCCAGCCTAATGTGACAAATCAGGGGCAGTTTTTGGAGGCAGATCCTTGTCACAAGCATCCAAATCCAGAATCTGATGGCTCAGCCCGGACTGGGGATGGGTCAGTCTCATCTCAGGTCTGCAGCAGATGCTCTGTGTGAGCAATGAAGCTGTGCCCTAGTTTCTCCATCTGTTAATGTCAGTAATAATTGTAATACAAGCGGGGTGTAGGATTAATTTAATTAATATTTATGGAGGAACATGAGATCCTTTCACGGGTGATGCTACGGAGAAATTGTTAATTATGAATGATTATATATTTGTGTCTCTTCTTGGATGCCTAGAAGACTTGGACATTTTGTTTAAGCACTCTCATTTTGCATTCCTTCAGTATTGAAGCTGATAGGGCCCAGGGTATAGCTCTTTATTACTCTAAAAATACACTGAATTTAACTGCTATTGACTTCAGCATGAGAAAGGAATACAGACTTAGAAACCACCTTTATTTCTAATAATTGTATTGCCTAAGTAATCGATATCTTTTTTTCACTTCATTACATAATATTTCTCACATTCTATTATTATCTCTGCCACTTCTTTCGTGTCAAATAAATGCACAAATTCTGGCCAATTCCAGGGCTAAACCCTTCAAGAAAGAGGAGGGCAGGCAGGGATTGGGCATGTCCACTTTTGCCTTCTTCAAATGACAAACCCCCCGAATTTTTGAGAGATTGATGGGAGTTGTCTTAAGTTTATTGCTGGAAACTGGGCACACATAAAGGGCATAAAAGATGGATTGAAAAAAAATCTGTTGAGTAGCAGCAGATGATTTAATGCCTGTAGGTGCCCTGTCCTTTGGGTACAGCCATGGCACCTCATACCCTCCCCAACAATAACCAAAAAAAGACAATACATGATGGAGGCACATTAATAGTGCTTATTACAGGTGATTTTTTTTCCCCATTCTCTCTATTTCTCCTCTTTCAGGAGTGCATTTTGCACATAATGTTGTTTGCAAATAACGTGCATAAGCACAGATTTGACCTAAGTCACACCCTTGTTTCCTCAAAAAGAGGAAACCTACAGTTTTTCCTTCCAAAAGAAGAGCAGACAGCAGCAGCCTGGGCTTGCTGGAGGACAAACACTCCACCTGACCTGAGCCTGAAGGACATGTCCCCTGGTGAGACAGGTCTACCCAAATTCCCCCTGTCCACCGCGGGGAGCAGTGCAGGGCTGTGCTTTGCTCTCTGAAGGGCTCACAGCAATGCCTCCTTTAAATCCTTTCTCATCAGCCACCAGCAGCTCTGCAATTTCCAGTCCTCCAGGCAAAGCAGGCAGGTCACCAGGGCAGGGGAGGTGTTATGAGCCCAGGGACACTGGAGGGACACTGGAGGGAAACAAAAGCTTTTCGCTGAGATGGGAATGGTATTTTACCACTTTTCAGGGCTTTAGTTTTAGACCAGGTTTACACTGGAACCAGAGTGGTTTAATAATGGGTGGCCGTTTTTATTGCTAGCAAAAACTCTGCTGCTGACATGATTTCACCAGCAAAAAAGTAATTTGACAATAAGCCTTATTTTCCTTGCTGGAGCAATGTGTACTAACTTGGCAGATAATCCCATTAATTAACTGAAGCTCTATTTACAGTTAATGGAGAGAGACAGCTTGTTAGGGACACGCCATCCAGTCATTTCTAGTGCAGACAAGTCTCTGTAAAGCTGCATTTTTATTTATATACATATGCTGGATTGAAAATCGGGGCATTGCTTGTAAAGCCAAGTGTTCTGTCCCTGGAGAAATGAATAGAAGGCAAATCTTTGGCATCAGGAGGCTCCGTGTTTGTTTTGGGAAGGAAAGCTGGCAGGGATCCCAATGCTAACGCTGAACATCTGAGGAAAAGGCTGCTGGAAAGAATTATGTCGTGACGCAGACAGGGGAAAGCCAGGAAATTTGAAGCCGGGACAGACTCCTACCTTAACTCGTTCTGGCATGGAGAAAACCATTTTTAAGTGTTAACACCACATCTTTGGGATGGGTATTTACAAAACGTGCTGGTGTTTGAGTTCCCTGGAAGGAGGGAGGTTTTCACCAGGTCTTGGTGGTAGAGATTAGAGAACTGCTGGGACAGGTGGGAGTGTTAAGCCATGACTGAAGGAGAAGATAGGGCTCATCAGTGTCACATCCATGTGTTTTTGTAACTGCCTTGGCAGGGTTATTGGGCCTGGGAGGGGACATGCTGCTCCCCCATTATTGCCTCTGGAGAGGTGAAAGGACAAAGGACCCTTTTTTCCTCCCTCCAGCCAACTCTGCAGGTCATCAGACCCTAGTGCTTCCCTCCTCTTGTGAATTTGTGCTCTCAGCATTACAAAAGTCCATCTGTTTGTCGGGGTGACAGCTAAACTGCCATTAGGAGAGTGTAAGATATTATCACAGGCTGGTTAATGGGAAACTGTTTTGCCGATGGACTCGCTCTTCCCCTTTTGCAAACAGAAAATGCTTTACCCTCTTCAGCTGCTTAAGGTGAACGTGTGCTTTTATTTCACTGCCTGTTTGCTCTGCATGTACAGTGAAAGAGAGGATGACCCAACCTGAGGTAGAGCTCCCAGAGGAGAGGGCAGTCATGTTTGAGGCAAGAAGGCAAAGAAAGCTCCCACAACCAGCAGGGAGGTGGGTGAATGGTGCTGTTAGAACTTCCCCAAAGGTGGCCAAATCCTGGCCCACAGGGCAGAGCTTCAAAGCACAGTCATTCTACAGGGCTGCCTTTTCCTGTGTCATTCAACAGCTGCCAGGGAGGAGATGACCATGTTTTTTATGTGCCCTCTCTGCTGGGAAGCATTCAGGGTAATCTGGAGTCACAGATGTTACAGCTGCTGGATCGTTTTCATGTTTTTTTTTTCGAGCAGGAGAAGTCAAGGCAAACTTATTGGATGAAATGGATCAAGGCAAATGGCTTAAGCCCAGGCTGTGCTCTCATCACATGAGGGTGAAGCACCTCTCTGTTTCTACACACATATATATAGCAAAATCTTGCCCTTCCCTGGACTGGAGCAGGGCCAGCCTTTTGCCACGAGCTCTTTCCAGGCAGGTGTGCAGCAGCACTCACCTGCTGCAATGTGCAGGGCACCCTTGGGTTTCCAGGTACTTCCCATCCTGTGCAGATGGCTGGAAGTAGAAGTGGGGTCTCAGCAGCCCCCTGCCCATCCTCAGAGGCCAGTTACCCCAGGATGAGCACCAGAACCTGGCTGGATGGCAGGAAGGCATGTCCTGAGTGGGGCCAGGTGGGATGTGTGCTATCAGTGTGTAACAGTGCTGTGAGCACGGGCAGCTCCTGTCACTGCAGCTTGGCAGTGCAGAGCTTCAGACCGTCCTCTTGGGTCAGATGCATTTTGCACTCTTGTCTGACTGAAGTGCCACCCTGTCAGATTAGCTCTGCTCCTACAAGGCACCAGCTTTTCTGTCTTAGCAGATAAACGTCTGCTGGCCAGATCATGGTGTTTCAAACTGCCAGAAGGCACCCAGGGCTCAGATCAGCCCCGAGTTCAAAGGGGCACTTTGGGCTTAGAACTCCCAGTGAGCCTGATCATGACTTTAACCTGAGAGATGGGGACACCAAGTGCCCCAGATGACCAGAGCAGGGCAAGGCTGCAGAGAGATAATCGGGTTTGTAGGTGCAGTCCTGGCTGCTGGCACAGCACAGGCTGCTCCTGCGTGTGGTTCAGTCAGAAAGTGCTTTAATGTTTGGATTTAAAAAAATGATACCATCCTAGTGCATGTATCCTAATAAAAGATAATACAGAATGCAATGATGTAGCAATCCTATCAGCTTCTCTGGATGCTGGCCCCATATTAAGGTGTAATGCATGCACACAGCTCCACGTGCTGAGACCTGTCTTTGTGCTCACAATTACAGGTTCTTGCATAAAGGCTGCAGGTGTTTCTATTTTAACCCTGTATTACAGTGTCTTCAGTTCAGTACAGAAGTCACCCCAGCTCAATTCTCATCCTGCAGTGCAAGAGAGGGGCCCAAATCTGCACAGGTACAACCACAATTTCTATTTGATTGTCACACTTCAGAGCCTATGTCAAGCCACAGTTTGGCTGCTGGATGTGCTGCCCCAGCTCTCTGCCATCCCTCCCTGCTTTCACATCCAGCTACTCTCCTGCTGTTGGTTTTCGCACTCATTTTGTCACTCTTTGTACAACATGACCACTAATTGGTGCATCTAATTAACTGTTAAACGACAGTGTCTTGGTCTTCAGATCCAACCCGTGGATCTGAGCAAAGCTTTCCTGAGGGACCAAGGCAGCTACAGCTCCGAACACCCTAAACTCATGTCATTAGAGCTGCACCTGGGAGATTCGGCTCCTCCCTTTGTTTTCCCTTTGAGGGCCTTAAGCAATGTTTTTTTCTTAGTCAGAAGTCAGGATGCCTCTTAGTGGACAGATGGCATTTTTCAAGTGAAGATGGGATGAATAAAACGAAATATTTCTTTCAATTTGAACAAAAGTAATTTGTCTAATTAGACTGTCTTCCTCTGGCATCTACCCATGGAAATACAAACCACAAAGTAGCAAGTAGCTACTTTGCTTTGCAAGTAGCAAGCTCTGGATTTTACACTGGAGTGCCTCCCTAACAGGCTGAGTGTCCTGTTCAGTACAGATTTCACTGGGTTCCCAGGGCTTGCTTTCTTTATTTGAGGTTTGGTGCAACAGCAAAAAAACTGCTGCTTCGTTCCTTTTGAGAACTTTAGAATGTTCTTTGAGGAACTCTGCATCTTCAGAACTGGGGTTCTATGAATGTGCCCCTACAAAACCTCCTGTGCAGAAGGGATGTGTAACAGCACTGATCCAGCAGCTCTGGCTGCTCTGTGCCCAGCCAGGGCCAGCTCCTGGTAACCAGACCCTTGTTTTTCATCAGCCTAAGACCCCATTTGAGACAGACCTGTATACAAGCTATAAATCATCAGGTCTTTTCTTTCACTTCCTTTTGCATAATGGCAGTCCTATTTTCCTTCAACAGTGCAGTAATTTATAATTTGACAGTGGTTTAATGAAAATCCTGCTGTTCTTCTCCCTGGAATTTGAGAGTCAATATTACAAAGAAGTCCTTCCTTGACCTCTCCCCGTTGGACAATCCTGGAAATTAGAGTGTCTTCATTTTAATGAGTTCAGAGGATTAGGGAGTTGCAAGAAAAGAAAAATCACCTTCAAAAATACCTCACCTCCTCTTGCGACTATGTCAGGACGTGTTTTTAGATTCAGAGCTCTTACCTGAACAGGCTTGTTCTCTCCTCATTCTGTGGCTTCTCCAGCTGAGCTGTTTCTTGGCTCCAGCCTGAGCTTTATGATGCAAGGCCATGTTGACTTTGCATGAGGGTTGTTGCAGTGTATAGATATAGAGCAGGTTTGTAAATCACCCCAGCCTTTGCTCCCCTCTCTGCCACTTCTGCAGTCCAGTACAGCCCAGCTGGCAAACGAAGGGTGACCTGCCTCTGTGTGTGTGTATAAAAATACATAGAAGTCTGTATATAATACATAAGAATATATAATGATATAAGATGCAATATAAAAACATCTCTGCAAGGCTTCCAGGAACTGTGTCTAACCTGGCAGGGCCATCCTAGAAGTGAAGTGGAAGAAAAAGAACTAAATAGAAATGACTGAGTATGGAATGAGTCCAGGAGATGCTGGGTTTGGGTTTTCCTCTACTTGATTCCCTCCTTGTGGGTCCCCTTCTTGGTGATGTGAGTCTGAACTGTGCCCAGTGCATGTTTGAAATTTGGGTGATGTGGAGACAGAGCCCGGCAGCTGCAGAGCTCACCCTGGATGGGACAGGACTTCTGCCTTAAAGCCAGAGTGATGCTGCTCTAGGAGTCATGGTTTTGGGACTATGTACCCACAGACTGCAGGAGTTTGTAAACAAAATTAAAATATTTATCAGCAGCTGATAAAACTAAGCTGAATTTTTTTTCTTTACCAAAAAGCTTGAAAACTGGCCAGGCATCTTTTACCTTTCAGGGTATTGAAAAAAATTCCTTATTTTACCTTTTTCGTTGGGTGGGTGGGTGAGATGATTTCTTCCAGCACCAATGTTATGAGGTCAATCAGATTTCAAGCCCAAGCTCATGGCTATGGAATTGCTCCTCTTTTATGTACATGAGTGCCTGATTAGAAATTCAATCTGCTTTCACAGCCAAAGGAGCGAGTTGGGTACCCCCAGAAGAAATTCAGCTCTCAGGTGTATTTTTTTTCCTCTGAGATGACAAGACACTTCATCTGGGTTCAGTGAAAAAAACACAGGTTTGGTCTCTACAGTGCATTTTGGATTTCTGGTCCTGGAGGTGGTATAGGCACAGCTGTGGAAGATCCTCTGCAGTTCCATGCCTTAGAAGAAGTTTGCCGTGTGAAAAATTAGAATTTGTATAGGCTTGACAGTTGTATAAATAATAGTGGGTTTTAGTATTACACCAGTGTTATCTTGCATACATATTTATTTAGTAGTAAGATGGAAAGCTTGGAAGAGAACTGTGTTTGCAAAGGGCCGTGGTGGCAAAAGTTTCCTTTTCATATCCATGTGCAGCACAAAATTGAGGCAGATGTATAACGGAAAATATGTAGGAAAGGTAATTTATTCTATCAATGCCAAATACCCACACAAACCAGCCTGGCTCAATATTTATATTTGCAGAGTTATTAGCACAAAATAAAAAAATAATAATAATAAACCATAGTGAACATAAAATAAACCACACTGGAATATGGGAAGAGTGTCACCAAAGCTGTTCTGGCTGCTGCTGCAGTGCATTTATCCAACACTAGTGCTGAGCACTCCCAGACCAGCACTAAACAGTTTGGCTTTGGAGCGAGTCAAGGAGGAAACAACAGGGATGGTTAGTTGGGAAATCAGGGTAAAATCTGGGGCAGCCATATGTAAACATGGACATGGTTATGTGATGGATGAATGTGCAAATACAAAATACCCTCAGGCCTTAAATCATGAGAGTCTTGCAGTGATGCTGCCCCAGGCAGGGATTGCTCTGCAGGGCAGGACCTGCCATCAGCCCAAGCACGTCTTTGACTGAAGATGGATTTTTCCTACACTGGTTTTAG
>VWZU01013641.1:350331-361369 GCA_013397095.1 Sterrhoptilus dennistouni | reverse complement strand
AAAAAAAAAAAGGATGAGCTTCACTGCCTCACCTGCAGGACAGCAGAAGACAGGGCTCACTCCTTCAATTCTGCCTCAAGTCCCAGTGTAAGGAAAGTGATTGCAATTTCCTTGATCCCATAATAAAAAGTTTGTTACAGCTGATGGTTTCTCACTGTGACCTCTCTAGGGAGCTGGGTGGTATTTTTCCAAGTGGAATGGTCAGTGGAGACCAGCTTTGCCACTATCAAATGAGGAAAGCAGCTGTAGTTGTTGCAGTCAGGTAAATACTGAGCCTGAGTACGGTCATGCCTGAGTAGGCACCTGGAGCTGTGCTCACCTGGCTGTGGCACAGCACAAATTAGACATGCCTCATCTCCCCAGGGATTTTACAGCCCTGGAGCTGAGGCACATTAACTATCCTGCCATCAAAACAAACCTTTCTCCTGTGCTGAGGACAAAGCTTGGAGCTGGACTCAGAGCTGGAATAGCAGGGGCTGTGTGAGGTCAGGGTGGAGGTGAGCTGGCACAGCTCCCTGGGCAGGCAGGCACAGTGGCTGCCCACATTCCCACGGGCTTAGCTCATGCTGTGGCCCCTGCTAGCACGTCCATTTTTGACAACAAATAGGAGCAGCTTTGCTACCTCTTCTGTGTGATTGTTTACAGAAGGATGGGCATTGTCCCATTCCCCTCCAAGTGGGAACTGTGCAGAAATTTCCAGCTGGAGTAGACACATCTTCATGATGCTGTCCTCCAACCCTCCTCCAGCAAACCCTTGCTGCAGTGGGTAAATTGTGACCAAAGCAGAGACTCTGAGTTGCTTGGCTTGGGTTTTCACATTTCAGGATAAAAAGTAGGATTTGGGATGTAAAGCTGTGCAGATAATCAGCTGGAATAAAGGTCCAGAGAGCAGTCCTAGCTGCACTGGAGTCACAGCTCCCAAGAGAAGCTGAGGATCTGCCCTCCAAGCCAGTCAGAACAGCTGGGTGATTCCTGCCAGGCTGTGTTCAGTGTTGAGGGCAGGACTTTTGGAGGCAGCCACATTCATCCCTCACAGCAAAATTTAATGAACAGCCAATCTTTTTTGGCAGCTTTTTATTGCAGGGAGGGCAGAGGGTTTATGTGAACTGGATTTGTGAAGGCAGTTGTACAAATATTTGTTCTCTGCTCCTAAGCAGCAAAGGGATAGTACAAATAACATCCCCATTTAAGGTCCCACTCACTTGATACAAAAGACTTAATCCAATTTTGGTTGTGTTTTGGACCTCCAGCTTGGTCTGCAGGCTGTGTAAGGTGTAGCTCAGCCCCACTCCATAGCCTGGAACAGAGGCAAAATCATGACAGAGCTGTGCTGGAGGGATGGAAGTCCTCCTGCACAGGGAAGAGCTTTGACCTGGGAAGTGGCTGTAAAAAGGGCACCTTTGGGATCTCCAATCACTGGTACAATACCATCTTTATCTCAAGCTACGTCAAGCATCCATCTGCTCCCTGGGAAGACCAGATCAAGCCTTGTTTGCTCAGTGAGGCAGTTCCCTCCTGCAGGCACTGAAAAAGTGATTTGTTCTTACTGCAGGGATAGAAAATTCTAAAGACAAAAAAATTCACAGGAAAATTTTACATTTGGACTCAGTGCCCAGGTTAGATTAGGGCTGCTCTGTAAATGACTAAGGATCAGATCAGATTATCGAGACTGCAGTGTGTAAGACCTCTCCCTCCCAGCTTGGATTAAACCTTATACACATATAGAAAAATAAAATATTGAATAGCTGCTCCCCAAGTGAGCATAGTCCACTCAGTTGTGTGATTTTTCCCACAAGAAAAATACTGTTTGATTATGGCATTAAATAGTGTGTGATATTAGACAGAGACAGGCTAAGACAGACTTGACTTGAACATTTGTGCTCCCTAATATTAAGCTCTTTGATTTTGCAACTTCATTACTACTCTTTTATAAGTGGAGAGATTTTGTGCTTACAAGTGTTTATTTTTAAACCCCTCCTCATTCAGTGGAGAATAGGTCTCTGCTGTGACCATAGAAAAACTGTGAGAATAAGAGCAGTTTGAACAAACTACCTTGGATGATTCCAAAACCATTTAGCCTTGATTCCCTTTAGTGATCATCACTGTAATTTGATATTAATATTTTTAAATTGAAGTGCAGGAACATTTCTGGCAGTTGTTTTTGGGAGGTTCCCCATTAATGTCTACTTAACTGGAGGCAGGAAGAGTCAAGCACACATTTAATTATGGAGATGTCTGCATGACAGCATAAAATCTCAAATTAAAAAGAAACACTTTTAATATAGATCATCATCAGACTTAAAAGTCTCAGTCATCTTTAAATAGAAATATATTGATGACTAAAAGCAGCACTAATGTGTAGCGCACTATACAGCCTGGAGTTTAACAACCATTTATTTTAACCTTCCATGTGGCAGGAGTGCAAGTGGGGGCACAGCCCATTGCTCAGTTTGTGTGGGATTAATGTCACCATCCAAAAGTTCAGCCTCTGCCCCCCCAAAACTCCAGAACAAAAGGGAAGAGATTAACTCCTCTAGAGTATCACCTCTCCTCTGCTAAGGGGCATCTTTCCTCAAAGGAAGCATTCTCCTTTTTGTCTCTAAGGGCACTAAGGAGCTTTTAAATGGTCAATGTTAGTGCAAATGTACCCAGTACAGCTCTACTGCCAAAAAATGAGAATTTGAACTTCCACTGAAAAACTGAAAATGCCTTCATAAATTTCAGACAGAGACTTTTGTCATTTCGACTAAACCTCCCCAGAGGCTTTTCCAGTGCCAGGTTGCTAATAGCTTTGGGACTGCTTTCTAGAATTTAAGTAAAATGCCATCACAAGGCTCCTTAAAAGCTCCAAAGAATTGGAGGCAGTTCAGAAACCACCATTCCTCTTTCCATCAGATGCGAGGCTGTTTGGAACGAGCCTTGGGCAGTGGGTAGGAGCAGGACAGAGCACAGCTGCCAGCAGGGTCAGCCCAGGGCAGATGGATGGTTTGTTTGGGACACCAGCAGCCCTGTGCCCTCCCCAGCCCCACTGTCACACACCAGGGCTGTGTCTTGCCCTGCAATTTATAAAACTCATCCTGCTAAAACCAAAGAGAAAAGAGGAGAGTGGTGTGACCTCAGCCAGGAGGAACAGTCTGAGCACAGTGCCGGAATTCCTGTGCTTTGATCCTCTGCCAGCACCGCGGCCCCAATGCTGGGGAGGCTCCTGAGGAAACAGAGTTTGACAGTGTGGCCTTCCTCCAGGGCTCTGGGTTCTGTTCCCCAAAATGTGCCCTTGGGATTTAGCACCCACAAGGTACAGATAAGGGGATGTGACGCCCATTGCAGCAGAACAAGGTCAGTTCCTGGTGAGGATCCCCACTTCCCTCTGTGGGTAACAGAGGCAGCTCAGAAGTGACAGCCCCAGGGAAGGAACAGTTTCTGGAAATATCTGATCTGTGCCACAAAAATCTCTATTTCAGCTCTTCATCAGAGGCATTGTCTGTTTATTTCTTGATTTTTTTCAACCAGCCTCTCCTTATAAATATTTCTACTGAGCCTCAAGACCCGGGAATCTAGAGAACAGGAATTTGCCATCTGAGGGATTTTAAAAACAAGTTGAGTGAATCCTGTGCCCCTCTGGATTGTTGTTTACTCAGTCGCTTTCCAAACAGCTCCTAAAAACTTCCCAGGTATTAGGGGTTTTTTCCCCCCTTTAGTCCTTCCAGCAATTATATGAGGGGTCAGAGTCTCATTTGTGTAAGTCCAAACCCTCAGTTATATCACTGGAATGCTGTAGACCTTCATCCACCACAGCAGAAAGAGAAGTCAGGTCAGAGTCTGTCTGAAAACTTATCCTCGAAGATAACACAATTTATAACTCAAGGACTGACACAATCACATGGATGGTGGATATAAGGCCTCACAAAGGTTGCCAATAGCAGTAACACTTATTTTGCAATCACTGGAGCAGAACAGACACATTTGCACTGGAATCAAACTTCTTGATGTTTCTGTCTCTTGCAGATCCTCTGACCTCTCAGCAACTTGGCCTGGCGGTCAGCAACTAAATTATATATCCCAAGAGTTTCCTGCTGTTCAGAAGGCATGTGGTGAAATAGAACTCCCTTTACTCTTTGTAATACACCATAACCAAGAAACAGAACATTTTGACTTTTGTCCTTAAATAACAGAAGTTATTTCTGCAGAAACAGTCTCTAAGCTTATCAGGGGAATTCCAAGTTAGACAGTCACTCAGATGTTCTTGTCCCTGCTCCCTCTTCCCAAGGCTAATAATCATTATTCAAACTGGGAGATGTAGTAGGGACAGTGTGTCTGATGTTTGTTGGGCTCTATTAAAGAACATGTTCTTTTTGCTTCTGAATCATATTTGTAAACGTTTGTGAGCAATAGAGAAAAATGGATTAATATTTTATTAAGTCTGTTTACAAAACCTAGAAACCCTGAGACAACACTATGGGTTGGAGTACAGATGTACAGTTGTACAGATGTACAACTCCCTTTACAAATCTATTTAGGAAACTTAAAATAAATAAAACTAAGAGGCTGTCAGCTAACTGGCAGGAAGGGCAGGGTGAGTTCACAAGCCCTGTGCAGCCCCTTGTCAGCAACGCTGAGCTCCTGTGCAGATGATGCTTCATGACTGCACAGGGCAGTGAGGCACCTCTTCGGTTTCACTGACTCACACTCACCTTGATCTTTCCCTCCTACATTTGTTTTTATGTTTTTTTACTACTGAGAAAACTAAGTATCATTTTAAACTGAGAGGCTATCCAATCAGAGTAAAATGTCAACCATTTAACAACTGACAACAAATCAATTTGTTTTCTTTTTGCTAAATATGTTTAAAATCTCAAAGCAGTCCAGATGGGATGTAGGAATCATTTCCTCTCAGATGACAAATGACAGGCCAAATTCCACCCACTCTGTTCACTCTGGCCTGACCTGGGGCTGATAGCAAACAATGAGCGTCTTTCCGTTAACTTAAATGGATTTTGTGTCAGCCCCATTAAGTAACAGCTTATTTCCCTGCATTAATTGTGATGTCAAAGATGAGGAATTAAGAGTGATTATGGATGGCAGACACATTCACAGAGCAAAGACCCAGTGATGGGGAGAAGAGAGGAGGGGAAAAGATTTTGCATGTCAATGCTACAAACATCAGTTAATGTTACAAACATCCACACTGTGGACCGGGATTCAAACACAGAACTGCTTTATTCTGGCTTTAGTACAAGGGTGAACATTTTTCATTTACTTCTGAAAAGGGAGGAATTTGGGGATATATTAAAATATTGGGTCCAAAGAGAAATAATTTAGTTCTGCATGGGTAACACATTACTAAAAAAATCTTCAAAAGCCTCCACTTTTGGGTGCTAAAATCCAACATCTGAGAGAGTGCAAAAATGGTCTTTTCTTTCCCCCAAGGGTGGGGTACAGCTGGGGATTTTCTTTGCAGGCTACAATGAGAAAATTGGAGAATGGGGTGAAAGACCTCATCTCTTAGGATCTAATGACACCGAGAGGATATACTGTTATAACACAGTAGAGTAATTCTTTATTCTCTGTTGTAGACCTCCTAAAGGCAGGCTACAACACAGATCCTCATGACTCTTATCCCTTTGGTTTAGGAAACTGAACTGTGATTTTTCAGGTGTTTTCCAGTCTGAAGCCGAAGGCAATGGCAGCTGCTTAGCTCCTGAATCAGGTTGTCCTGATTTGGACTTTCATACAAAATTCTCTTTATGAGTGAATTTTACCTTTTTTACAAACTCCCTCTTTGCCTGTCAGCCAAAATTCCATCCTGATTTCTGCTACAGGAACTGATAGATGTTCCAAGGGCTATGGACCACCATCTTTTTTTATGGTACAATCACTAAAAGCCGAACCCTTCTCACATTTTTTATTTCTAAAAAAGCCTTGAAATCTGGCACCTTTATGACTAAAGCTTCCCAAAGGAAGCACTAGAGAATCGATATCTGAAAGCAGGATGCTTCTGCATTTTTTTGAAGTAAAAGTTCTCTGCAGTCATTAACAGACTTGATTCATCTGATTACTCAGAGTTTGTGCAGCTGGTCCAAGGCCATTTCAGAGACTGAAAAGTGCTGCTTTTCTCTCTTTCTCTAAAGAAGAAATCTTTTCTCAGTTACATGAAGCACCTCCTGCCCTCATGTCAGCTTCTTCATTTAAGGAGAAGGTTATATTCAGAACAAGCAACAGCAAGGAATTTGACTGAAAAGATGGATTAATATAAACTTTGACCTTTATTGGTTTTCACAATTTGCATTTTGAAATCTTTGAAATGTCCTTTTGTTTACTGGGAATGCAATAGAGGACTATTGCAATACACAGGGCAAATGACTGCGAAATTATGTTTCTCCCTTATTCTACTGGAATTAGAGTTCATTAGTCACAAAAATAATCATATTATAATTTCATGTTTGTCTCATGTTTTCAGGAGCTTCATGCTTATTGATTTGAAGTTCCTGAATCAGATACATTCTCTTTACATTTTGGTTCAAGTTTTTTAAACAATCAGAGCTCACATTTTAGTTTTATTTTCATTATAAAATTCCAGTCTCACACCAGATTTTAAATGTTAATAATTCAGCCATTGCTTTTGAAGGGGTTCAATGGCTCCATTCACTGATGATTTAAATAGTGAATTTTCAATCATCACTCTCTTTTGAGAATTTATAGCTGTTCTATTCCTTTCCCATTAATTGCTGTCATAGTAAAGATTCCTATTGACTGGAAGTACTTTGATTTTATTCCCCATGGTAACTGTTTATTATTCTCACAAAATCTTGTGGGTTTGTGGGACATGAAAAATACACTTTCCTCAGAAAAACCTTCAGCAGAATTTGACATTTAATTATCCAGACTAATGTAATCTAATATGAGGCCCATCCCTCTAAAATCCCTTGTTTCACTTGCAGAAGTCTTTCTATGATGTGAGCAGCAATGCTGTAATCCTATTTCAGGTTTAGTGCTGGCAGCAAAAGCTGGGACATCAGGTAAATGTTTATGTTTCAACATTTCCTACAGTAAGTGTCTGTCTATGCCAAGGAGCCAGCCCTTCTTCAATACCTGTGTCATCCTGGAAAAGTTGTCCTGGCCAGAACTAATTCCATTAGTGTTTGGAAAGCTATTTATAAGCCTGCCTTCAGTGGGATGACCTTATTAATTAGATTGGGGGAAGGCTGAGGGAGGGAGAGATGCTCATTTCACAAGACCATTGACATGCATTTCCAGAAGTTATGCTTCTCCTTCACACTATGCTCAAAAAGACTGTCAAATAAAGCAGAAATCTGGGTCAGTTTGCAGTAAGAAAAAAAAAAAAAAGTTATATCCATGCTGTCTGCAGGACCCAAAGCATAAACTTTTTACAGGGTAGTTCTGCTGCCACATGTCCTTGAACATGTTAACTGAGCCCAAACCCTGTATTCTCTAAATCCAAGAAAAGGAAAGAGCTTTACCACTAAAGCTTCTAAATCAAACCATAATGAAACCACCATCTTCCTCCATTATCATGCACACCTCTAAAGACAGGAAGGGTCAATCCTCATACTGTGTTTTATGAAGGCAAAAGAAAGCAGAAGGATAGTTTTCTCCCCTTTATTTACCTCAAATGCCTGATTTACACTCTGGTGTAGACTAGGAGTGCAGTTTCACCTGCCAAACCCATTTCCTGTGCCTCACTAAGGCCTGTGCTGCTCTGCTCCCTCCCCACTACATTTAATTGGCTCCCTGAGCCATGGTGTCCTGCTCTGCTGCCTCTGAAGCCAGCCCATCACCACTGCCAGCTCCAAAAAGTGAGTAGCTGAGAGCATTAGCAGTGTCTTGTCACTAATACATCCATTTTGGCAACTGAGGAGCCGCTTCTCTGTTATCTGTTTAATAAATCAGGGGACTGGTTATTGTGCAGGCTTATAACAAGAACTCATCTGTGCCAAGCAGCCAAAAAGAAACTCAGCTTTTGTGCAGGTGTTGACTTTTATCAATATAACCTCCTGACAGAATCTCATTCACCACTGGCATCCCAGTGGCAATTACATTTTTCATCTTGGGTGGGGAAAAGGAAGCTTTCAGCAAATCCTGCCTATTCATTTGATGGATCTGTACAACCCAGGGCAATTTTGCAATGCAGAGAAAACTACAGACCCCACTTCTGTGTCCCTCTTTGCATAATCCTACACAGATATTTAATGTCTCTTTCAGAATTCAGTATCCTTTATGTGACAGTTTAATGCTTATCAATAGTCCAGGAGTACAAACTGCTCCACCTCTAGACAAGTAGCCAGCGCTTGTGAAGGGCTGGCAGGAGATTGTATATGGGTAAAATTTGACCTAAAAATAATAAGGGCAAACCACACGGCTCATGTACTCCTGAGTGTCAAGAATTGTAATTAGTAACAGATTTGCTATGCAAACAACTATGAGGTACCAAATGGGTGTCTGTTGGGTATCAGACTGGGATTGCCTGGTTCACTTTGCAAACCCATTTTACAAATCCCTTACAGAACTAAAGACTCTTTGTCCCATGAAAAAATAATAGGTTAAATGTCTTATTCATCAGCCCTTGGCTGTTCATGTTCAATACATTGCTCCTTCCAGGCACACTACATGACTGGGCCCCACAGCAGGGATGCATTCAGTAAGAAAAGTTCTTTCACCCTTCTTGTAACCCTGACTCATTTATTAAAATGCATTTCTGGCTGAGTGCACAATTACATATTTCTAGTTTTAGAATGTTTTTAATCAAAACTACTTCAGGTATTTGAAAGTTTTGTTTTTTCTTACTTTGTAGATAAGAGTAACCAAAATTTTTGCTTCCTTCATTTTGTATGCTGAATGCCAATTTTTAGGATTTAGACTTAATGGTTCCTTGGTCTATAATAAGAGGTCTTGTTTATTGTGATTTTTTAAAGGCACTCTGATTCATTTGATCATCAAAAGCAATTACAGAGATGAGTTCAACAAGAGTCACTGGTACTAAAAATATGTTATTGGTCAGGACTGCAATACCTGTGCTGAGTAATTAAGTGCTCTCCTTAATAGACACAGACTTCCAGTAAAAAAAATCTTACAGTTTCATCACCACTGTCATGATGACTGGGGTGTTCTTAACCTGGTTCCACTCAGTCAAGCTTCATTATATGAATGTTCTTATTTTCATTCAAAGTAAACAAGTCTAAACAGTGATTTTTTTTTTAACTGTATCTTGAATCTGTTTATCTTTGATGCTCCAGCAACAGGAAGTTACACTGGTTTCAGATCTGTGTCCACAGAGCAAAGGTGGAAAACCAGGCTTTGAAAACTGTGAGGAGAAAAACTCATTTTTGAATAGAATGTAGATCAAATGTCCAAGGCAGCAGGGAAAGAAATGAAAACGACAGTGGTTTGGGAGAAGGCAGAAGAGCCAAAGAGGAGCAGAGGGAATGAGAGGAGATGGAGACACCTCTGCGTGCACCTTTGAAGGTGTCAGTGCACTTATTTTACAGGAGTCAGCCCAGCTTTTTGCCAGAGCCACAAAGCAGCCAGCCTTCCAGTCATGGTGCACACATCATACGTCCCAGAACATTTCTACAGCCCGAAAGTGCAAATTACTGGAGGAGTTGCAGAGGAATGCAAGGATGGGTGTGTGGTACTGAACAGGAAGGCAGATGCATCATAAGCCCTACCTCACTATAAAGCCAGGATGTTGGATATTGCTGGCACTTGAGCTGTTGAAATGCAGCTGTGTACACGTCTGGGCTCTTCAGCAGTGTCCTCAAACTTTGCTCCTTTTGGATTAACAGATAACACAGGCAATATGAAACTTTATTACCAGTGACACTGTTAAATCAGATGACAGATTGTACCAACATATTAACAGTGATACTTCACTGAGATTAATGGGAGTATTTCTCAGGGAACTAGCTTGGCTCTGCATTTCAGGAATCCTCCTTTCCAGCATCAAGCTCTGCCCTCCTCTTTCAGAAAAGCTGAGCAGCTGTCGGCAGAAGTCTTCTGGCCCACCCTCACCCATCCTAGCAGCAAGCAAGCCCCTGTTGGAGAACAAAATTTGCAATTTGTATCAGAAGAGCTTATTCTTTACTGGACCTACATAAACTGAGGGGCAAGTCTTGCCACAGCAGTTTACAAAACTGTAACCACCTAATCCTTTGCTCACTGCTGGCACCAGGGAACAGTTGGTAAAAGGAACTGAGAGCCATGAACAGTCAGACTGAGCCTGACACGCAGCCAAGCTGTGACGCTCACACTTCCCTGTGCTGGAGGTGGTTACCTGGCAGAGCTGACACGTTGAGCTTGGGAGATGATTTACAAACTGATGCACAGCTGCCAGCAGATCCCGTCTGTCTCAGCCCTACTATGAAAGGTGTTGACACTGGGTATGGTTTATTTGTCTAAACCCGTGGTTTGCTTTGGTGTGCCTCTATTAATCACTTTTGTTGAGGGCTGGAACCGTTCAAAATCCCACGGTAAACAAGATATTACATTAGAAGAATAGCATGAATAGAACTTAATATTCTCCTAATTCATGCCCTTATTTGTACTGTACAAAGCGACAACAGCACGTTCACCTTACAGATAAAGGTGACATAATCCCTTCACTTAGTGAAATAACCCTTGCTTAGCAAAGTTAGGTTTGAGTAGATAACATTAGGGTGTAGAGATGGGGAAACTCTGCCAGCCAGTTTATCACCAGCAGTCTGGCCACCGTAACCTCGATTTGGAGCGGAGTAAATGATCCCACGTGCAGGTTTATGTGACAGCAAAGCCACGGCTTTGCCGTGCTCTCCTTTGCCCCGCCGGGATGGGCCCATGGGCCGGCGGGTGGAGTCACCTGGGTCAGCCTGTGCCGAACCGCCGCACAAAGGCTCCTACAGCTCCCACACTGGGAAGAGGACCTCCTCTCTGATGAACGGGCTGAGACAATGGCGATTGAACCGCTGTCCCCGAGAGCCCCGCGGTGCCGCTCAATCCCCTGAGGGGCTGCGGGACGAGCTGCAGCCGGGCCTGGGCACCGCCGGGC
>VWZU01013641.1:326922-349927 GCA_013397095.1 Sterrhoptilus dennistouni | reverse complement strand
CAGCCCCTTGGCCCGACCCCCCGCCCCGGACCCATGCGGCGGCTCCGGGAGCGGTTCCGGAGGTGAGCTCGCCGCGACCCCCGCCAGGGATGGGATCGCCCTTCCCGCCCCAGCCCGTCCCCACGGGATGGGAGGGATGCTGGGGGAGCCGCGGTTTTCTCGCCGGTGCCGGGCGGGGAGGGCAGCGAGGCGCTGAGGGATGCGAGTGGGTGGGGGCAAGGAGGGTCTTTTGTTTGTGTGTGTGTTTGTTTGTTCATCTCCGCTGTGAAATGGGTGAAGGTTCGCGCATCCGGCCGTGTGTCACCGCCGCGCATCGCGGGGCCCGACCTGTGGCTCCGGGACCGGGCTGGGGCAGCGCCGTGTGGCCCTTTGAGCGGGGCCGTGGAGATCCTTGTTCTGCCTCCTCCGCGGGCGCCTCGAGCATCACAGAACTACACAATGCTCTGGGGTGGAGGCGCCTTGAAACTAATCTCATTCCAGCTCTGCCATGGACAGGGATACCTTGCGCTGGACCTCGCTCCAAGCCCTGTCCAGACTGGCCCTGGACCCTTCCAGGGATGGGACGGCCGCAGCTTCTCTGTGACAGGGCCTCAGCACCCGCGCAAAGAAGAATTTCTTCCTAGGATCCGATCTAAATCTATCCTTTTTCAGCTTAAAAATCAACTCTCATTCAGCTGAAGGTGCTGCTGGTGTTCAGGGGAGGTCGATTGAGAAACTACAATCGCGGTTGTTGGATAAATATCTGTGGGCTTTCCATTGCCCAGAGCCCAGATGCCCGGCCTGGAGCTGTTGATGGACAGCCCATCATCTCCTGGGTGAGGCCAGTGTCACAGTGCCTTCCCTACCTGCTGCAGGGCTGCCCTGCTCTCCTTTCACCACCTTGCTCCAGAAACTGAAACCTAAGTATTAAAAGGGAAGTAAAACTGAAACAGAAAAATACGAATGTGGTTGGCCATGGTTTCTGTGCTAGCCCACACCTCGGCTGGCTTGGTCCCTTTGCCCCTGGGCTCAGATGTGCTACAGCACCTGGGTGACTTGTGATTGCTGCCCACTCTTTGCTTGAATTGCTGCTTTACGTACTTGCCAGAAGGCTGGGGAGGCTTTGAGGAGGTCAGTGGGCACTTTTTTTCCATGACCCAATCTATGTATGATAGCAGAGTTGTTTGTGGATTCTCAGAGTATTGCAGGTTTCCTTTTATCTTTAGTATCATGCTGTGAGTACGTGAACCTTAACACTGCTTGTGATTTCACTGATATTTCCAAATAAGGGAACTGCTTCTGCAACTGATCTGAATTATTTCTGTGCCTCAGATGTTCAGTGTTAGTAAAGATTATGTGAACAGTTACAAACAGCAGCTAGATATTTTCAAATCCAGGAAGGAAGGTGCCTAGTGCAGAGGAATATGGATCTACTTTTAGCTGAATGGATTTGTAAAGAGGAAATACCAGCCAGTTTGGTCAAAGCAAGCAAGCTTTTTATAAATCCCTTCAGTTTCTCTCCAAAATCTAATCTAAATGGTCATCAGGAAAATGTAGTGCAGATCTGTTTTGACCTGCTTGTAATTTTGTTTTGTTTTGTTTTCCTCTTGAAAACAAAGAGCCTAGATAACATCCTAGATATTGAAGCATATATTTAGATAATGAAGCAATTTTTAACCCCCTTTGGTGTATGCTACTGCTGGTTTCGTGGAGTTACACCCACCTTGTTGCAGTTTCTCATATGCTGTTATTTGTGGTTTATTAGGTCTAAATGGCTTCTCCTGCTGCTGGAAAGCACAAAGAAAGGAAGGCACAAAATGAGGGAACGTGCTTTTTAAGCTGGTAAAAGGAAGTATGAGGTCTTTTGAGCTGAATAAAGGAAATATACTTCCTGAAAAGACTAAAAAAATCCAGATCTTTGCGACCATTATCAGTGCTTGCTATTTTTACTGACTTTTTTCTTTGTGCTTAAAACAGTAATTCATTCAGCAGATGGGAATCATCAATAAGGCAGGATTTGATTTCCCTTCTGCAGTAACCTTGCTATGATGCCAGACAAATGCTATACAGATATGTGCAATGGATTTGGAGTTTTGTAATTTATTTTTCTAAGCTGGCTTTGCATACAAAGACGAAGCATTAAGAACCGTTGGATTTTCCTTCTGTTTTGTCTCCCAAGTACTATCTTCTCTTACTTCTGGGATCTCTGTGTGAATACAGCATCTGTTCCTTGGAAATGAATAGGAGCTTGAGATTAGGGTCTGTCGCAAAGGATGGATCAGTCTGTATGTTTAATATTTAAAATATTTGAAATATTTCGAGATCAAAGATCAAGCAGTATCAGTGAGGGGGTAGTAGTTTCTTCCCTCTTGTTTTAAATTGCTGTATATCTCGCTCAATACCTTTTTCCTGCTTATAGTGGGTATATATTCATCAAAAGTTGTTTGTGTGCTGTGAAATTCTGAATCCTGGACTTCCATGGCCTTGTGCAGATCCTGAGCATTGAGAATTTAGATTGTGAGAAGGAACTCACAGCTCAGTTCAGTGTGAAAGCATTCTGCTCTCCTGGCTGCCTGCAAGCAGTTCTTAGTCTCTTCATTTCAGAAATTTCTTATTCTGGTGTTGAAGGCATTAATATTTTATCTTTGATCTCTTGGATTGTCAGTATCTTAAGTGGAGACGTATTTATGCATCCTTATGAAATGTGCTGCATATCCTCTGATTAAATGACTCTGGCTTCACAAGATTTACTATTAAAGAATACATTAGAGGATCAAAAAGGCTTCAATTAAAGACATTTCCTGTAAATTGTAGTCCAGTTCAGTGGGACTTTATCAGCCTGCCCTCCATTTGATAATTACCTTAATGGCTGTGTTGTAGAGAGCCTTTGTCTAGGAGTAAACAGCATCTGAATGCTCTTTACTGAGCTTCCCCTTTTAGGAAGGTGAGATTATAACTCCCACAATTATCTTTTCCAGAAGAGGCAAACGTGACCTGTAGATAGGAGGAAGAACAATGTCCCTGTGTTTGAGTATTCACAAAGCAGGAAACAAGAAGCATCCATTGTTGGTGGTGGCATGGGGTTTATTTGCTTCTTTATATATCTTCAAGAAAGAGCAGAGCTGTTTTGCCTCTAGAATGTGAATGAATCTTCTGCCTTTGTGTTGCAGTGTCATACATGTCTATAACTGCAGGAGTATGTGACTGATTTCAACAGTGTGTGTCAAAATAATTTTCCTGGTTTTGATGAGCACATCAGTAATATAACAGAGCAGCTATTTTCTAAATTCACGTCTGTTTCTTAAGACTTTAAACCTAAGCTGCCAAGCTGGAAATTAAATGAACTTCAGAGAAGCACTGGCTAACATTATTGCCCTTTCAACCGCCTCGTTAATGATCCTCCCTCTGAAGTTGTTCCTGATAATGTTCATAAATAGATAATTATCAAGAGGCAGGGGGGAATAACTGAAACTTGGCTTTACTAAGATGGTTGCCTGTGAGTAGTGACCAGAGCAAATGCTTTCCTGTGTTTGGCATCAGGGTCTGCAGCCTGTTGAAGGCAATCCCTCTCAGAAGGGAGAGGTGCAGGTCCATCAAATGTGCAGCAGAGTTGGTGCTGGGGCATTGTGAGACCTATTTCTGCAAGGCAGAGGTAAAGCTGAATGCTTCCCCTCCTGCCAAAACACACTGGTGGTGTTGGTGATGTTGGTATAAACACTGAGGTGCAGGGGATGGGTTAGGTGTTGCTAATGCTCAAGTTCTGCTGGAGCTCTGGCGCAGAATATTTGCATCATTCCTGTGCTGCCACAAACAAAACAGAAAAAAACCCAACTCTGTGTTGGTAACAGAGCAAAGATAGATTTGTTACTGTCTTTGTGTTCTGTTCTGCAGTTAATAAATGTCTTTAAATTAGTGATAGTAATAAATCCTAATTTCTAAAGTGTTTTTTCATAATTCTAAAATCTAACATTACTCCTACATCCAGTGTGATTGCTTTAGGAAGGTGCAGTGTATTTCCTACTGAAAAAAGGAAAACAAGGTAAAATTAGTCTATTGTTGGACAATAGAAGCTCCCACTAGGAGCGTCAATTATTTATAGATTTTTATATGCTAATAGTATCATATATGGAAATTTGGAACAACAGGAATTATAAAGCTCCTGCAGAGTATAAGCTTATTCCTTTTGGTTTGAGTTTGTTTAGCTTTTTTTTTAAATTATTATTTCTTGTGAGGCTTCCAAGGTACAACCACAGAGAAATGCAATAATACTGTAGATTTGATAAGTGAAAAGTTTCCTATGACTTTGAATTTATGGAGTTGGACAAGGGCGGTCCAAGCCTGGCCACTTGCTGAGCCAACAGATGCTTTTATTTTTAAACATTTTCCTAACTTGGAAGCAGAATTGAGCAAACTGAATGTTCCATCTTTAGAGGATGCTGGGATAGTGTTCAGCAGCTGTTGAAGACATACAAGCACTGGGAAAAAAGTAATTTTCCAAATATTCTGCAAGCCTTTGTGATGACAGTGTCATTGTCTTCTTGGAGAGGAGAGCAAGGCGCCATTTGTCACAGACAAAAGGATTACCATTTTTAACCATATATTAACTCCTGCAAGGTTATTGTTTTGCTAACAACCATTTATGTTCTGTGTCTGTAAATTAAATCCACATTTTCTTAGCCTTTGTATTAGTAGCAACGAACTGTTCCTTGAAATTGCCACTGTTTAGGGAGGGATCATGATATGGTGGTGTTTTCTCAATGCTGCTACATTTTCATTTATCAGTTTAGAAAAAAATGGTTTACAAGTCACTTAGTAAATCAGTCAAGAAAACCAAGTGAAATATCCCAAGAATCTGAAACTGCTTATGCCAACTGTAAGACTTGGGTGGGACTTTTTTAGTTGTTTGTTTTTTCCTGGTTTGAGGTTGGCCAATATTTTATAGAGGGATTATATCTAAAAATAGGACTAATTTTGATTTAAACCAGGGAGGACGTGGGGAAGAAGCAAAGTTTGTCTAACAAGCTTTTTGTGTAAATCTAGATAACAAAGCTGCTCTCATTTCTGAGCATACAGACATTTTCTATATTTCTTGTGAATCTGTTCCTGGCTTCTTGGATACCTGACTAATTGTCAGTGCATAGTTTTAGAACAGCCTGAATTAAACTGGAATTAATGGTGAAAGATACTCACTTCTATAGGAGAGTCAGCATGCTGGGATAACAGTCTGGAGCTGGAGAAGTTCACAGCTTTCATTTGACTGTTGCATGTAGGTGTGTGCTGTCTTTTACAGGTGTTCTGACACAGATTTAAATTGCTGAGTTTCACAGAAACAGCTCAAGTGTTTGGGTTTTTTAATACACATAAATGAAACGTTTGCATTGGCAAGTTCTTCCGAAACTTTCTCAGGTTTCATCGTATTCTGTTCAGCTTGCATGGACTGCATTTGGTGTGATTGTTTGTTTGTTGGAATGTTTGAAAATTCTTAGAGAAAAGGGTGGAATGTCTGTGGCAAACCTCTCAAAATGTTTCCTCTTCGGGATTGACATTAGAGTCTCCTTTCATCATCCTGGTGTAGGGGATATTTGGATCTTGGTTACAGACACAGGGCTGGAAAAGAACAGCCACTTCATGCTCCAAACACAAATATTGCTTGCTATAGGAGTCAAAAAGTCAGTGTTCAAGTGTTCCAAACTGGAATATTGCTGTAGTTTCAAGAACTTCTTGAAAGAAGAATAACCCCTGACAGCTGTGATGAACTCCATATTTCAAGAATAATTTGCGTTCTTGCTATGTAATTTAAATAGGAAATAGTTCATTCTTCATCTGACCAAACTGTCAGAAAAGAGGGAATTTGACTGTTCTGTGTGAACTCTTGATTAAAGATAACCATCTTTTGCACCAAAAAGTCACAGGAATTTATTTAACATGTGTGTCTGGTAAGAGACTTTACTTGGGAGAACTTGCAATTTAAATCAGTTACTTTGAACGTGTCTGTACTTATAATTCTTAACACTACTAGCTTGGAAGTATTCCTTCATTTCCTTCATGACACTCAGAGAGATGTTTTAGTAACTTTCCTAAAAGTACTTCTTAATTATTCAACAGGTTCATGAACCACCCAGCTCCGGCCAACAGCCGCTACAAACCCACTTGCTATGAACATGCTGCTAACTGTTACACACATGCAGTAAGTACACTTCTGGCTTTTCCTATTTTTTTTTTTTAACCAGATGTTTTAATACATTTTTGTGGGTTTGGATTGCTAAATGCTTACCTTTGCCTCACTGTGTTCGTATCTACAGTCTCTCTGGTTTTGTGCGTATAAGCGTTAACTGTAACAGTCCAGAAAAGTAGAATATTTGGTAATGTTCTGAATCTCTTGGAGCTCCAGATACTTCATAAGATTCCTCTTCACCAATGTTAAGGTCTTTTCTTAGTATTTTCTCTCTGTTCTAGTCAAAGGATGCCTACAGTAAAGGGGGTATAGGCCACTTCTAGTTAGCCCTCAAGGTGGGTAGGCCACTTCTAGTTACCCCTCAAGGTGGGTTTCCCCCATCTGTGCTGAGGTATTGTGCAAATTGTAAACTGGAAGTATAAGAAAGATTTATCCATGTGAGAAATGGGAAGGCTTCATCAGGCTGTCTGTGGATATGACTGTCTAGAATGTTTTGATTCTGATACCTACTGACTCTTCAAGAAATCTTCCAGTTTGCAAGAAGCCCCAATAATGCTGACAGCCCTGCTGAAATTTCATGTCTTTCCTTACTTTTGTAATGTAAGGACTTACTCTAGATTTGAATATATGGTATTCACATAAAGAATAACAAAAGCAGTCCCCTTTGATTTTTTTTTCCTTTTAGTAATTAGGAAGTTTAATTTGCTGTCTGGCACTTCGAAAAGGACTTAAAAATGTGTTTGTTTGCTTTTTAAGATAGCATTTGCCCTTTTATAACAGCAGCTTGTGTGTCTCCTCAATCCCTCAACTCCAAACATCTGAAGTATGTTTGACTTTGTCCTCAGTCTCTTATCTCCAGAGTGTCTGAGTGAGCTGCAGATATGAAAGCTCAAAGTAGTGCCCAGGAGTCTTCAGTTCTAGAAGGAGCTCTATTCTTAAGGATCCCTTGTGTGTATTTCAGAAATAACCAACATGCAGCTGGTAAACCAACATGCAGTGGTCCTGGTAAAAACAGAATCACCTTGGTTTTGCATATAGACATAAAGTAGACTGAAGCTTCTGTGTTCTTAAGCCAAGGGTCTCATGTACAGCATTATGTAAATATATGCTTATTTGCCTAGGGAATGAAGCAATATTCTGTTAGTTAGCACAAATATGTAGTTTATCTCATAATCCTTGTGCAAATCTTGTTTGCTCTGGCCAAAAGGTTAGATTTCAAAATATCTGGCAGATGTTGCTGTGCTCCTTAGCAAATTCAGCTTTCACCTAGTTGAAAAACAGGTATGTTTTACTCCTGCCTGGTAGCAGGAGGTGACAGCCAAGGTGGATCAGTGTTTTCTGGTAGGCTGCAGTTTGTGGTGGAGCTATTTACTTTCTGAGCAAACTACCTGCTAAAACCTATGGTGAACTGTTAAAATAAATGTACAAAAACTTTTGATCAATATTTGAAGTCTCGAAATGGGAGTCTAAGCTGGGAAAGCACAGAAAAAGTTCAGGGGGATGTTTTCATCTCCTTTTTGTTGCAGACTTACTAAGTGTTAGATGGTCAAATGACTGAGTCTTTGCTTCTAGATTACAGTGCAAGTTTTCAATTAGACATCGATGATTTTACAAAACAAAATTAAACAATGGTTCTCCAATATATTTTTATTCCAAACTTTTATTCATAATTCAGGAAACAGTCAGCTTCTACTTCGAGTGTGGCTGTACTTCTCAGTAGGTATCCCATCTGGTTTTGGACTCAAAAATACAGAGGAATCAGTTTATGGCAGCTGCATAATAAAAAAACAAACAAGCAACAAAAAATAAGGATAAAGAAGGTTATAGAATCCCAGATACAATTTTTTTGTACAATACTTAAAAGGTAGCTTTGTGTGGCATGATAAGGTATCTTCAAATTTCTTACTTGTAAGGCTGTTTTAAATGTCTTGCTTTGGGGTGTTTTTTAGCTTTAAATGAAGCACTGACTTGCCTTCAGCCACTGTGAGACAGGAATGGCAGCAGAGTAGTTGAAAACAGAAAAAAACTGTTCTCTGTGTTCAGAGGAACAGGAAGGAAATGGTGCATGAGAAAAGCAGGGGTTGTGAGAATTGGAGGGGTAAGATGGCTTTTTCATCATGGAACTTCCTGGTGTATGTAAGGTTTATCAGACAAAAGGTAGACCCTGTTTTGTTAAAAGTTCCGAATTTAGGCATGGCTTGCTTTACACTACTTTAAATGTTTCTTCCAACTGCCTTAAAATGAGTCACTATTCTTAAAATTTATAGTGTGTATTTCAGGTTGGGTTGGTGAAGTGCATGGAAAAACAGAAGTAGTATAAATATTTAAAAAATGAGACTTGGAGCATTTAGGAGGCCATTTGAGTATGGAAAGAGAGATCATCAAAATTTCAGAAGGGCTCTTCTGATGAAAATGTCTCCATTCCCACTGAGTGGTATAAGCAGTTTCCTTGCTCTCTCTGTGTTGCATGTGGGCCTCCCACTCCATGTTATTGGTCTCGAGGAAAATGGAAAAGCTGCGAGAGATGGTAACAGGAGTGCACTCCTGGAGCAGCAGCTGGAGATGGGCACAGCCCTTCATGGCTCCCTTTGTCATATTTTTTCGTGGCAGGGCTGGCAGCTTTATTGCTCTTCCTGTTGCCTTCCCTTCCAGAAAGGACCACTTTTGTGCCCTTAGTGTTGCCCTCCCAGGGAGAGGCTCATGAGATTGCAGCAGTAAGACCACGCTCTGCTGCAGTGGCTCGTACATCAAAGGGCATTGCTGCTGCCTGCATGATGTGCAAGGAGAATAACTTCATTTTGTCACATACAAAAGCTAAACTTCCAGCAGGTTTTTAATCCTTTCCACGGCAGGGATTATGTGGAGAAATACAGAAAAAATATGGGTAAAATCCTGACCAGTGGAACAGTGTTCTAAACAACCCCAGGCAGGTGGAAGGTACTGGATATTTTGCTGTAAGTTGGTAACCACAGAGTGTAATTTCCCTGAAGTGACCCTGATCAGGTTCTCAGCTTGTTGTGTCAGCCTCTTTCCTTGTGCCTTAAGGCTTTTTTGCTCCTTGTGACAGCAGAGTTTGTGGTACTTGGTTCCCCTGAATACACCCCACAGACGTTGTGCTGAAATCTATTGGGAAAGATTGCCACCTGTAGATGTAAATAAACATGTTTTAATTCTTTACCTTTCTCCTTATTGCAAAGAGCTTTTAACATCATTCTCTCATTTTGTTCTGGCATTTCTCTAGAAAGCTTAGGAAACTGTTGCCTTCTCTCTTGTTCTGCAGATCTCCTTTCCAGCCCCCACTTCTGGTGCAGCCAGGATTAATCAAGGTGCTAAAATTAGTAAATTTGCACATCACAGTTCTGGGTTTGCTCAGAGTACATTAAGTTCCTGGGTTTGATGATATTCACTTGGAAGACTTGCAGTCTATGATGAGATAAGCCAAGATTTTGTGACTTGTAGCTGGATTTTTTTTTTCCCAAGGAATATTGGCAACTAAGTAATGCTTTGTCATGCTGTAAAATGACACAGCAAAATCCCATTCATTCTGTTAGTTCTGATTCTCTGACTCCTTTTTTGGTAAATTCCCCTCCTTTAAAAGGAGCTGATTAGTGGCTTTTCCATTCTGAAAACTGGAGATTAAAATGCAATTCTTGTGCAAGTAACTTTCTCACATGAACATGGGAAAATCTGCTTTTTTAAAATGAACTAAAGCTTTGTATTTCTTTTGTAAGATGGGTAAAGCTCACTGTACCATATGTTACCTGGTGTGGCATTGCCATCTAAAGAACTTCCATCCAGTTGGCTGGAGCAGCAGGGTATCATGTCTGGATTTTGTATTTAATCTAACTATTTTTGGCAAAAAAAAAAAAAAAAAGAGTAATAAAACATCTCTTGTTTTGTCTGACTGTTCCCATGGTGCCTATCAGGGACACAGAGGAAAATGGTTCCAAAAAGAAAAAACAATCAGTCCTTCTCATGGAATACAGTGCTGTTCCCTGTGAGATGTAGAATTGTTCTTTAAAGCAGGACAAGGCAAAAAAGGGATTAGAGGTCTTCATTCACGTGCTGTACTCTTGATTCTGAAGGTGCAAAGAAAGACTTGATAAGAGAATTGCTTCTTTGTTTTAACCATATCACTTTGTACACAATAATTACTGACAAAAAGTGATTGACATGAACTTTGTCTTTGCCCATTTGAGCATGCCATGTCACAGCTTAGCTTGTGGAGTATTTATTTGAGATTAGTAAAAAGCTGGGGTCTCTGTAAGAAAGGCAGGTTATTCTGTGTAACATCTAAATTTAAAGCCCAAAGAGGCTGTTTTCCCATGAAGTTGTCTCTGTCAGAGTCCCTGAGAAGCTCATACCTAGGCTGTTAGAGGGAATTAGTAGGAATTTGCTATTTTACCTGGTATTTATGGGTACTTAATCTCTCTGAAACGTTTCACTTCTTTGTCAAGGTTAGTCAAAACTGAAATTTGCACCGAAAATCGTGAAGGAAAGTGAAGAATGCAGATCCAGTGGGACTGTACAGCTCAGAGCCATGGCTATACCACATTTCTGGGGCTGCTTATCCTCCTGTCCCCTGCAAAAACTGAAATGAACCAGCTGTCACATCTCATCAGTTCCTGCCTGTCCCAGGGGCTTCAGCCACACTTCATTCACACTGTGTGTCATGTGTGGAAAGCAGGAGTGACTGATCTCCTGAAGAGTGACACATTTCAACCTGCCCTGGGTTTGGGGGATCTCCAGGATGTGTGCATGGAAACTTAGGGTTGGTGATAAATGAGAAGCCAGGCTGGCAAACTATTTCTGGCCTTAAAGTGCCCCAAGTCAGCTTCCATAGTTTCATTATAAGGCTCAGGGAGTGTTTTCACCTCTAGTCCCAATGCTGTGAGTGTATCAATGCTCTATATTTTATTTCTGTGTCTCTACAGCTTCTGGCACAAATATACTAAATTTTGCAAAACATAAGGAAATTTAATAGTAGTGAAGTAACAGCTGATGTGCTTCAAAGCCAGAAGGAAAAGCCACTTGTTTTTTGTTGTTATTCTCTGGCTCAACCAGCTGCTTCTCAGATCCATTCAGTTTGCTGTGCATCCTCTGCACTCAGCAGAACCTCAATTTCCTCTAGTCTGTAATTACATAAAGGACAGACAGGTCAGCCTTGACCAGAACTTTGCAGTCTGAGCTATCAAACCTGTAACGCAAAGGGGCCAGATTTGTTTAAACATTGCTTGTTCCTGGCTTTATTGTTTAACATATGAGACTTGGGTTAAATTACCAAGAATTTAACCTAAGCAGCTTATTTGCAATTCAAGGGAACAAATTAGCATCTTAGACAGGCTGTAGGGCCTGGGAGGGAATTTGTGCAGTGTTGGTAACTTAGAAGGCTGAGTTGGGAGTGGAAGGAGATGGGTAAAAGTGTCTGAGTCAGTGAGCTCTCTACTTTAAATACTTGTTGGACATAGTGTGTTTTATAGGCTTTTTTGGGTTATTTTCTCCTTCCTTCCTTTTTCTATTTGCCTTTTCCTGCAGGAGAGAGAAGTATATCACGCATTTTATTCTGGAAGGGAGTGTAGTTTTAAATGTATGTGAAGCCTGCAGCCAGTTTTTGAATGCTTCATGCAAGTGTGGTAATTTTATCATGATGTTTGAACGGGGCCTGTTTTGGAAGAAGTGAATTAAAGATGCTTGAGAGGGAGGTGGGAAGGAAAACAGAGTTGGATGCACTGCATTAGAACATCTTTTTGCTTAAAAAACCTATTCATGAGAGAAGTTTGCAGCTAATTTATGATAGCTTAAACCCAAGTTCTGGAAAACTATTCCTTAATTTCTGCAACTGCACTTTGATAAATGCTTTGGTTTTTTCATTTGGGATTAAAGTTTATTTTGATCTGTCATGTGCTCTCTGTCTGTGCACAAGAGGCAGCTTAAATTCAAGCCTAGAGTAAGATCAACATGGTTTTAAAACATGAGGCAGAATGTGAAAATAAAACCACTGCTAATATGTACAGCATTAGACAAAAGAATTTGCTGTCAAGGCTAGAGGAGTTGGTAACCTCTCAGGTTTTTAGGTTTCTTTCTGACCCAAGATTCCAAGGCTGGTGGTTCTGGTGGGCTTGTGGGAGTGTTTTTCCCTCCTGACCTCTGAAGGATTTGAGTCTGAGTCTGTGCTCAGTGCAAGAATTACGTGGAGTCTCAAGGTCTTGGTTTTCTTGGTTTCTCGTGTTGTTTATTAATTCTTATCTTACAATTCTCTGTGTCTGGCCAAGATGTTCACAGCAGCCTGGACACGATGTGACTCCCCCTGTGATGGGAGGTCACTCTGCTTTTATTCAGATAACTACATGGTTATTATTTACCATTTCATACCAAGGCCTATCACCTGTACTAACAGGGTCATTTCTACTTTGCCCCAGTCCTGTCAAACTACCTTGTGCCCACATCACTGCATAAGATGGATGCCAAGGGAGAAGAACTCAGGGCACCACCCTAAAATCTCCATCTTGTCCCCTTGCATTTACATTCTAAAAATCCCAAAACTACAAAATCTTCTACCTGGTGATAACTACACTACTATCTGTTACATACTTGTGACTTGCAATTCTTCTCTGTGTTGGATGTTTTTCACATGGACCAAAACCAAAGCCTGTGTCTTTTTGGGCTCTCTGCCAGGCAAACCCCCCTGGCCAGACCCCAGCCCCTCTTTTTCGGGTTCCAGGCCTCTCTACTGAGGTCTGTGACTTTCCCAGGGCACCGAGAGTGATGCCCTGGACTCCAACAGTAACCTCCCCTGGTACCATGGGAGGAGAAATTTACCGAAACCAGGTCTAACCCATGCCTGAGACATCGCTGTATTTCTGGTGCTGATGCATCAACTCAAAACGAAATGACAAAACTCTCTCTGGCTGGGGTTGAGCTCTCTGCCTGCTGGTGCTGCTCTGTGGGTGGCACCAGGGCAGGGATCTGACAATGGCCTTTTGTGTTGGCAGTTCCTCATTGTTCCTGCCATCGTGGGCAGTGCCCTCCTGCACCGGCTGTCGGATGACCGCTGGGAGAAGATCACGGCGTGGATGTACGGCGTGGGGCTCTGCGCCCTCTTCATTGTCTCCACCGTCTTCCACATCGTCTCCTGGAAAAAGAGTCACCTAAGGTAGCAGGGGCAAACCTTTCACTTCCTCCTGATGTTTCCCTCATTGTGTTTCTCAGTCAAAAGCAATTTTGCAGGAGGTTGGAGTGGTACTTTTTACTGAATCATGATAAAAACACCCTTGATTGTTTTGACGAAATAGTGAGCCAAGCTCAGGTACCAATGAACTTGAATGTCTGCTGCCTTGTCACAAAGAAGATGTGTTTTCGTAGGCCCTAGTGGCTCTTTATCCAGAAGCAGAATGGGAAAAACATAATATATATGGAAAAACATATCCATAAGTGATGGATAATATCCCATTGCAGATATAAAGGTAGTGTCTGGGACTATGGCATGCTCAAGTGCTTTGAGGAACACAGCTTTTGCCAATGCCCAGTAGGAAACCTCCTTAGGACCAAGGCAACAATAGCAAAACTGACATGTGATTTATTATTTTTATTTTATTTTTTCTCTTTTAAGACCCCTAAATAATTCTGGGCCATAAACTGGATTTAGCCAGTAGTTACTAAGTAGTAACAGTGTCTGGGTTAGGCAGAGTTGATGTGACAGGGGTGCAAGGTGGGGTGGAGAAGGGGAGAGGACTGATGAAGTTCTCAACTCTTATGTGTCTCAGTTCCTCCACATGGTTTTAAGAGGGATGGTGGTGATGGTGTTTTCCCAAAAGTAATTCCAGAGCATGTCAGGAAAGTGAGATGATGCAAAAATCTTTTCAAAATGTGTCATGATGACCTGTGTTCTGTCTGTCTCTCCCTAGGACAATGGAGCATTGCTTTCACATGTGTGACAGAATGATGATCTATGTCTTCATTGCAGCATCCTATGCACCATGGTAAGAAATGGGGACCACAGCTGCAGAGTCAAAGCTTGTCCAAAGTAAACAGTTGGTCATTGCAGCTTTCCAAAATCTATAGATGCCTTCTTGGATGCAATTGACCACATTCTGTGTTGTGACATTGTAATGTAATTGTAATCCTGGGCCTTGCTGAACAGAAAATGATGCTAGAAAACATCATAAAGTAGTTTGTCTGTTCCACATACCTCAGTTTGTGCTTTCCACCCATCAATGCAAACACCTTCTCCCTGTCTGTGGATAGAATGTCCCAGTGTTTGTTCCCCCATCATTCTGTAGGTAAAGCTCTGAGTATTTGTTTTTATTAATCCCTGCTGCCCTTGTGTCACTGTGGTCTGTTCACTCATCACTTTTTGTCTCTTGGAATCTTTGTGCCTCCAGGTTAAATCTCCGTGAGCTGGGGCCTCTGGCATCTCACATGAGATGGTTTATCTGGCTGATGGCTGCTGGAGGAACCCTCTATGTATTTCTCTACCATGAAAAGTGAGAATTATTCTTTGCATTTAACTTTAAACTGAAAATTATCCTCAGAGTACAAGACCAAACTTTTTTTTGTTTTGGAGATGAGCTACCAAGGTTGTCATCAAATAAGAAAGCTTTAAGTTGTCTCAGTGATTTATTCTCACTGGTACCTCCTGCAAGTGAAGGAATCTAGACAGTATTTAGACAAGGTATTGCCTGCAGCTGTACAATGCAGAGATAAACACTAGTTTTAATTTTGTCATAAAACACTGGTTATCTATCTGCATGAAAAGCTTTTTGACTAGAGTAATGACCCCATACCAACACATAGTTTAAAATGTTCTTTTTTGCTGTTGAAGGGTATGTTCATCCTTTTCTACACCTCCTTAAATGTCTCAAATCTTTCCTTTTTAGGTATAAGATCGTTGAACTCTTTTTCTATTTAGCGATGGGATTTTCTCCTGCTCTGGTAGTGACATCCATGGTAAGAAATGTGACTATTAACAGTGCAAACAAACAAAACTTGCCTTTTATAACCAGCTTAAATTCCAGGGCAGCTCTTTCCTCTGCAGAGATGTTCATTTTAGTACACTGTACTTATAAATGTACTCTGCAGAGCAACGAAATACAATCAGTTATGGTTTGGATTTATAGTTCACATTTCAGTGAAATGCTGCCTTGTTTTGCTCAATCTGGGCTGCATTGTGTAGATAAAGAGAGCCTGTGTTTCTTAGTGCATCTGAAAAGCATCCTACTCCAAACTTATTTATAGTTAGACATTTTAAATAACATTGATTAGTCCTCTGTGCTGCTAATATAAACCTGACACATTCTCAAGTTAGTGCCTTAACTGGCTGTATCAAAGTCTTGCTGGTAGGAGCTGCATTAAACTCACACTTCCACAGAGTAATGTGGTTTTCTTTGTCTCCATGTTTGTCTGCTCTGCTGGTGAAGCAAATCATGAGTCTTGTTTTAGTTCTTGAGTTGTCCCAGTATAACTTTCCTAGTGCTGTGGGGACATTGTGAAATGCACAATAATGTGTTTATATACTAAATGTAATATAAATACACTGCATTTCTCACTTGTCCATCTGTCCCACCCAACATTTTCTGAGCTGTCACAGCCAGCTCCTTTTGCCTGGGGGGAGAAAAACACTTTGTATTTCATCCATAAATATATGGATATATACACTTTTCCCCCTTCACACCCCTGACCTGTCCTTGTCCCCTGGCAGAGCAACACCGAGGGCCTGCAGGAGGTGGCCTGGGGAGGTTTGATCTATTGCCTGGGCGTGGTGTTCTTCAAGAGTGATGGAGTGATCCCCTTTGCCCACGCCATCTGGCACGTCTTCGTGGCCACAGCAGCTGCTATCCATTATTATGCCATCTGGAAGTACCTTTACAGAAGTCCTGCAGACATCATCCGTCACTTGTGAGATTTACGTGTATGTCTGTGTATCTATAGATAGATACAAAAAAAAAAAATCTGCACTCGGCCTCTGTAACAGTGTTATTTGACTTAAAGAATTTGGGGGAATTGGAAAAAAGTTGCACAGCAAAACTGCACTGACTTTGGTAGTTCTGTGAACATGATTACTGTGAACTGATGTTTGTGTCCTGCCATTGCCCATCACATGGCAAGTGCTGTAAATAAGATACTGTACTGCAGTAACCAAGAGTCCATTCCATGTTAAAAGAACTGGCTACCTGATGTTTACAAACCAGTTTTGTATGCTAGTTTAATTTTACAATTTTTAACTACATGAATTTTTCTAAATTAGCTATTCAAATGGTGAAGTCAGTGCAATAGTGAAAACGTGATGCTCTTGACCTGAAATTGGTTTCTATCACCTTTCCATGAGTCATTTCTTAAACATGGATCAGAGACAACTAATCCACTTTTACCACCCATTATCTTGGTATAATGTGACTTTTATAGGAACTTTTTTGTGTTTTTTTAAACTTTAAAAAGTACATTTACTGAACTGAAGACACACAGCTGTCATCTATGCAGTTACTCATGTTGCAGACTCTTGCAAGAAATGCTTACATTCCACATCCTGTCCTGAGGAGCGAACATTGTACCTCTTCCAAAGGTTGTATTATTGCAGCTGTAATTGCAATAACCACTTTGACAAACTAAAACCTAAATGTGATTCTGCTGAGTCCTAACAAAGCAGCATTCTGCTCATTTACAGTACCACTAAAACCAGACCTTGAGTTGGCTTTATTCGTGATGAAGAGTTGTGAAAGGAATAGCTGAGGTGATTTTCTCCTCCAGGTTCCTAGTTGCCCCTGTGCTGCCCAGGCTGGGGGCTCATGTGGGGATATCCTCCATCCAAACCAGTGTCACTTGTTTCTCCAGCCCATGGACAGACATTGAGGCTTAGATTTACAGAGGGACTTAAACTGACTGGTACCACCAGCTTTTGGTGGAGTGATTCTGCTGGGAGCAGCATTGCTGAGCTCCTGGAGCTCAGGGTTTTTCCCAAGCACAGCCTGGCAGGGGAGCAGAGCTTGGAGAACTTGGTAGGGTGTCACTTGTCATCCTGGGACTTCACACAAAGTCCATCTGGTCTTTGTTACTGTACAGGAAATCCAGCTGTGGTAGCAAGTCATGACTGTAGAACATGTGCTCTAATGAACAGTGTAGAAGACTCATTGTAATCCTGTTTGTCCCATAATTGCATCCTGTACCACTATGTAATGAATGTCTTATATTAAGATTGACTTTATCCTTTTTATAATTTACTCAGTTTTTCATGTCAGTATTTAAAAACAAAAAACCAAAATGTGTTGCCTTTTTCAGATTTTGTTCTGGACATTGCCTGTCTGCAAACAATAAATAGCAAGATAGGGAGGTTTTAAAGGTCCTGTTTCACTCAGATTTGCCAGAAGGTCATAAGTTTTAGAATATTTACATTTCTATAGGGAATTTACCAGAGGGACAAACTTTAAATTCAAGACATTGAAGAATTGCTGTGTGGTGGTAGCAGGTGATCAGAGAAGTGGCAGCACCACAGCAAACTCATGAACTGCCCCAAAAGAGAGCAAAGGGAACAGCTGGGCAGGTGATTCTGCTACAACAGTTGCACATCTGGATGCCTCAATTTTTTAACATTGTGTCTATTTTAATATTTTCCACTTTTTGTGAGTCCATATATTTTGTTGAAATGCAGTACTTCTAAAACCACTAAAATATATGTAGAGGTTTTCTGTAGTCAAAAGTTAAACTATTGCTTGAGTATGTTTGTTTTAATTTTAAGTTAATTTTTCATGGCATTGGCTTTTTTGGAGTGTTTGAAATGGTTTTTAAAAAGTTTCAATTCGCCAAAAATATTTTGAATTACTGTATTCTAGTCAATATGATACTGAATGTACTAGACTAACAATAAACATTTGGTGCAATTTGGAAACACTGGTATTCTTGGTGGTTCTTTTTTCCCCTTTCATCACTTGGGCAGAGCAGTCAGGGACTGACACTGTGGCCACTCCTGACAAAAGGAATCCTGAGTTGAAGCTTAGGACCCTCAGCCCTGTTCAGCCAATGCTTTAAAAACAGTGGGAAAGACTGAAATCCAAATTATTCAGTTTTTACTATGGGGAAAAGAAAATTCTAAATTTTGGTCAATATTTAGAACTTGCTTTTTCCCTTTTGCTATTCTCAGGGTCAGTTTTCCTAGACCATTATATATTGGGATTTTTTTTTTTCAGCTTAGAACATTGAAAATACATAATTTTGTTCCTATCCCTGGAGGAGTATCATTGTACAAAATATAGACAAGCTGAACTAAAAATGTTTGTCTGAAAAGCAAGCATATCAATTAGTCTTTTTCCCCCCTCCATCTAATTGCAGCTCTTGAGGCTGATTTCTCTCAGGAGTAAGGATAGTGCTTTTTCCAGTAATGCTTGCTGCAGTACAGAGATGGGATTTCTTTGTCTTCTGAGGCAAATGTTTTTGAAAGCACTTGCTTTTGTGTTTTCTATGCCTCTCAGGTTTTAGAAGTGCAACAAGTAGGCTGAGTCTAAATGAATCAGTGATAGCAAACATTTCAGATGGACCTTTCCAGAAGATGTCTGGGATGCAGTAGGTACTTCGAATACTGGCTATATTCTTAGGTCATGTTTCAATAACACAGTATCTTGTGGATCAAAAAATAATTCTGTTAAATGCAGGGCTTCATTTAAGGATTTATCTAAGAGTGCTCGTTTGAATTGTATTGGTTTAAATTAAACAGTGAGGAATGCACAAAGACAGTATTAATTTCTTTTCCTGTTAACAAAAAAAGGTTTAAAAGCAGGCTGCTGTTCCAATCCTGTCTGCCCCACATTTCCTCTTAGTTATTTGTGCTTATGGTAAGAAATTGTGTTGCCATCTCCCAGTTCTGGATAAGTAAGTCCTTTCCAAGGAGGCTTGAGTGGCCTTGTGGGACCCTTCCAACTCAGGATCTTCTGTAAAATGCACATTGTTGGGGCTGGAATTAGCTAGTTAAAGAGAAGATACTAACATTTTTCATAGGTTTTTTTTCCTTGCTTAAATGCCTTTCCTGCTCAAAGCCTCTACACAATTCTTTACTTGGGTCTGGTGTGTTCAGCCACGAGATGTCCCTGAAGGCCAAGGCTGTCATGGTCACATCATGTGCTTGACTAAATCTTTTCTCCATGCTTTGCTATTTTTAAAGAGTGCAGGATGTTGGGCTCTGCTGCTGATTGCCTTCACCCATCAATAGGTGCCATAAGGTCAAAGCTAAAAATAATTGACAAAAGAGTGATCAGGATGGCACAGCAAAGCTGGCTCCAGGGTGTGGGTGCTTTCTGCCTTCCCTTCCTCACCTGTGCCATGGACCACTGTGCTCCAGCACGGAGGCTCCATCCTGCTGCTTGGGAGTGTTTTGGTCACCATTCATCTGAATAAACTCACCAACCACTGTCTGAGGGAAGGGAATGGACATGAGACACCTGGGATGTTCTCTAGTGGCTGTTGGGAGTGTTGGGATGCCTTTACCTTGGCATTCCCAGCACTGCCCGAGGGGCACAGGCAGCAGTGATGTGGTAACACTGCCCTGAGGCTGAACACCCCAGGCTGCTCAGCCTTGGGGTTGGCCTGAGCTTTGCAGCCTGTCTGGAGAACTCAGCAGAGAGCACCTGTCCCAGCTGAACACACTGAGAAGTTCCAGGTCCAAGCCCCAGGGACAGCAGGGCTCTTGGAGAAAAGAGTTTTCAGATTCCTATTTGGGTGGTGTTTGGTGGATGGTGGTGACACTGAGCTGGGTGTCTGTCACTGGGTTTCCACCCCAGGTATCCTCCTTCTGTCTGTGGGGAGCAGTAATTGCTTGTTCCCTTTGCAGAACCAGGGTGCTTGCTCCTAGGCATAAGCTGGGGAACCAAAATCCTGTTGCAAAAGGCTGGCAGAGAGGCCAGTTTTATAACATAAGTTACATCACTGGCTAATGAAGCTCGTGTGCTCTCAGAGATCTGTTCAGATGTCTCTGTTGCTTAGCAGCCCCGGCCCTGCTGGCGTGGATTTCAGTGCCCAAATCTTTTAGGTGCCTTTGCTAATCTCCCTTAAATTTTCAGAGGTGAAAAGCTATTAGTAGAGACTGACTGAATGAGAGGTTTTGCTCCAGCAGGCACCTGCTGTCTGGTGGGTGGTGGTAGATTCCAGGAGGGGCCCAGAGGTGTGACTAGACATGGCATGTGGCTCCTGTGACACATCCAGCCAGCAGCTGAGCCATTCTCCAACAGGACACTCAGAGCAGCCCACAGGATGTTTGGATGGAGAGCACTTGTTATTATGGATGTTGAAACACTGAAACCCGTCCCATAACACCTACTGAACGTGGGGAACCTGTGGCACTTTTGGCTTCAAGCAGCAATGGTTTAGTAGCATCTTAAATGTTAGGGGATTGAGCATTGTTGCTCAATTGTTGTGGGAACTCAACTGTCTCCTCTAATCAAAACCCATGAACATGGGAAGCTCAGGATTGGTCCAGGAGGGGAATATGGATTTTATTTTTTTTAATATGTGTCTAATATATTAATATGTTTGAACAGAAATGGCTTTTGTCTTGAAGCTGATGGTGATGCTGAGCAGCTTAATCAGCCTTCTGCTAAAACACTGAAACTCAAGATTGAAGGGACTGTGAGGTATTTTTAGCCCCTCCTCTGCCTGCGGGCGGGATGGACTCTGCCTGTCAGTCCTGACAGGCTTGTTCTAAAAAGCCTCTAATAATGGGGATTTCACAATCCTCCCAGGCAGTTTATTTCAATGTTTCACCCTCTGCCCTCTTGATTTTTTTTTTCCTGGCTGCCCAAGCACTGTTTTCTTTGCTGTATTTTAAGCCTGTTACTCCTTGTCCTGTCTGCAGCAGCTCAGAGAAGAGCCCTTCCAGGCAGGTTTTCTGTAGCTGGAGATCACTTCTTCCCTTGCTTGCTTCTCCTCTGGATTTAAACAAACTCAGTCCCTTCAATCTTGTTTGAAAGAGCCAGCAGGGTGTTCCAGGCTCCAGACACTTTTCCCAGCTGAGTGCAGAAGGAGGGAGAGGTGGAAGCAGGAGCTGTAATCCCATGTTTCAGGGGAGGGGCATTAAGGCAGAAAATTAATCCTACCCCCAAACCAGCACACAGAGCACCCCGGAGGTGAACGCTGTGTCTGGGGCTCTGCATTCCTGCCACCCCAATTAGGGTCGAGGTGGGGTAAATTATGGGCCAATCACTGAGCTATTAACTGCTTTTGATGATGGACGTATCAGCTCTGGTATTTACAAGCCCTTTTAAATTTTCTGCCACCCACGCTGCACACCAGGGCTGGCTGAGCTGTTGTGATAGAACCTGTCCAATAAATTCGTGGCCGACCTGTGCTCCCAAAGCCACCCGTGCCATGTTAGCCCTTGGGAAATGGAGTAAGTTGTGCTAAATGCTGACCTGCAGGTATAAATCAAGGTGGCACAGGGATGCACAGCATAATTTGTATTTCATAATCCGAGTAGAAAACACCAGGAAACACAAAAAGTCCCAACTCGGTGGTGGAAGAACATCTGATTAACCAGCCCTGTTTCCTCCAGGGCCACTGGGACCTCGGAATGGGGCAACCAGTTCATCTGCAAGGTGACCCCAGGGCTGAGACACAGCTGAGCAGGCTGAGGGCTGTGTCCTCTCCCAGGGGCGATGTTCCTGTCTGGAGGCTGCAGAGGTGGAGAGGGAAAACAGAGAATAAGATACAGGTTAGAGTATTGGATGGGCTGAAGTCCTGATTACAATAAATTACCTCTAATTGGTTTCATCCACCCCAGGAGAAACCTGGCTGTTGGCTGCCGTCTGCAGGTGGGGCTAATTCTCACATTTCAATTAAAATTGGGTCCGTGAGTGTTCCAGCGTGAGGCAGCAGTGATCATCGTGCCCAGGGAGGTTACAGTCGCCGGCAGGGAAACCGACCAAACAAGTCTCTGTTTTGTTAAGCTCCAGAATCCATTTTTATTTCCCCCCTCGGGCCGGGGAGAGAGGAGAAGATGAAGACCCTGCAGGGGCAGCGTGGTGGGGTTTTATGGGGTATTGCAGGGGAGGAGTCTTAGGGTTTGGGTCAAGGGAGGAGATAACACAAGGAGATCAGATTTCAGCCTCCTTAGAACAGGAGGACTCCACACGTCAATGTACAGAATGATTGAACATCATCATCCTTTTAAGCCCGAGCGTGTTGGACCATTCCAGAGAGCAGCCGGGGCACCTTGGGCACTTCCAGCCTCCGGTGTGTGACACGGGGCTGGGGCAGAGCAGTGACCCTGGTGAGGTGACACTGTGCCTGTCCCCAGCCCACCGGGGACCGAGATCTTCACTGGGTCTCACCTGGAGCAGCTGCACCGGGGGGGAAACCCCCGAGGGAGGATAAAGGGGTTGTTGAAGAGGAAAAGCTGGCGGTGTTTTGGAGCAGATCCCAGCGCTCGGGAGGCGCTCACGGCTCTTGTGTGACCTCTTGTGTCGGCTCGAAGCGCTCTCAGCATTCCCACCGTGGGTCTCTCCCACTTCCCCACTCACGTTTGCATTTAGGGAATGATTATGTTATGTATATATATTATAAAGTTGGCTTTTCGCAAGACGTGTGCTATATGATTAATAATGTTGTGGTAAGGATATAGGATATAAGTTTTTTATTTCTGCTTTCAGAAAATTAGACATAGTGGTAGCAGTTAATATATTTTGCTTAAACTGTCTGTTTGGTCGGGATAACATCCAGTGAACATGTAAAGAAGACTCTGCTATTGATGCACCAACTATCGGCATCTCCCATCTGAAGAAAGCATGGACCAAGGCCCGAGCTGGAGGTGATAATGAAGACACAGCCCAGAAACACAAATGCTCTAAAAAGGCAGACCCAAAGAAGGACCATGTTCTT
>VWZU01013641.1:287225-323142 GCA_013397095.1 Sterrhoptilus dennistouni | reverse complement strand
AGATTTGGGCTGAACAGCATACAGGATGCAAACCATTTCTTGTCATACAGATGATTTGATCTATTTGTTAAACTTGTATTTAATTCTGTCTCTTGTGGTGTTGCCAGAAATACAATGGTTGATCACATATAAGTTTTAATATAATTTCTTTCTCTTCACATAAAAAAGTCAACAAAATAAAAATAAACAGCACGTCTCTATTGTAAAATTACATGCAAAAATAATTTTAAAGCAATAATTGGGGGTATTACAAACCCACAGAGGCAAGATATTCAAATGAGAGGGGTCTGAACCGATCCCACCCCTGGTGCTTGCTCCGGCTCCTCCCCTGCATTCTGAATTTCTTGCTTTCGTGGATTCAAGTCAGAACTTATTTCCATGGTGCTTGGTTTAGTGCCTTCAGCACCACCTCCAAACAGAAATACCCCTGCCCTGCCTCTTCTGCCATGGGCTTTCCCACAAGGTGCTCAGATACACAAATTCATCTCCAGTCCACTGACTTCTAGAGGGCATTCTTTTGTAAAAAGAAAAAATCCACTTCTAAGTTTCAGAAAAAAAAAAAAAACCCAACAAAACAAAAGAGAAGACAAGCATTTTACCAATGCTTATAGTGTAATAGAGGTCAGTGAATTATTTAGATAAGCTATTCATTATTCTGCAAATATATATATTTCTATTTTTATAAAATTACAATTTCTTATACCTAAAAGCTCCTTCATGAGCAAACAAAGCCATCAGAGGTGTGATGAGCCCAGCTGAGCTGTCCTTGGGAACTGAAAATGAGCTGAATTTTCACTTACTTATTTTCATTTTTATTTAAGGGATAGTGAACCTGGGGATTGATTTCCAAAGTTTTAAGCCCACATATTTTGCCTTTTTTTTTTCTATTTTGTTTGTTTTTTTCCCCCCAGGTGAGCTTTTCAGAGCAGACAGAGTACCTAAGTCCCACAGAAGTGGGGAGTGCCTAAGTCCCACAGGCTGCTCAGAAAGTCCCCACCCCAAAAGAGAAGCTGCAGGCTGTGACATCCTAGTCCCAGGGTGGGAGCAGGAGGCACAGCAGCAGCTCTAGAGCCAGGAACCCCTGTGCTCCTCTGTGGCCATGCCTCAACAAACCTGTGATATCTTCATCCCACCACTTCCCTGCCAAAAAAAACAAAAAAAAATATTTTTTTTTTAACCAAGCTGCTTTTTGCACATTACACAAAGTTTTGTGGTCACAACCTGCCCTAACAGTGGCACCACTGACCTCACTCTGCTCTTGGGTCACCCCAAAAACTCCCTTTGTGGGGCTGATTTGAGACTGCTGCTGTTAAAGGTGTGTCCATAGCAGCTCTGAGCCATAGGGAAAACCAGTGGCTGCAGCAGGGACCCCGACTGTGCCAGAGCTTCCTGTCCCCTGCAGTGCCTTCTGCTGACCTTTAGGGATTAACAACTCGCTGCATTCCAAACCTTCCTGCAGCACATGGAAAATTCAATTTGCTGAACAAATGGTCCACGGGCAAGCACTGCACTTTACAGGACACCCACAAGCCAGGTATGTTGGTGGAAAAATACTGGAGAAATGCCATCCATGCAAGGGTGGTTTTAATGCTGACCAAAATGCTGAGTTCTCTGCAGCCATCTCCTGAAGCATGAGTAATGATTTAATGGAATGAACAACCTTTTTATTTGAAAATAATGTCAGAACACTTAGAAAACTGTGAGCAAGACATGTAGCACCGTATTTTCCTCACGTTACTAACTGTATGCAGTGCACACAGCTGTGTGCAGGATCTAAGCTGTTTATAACAACAACAAAAAAAAAATCAGCTGGAAACAGATTCTAGCAGCAGCAGCAGATTGGAAATGACCATGAGTGGTATTGTGTTATATGTCATTTTTTCTGCCATTACAAAATGTTGTAATGTCCAATCAATAGTTGACTAAAATCCATGTTGTGCTTTGTCCCTGTTAAACAGTTTCTTTATGTGTTTCTGATGAAAAATAAAAAAGTCTCTCTTTTTCAGTAATATGTAACAACCTGGAAAGCCGTATTACTTCCACAAAAATTTAATTTAAAGCACAGAACATGCCAGTGTGCCAGGCTTAAAATATTACAGATAAAAAAAAAAAAAGAAAACAACAACCAATAAACCCCTAAGCATTTCCTTTCTATACATAATGGAGAATATATATCTTTGCTATATATTTTAAACATGGAATAGTTTCTTCTTTTTGTTATATATATGTCTTTCAAAATACATTGTCAGTATTTGTACTTGAAAAATACTGTACAAAACAAACATACTATAATTATTCTGTATAAACTTTATACATTTTATAATATCTATCCTTTTGGTCTAGAGTAAACACTTAGATTGATTGGATTAACCACAGTATGTGACAACACCATCCCCCCTCTGAAATACACCAGTGTCTCTTACATTCATTTTTCAGAAGTCCACTTTATATAAGAACATACATGTTCAAAAGCAGAGAGTTTAAAACAATAAAGTTCAGAACCATCAGTTCATGTCACACTCAAAACAACAATTACTAGGAAAAAATGGGCTTTGCAAACCAGTGACTTCTAACTCAATAAAAGTGATTTTTTTTTAAACAGCAAGATATAATCCACAGAAAATATATTACAAAACATGGGGAAAAACCAACTTAATTTAGGTATTTATTCAACTTGTAATCACAAAATGGAGTAACTAACTGAAAACAGAAGAGCCCCTCTGATTTCGACATCAGATCTGATTTGACGCTATTTAATTTTGTTCTCGTTTTTCAACTAATGATCCTGCTCCTTACACATGCGCTCCCCCCACGGCAGGGACACGGTCAGCATGCTCATGGGAACGTGTCTGGGACTTTTTGGAACTCCTTGTTAAAGACACCTAGACTCCTGTTGGGTAGGGAACCACCCCACGTCCATTGGGAACATCTGGGCAGCATGCACGCAGGATTATTGCTTCAGGTACAGGCAGTGCAAGGTACACACTCTGTGCTCTACCAACAACTCCTACCTACCTACCTGGGGTCTGTGGAGAGAAAAGGAACCTTAGTAGCTACAGAGAAGCCTTTATGGGATCTATCATGAGCATAGCTAAACTCAGTCAAACAGCACTTTTAAATTCTGAAGACAATTATCACCAAAACTTAAAAAATACAACGAAAGCGATCTATAAATTAATAGTTCTGCAGTGTAGTACTAAATTATTATTTCTGCACTTTATTAGAATGTTAACTTTTCTGATTAGACAGACTTAAAATGATAGCTTGTTACTCTCAAAAAAAACAAAACTGAGATCTACTTTTTTTTTCTTTTTTCTTTTTTTTTTCCTTTTTTTTTTGTAATTTATGCTGGGATCTTTCCAAGTAAAATCAGGAGGATGGAACTGATTATGAGAACATAAAACCCCTACTCTGAAGCAGCACTGAAGAAAAAAAAAAAAAAAGGAAAAAAAAAGCTTACTATGGGGGTTCTCAAACAGTCCAGGAAAANAGCACTTTTAAATTCTGAAGACAATTATCACCAAAACTTAAAAAATACAACGAAAGCGATCTATAAATTAATAGTTCTGCAGTGTAGTACTAAATTATTATTTCTGCACTTTATTAGAATGTTAACTTTTCTGATTAGACAGACTTAAAATGATAGCTTGTTACTCTCAAAAAAAACAAAACTGAGATCTACTTTTTTTTTCTTTTTTCTTTTTTTTTTCCTTTTTTTTTTGTAATTTATGCTGGGATCTTTCCAAGTAAAATCAGGAGGATGGAACTGATTATGAGAACATAAAACCCCTACTCTGAAGCAGCACTGAAGAAAAAAAAAAAAAAAGGTAATAAAAAGCTTACTATGGCGGTTTCTCAACAGTCCAGGTAAAAATGTGGCACCCTTTGAAAAGGGCTGATAAAAATGGGAAGTGCTGAGCACCCACACACATGCACACCCACAGACACAGACCTGGCTTCACACGTGTGCACACACACACACACACGCAGGGACACGTACAACACGCAAAAAAAACAGGGGGGAAAAAAAAAAAAAACCAAACAAACCAAAACAACAAAAAAAATCAACATGAAGTCAGTTTTGTTTCTGCTTCTGGTAAAGTGCTGAAGACAGAAAAGGTTGGTTTGGGTGTGGTGCTATCAAACAGGAAACACATTGTCCATCTAGTCAAATGCCAACCTGCGCGACAAAGAAAGAAAAAAAAAGAAAAAAAAAAGAAAAAAAAAAAGAAAAAAGAAAAAAATAAAACCAAAACCACTTCCCTCCCCTTTCAGATTTACAGGGGGCCGTGCCGAGCTTCATACTTGGCCAGGACGTTCTTGCACTTGCCCAGCTCTTTCCTCAGGTCGGCCACCTCCTGGCGCAGGGCCGAGTTCTCCTTCTCCAGGAAGGAGGCGCGGATGGCGATCTGGTTCTCCTTCAGCCGCCGCGCATCCCGCGAGCGCTTTGCTGCCATGTTGTTCTTTCTGCGTCGCGCCCAGTATTTGTCGTCCTGCTCGTGACACAGACACACACACACAGAAGCAAACAGAGGTGTTAGGTTTTGGTTAAAAAAAAACCAAAAAAAAACAGAGCTCATGTAGCCCCGTTTTCATGCCTGAGATGTTTTGGTTTTATGAAATTCTTTTCCCAGGGAAGTTTTCTGTAAACAAGAGATATTGCTAGATGGACATGAAAAAACCACACTCACCCTTCAGGCTGTGAAACAAGAAAGAAGCAAGTTTATTTGGGATCTTGACTGATATAGTCTTTGGAATTTGATCAGGGATTGGGGGATGAGGTTAACACCTCTCTGACCCCACTGGTCAACCTAGAAGTCCATTAATTTGTCCTTCCCCCTGGAAAGGAATGTTTTATTTACCAAACATCACTCTTCGCTTATATTAGTGAGAAAGCTCCAGTGCAGAATGTAAACATCAAAAGGCTGAAAAATCAAGGCAACAAAGAGACATGTTTTTGTAGTTGTAACTCTGGTTTTCATTCCTTTTCCTAGGAGAGACTTCTTGATGTCCCTCTGGTCTGACCAATGTGATTGAAGAAGTTTGTCTTTGTTTCACCAATCAAATTGGTCTGTGTAAAATAATATAAAAGAGAAACACATTCCAAAAATAAAGGAGTAATTTTCAACCTTCTGAAGTCAGAGTCTGTGTCATTGTAGTGTACAACAGCATCAAGCTGCCTGTCACAATAGGACACGAAATAAAGATACCTGACTCCAGTCAGGCAGCAGCAGAAATCAGAACGTTTATTTACAATTCATTCAGCCCTTTTATAACACGCTGTGCTAAAGGCACGTTATTTGTCCATAGTGCTGACACCTCTCCATTGGCTCAGTAACCGAAATACCAAACAACACCTGTTGTTATGGGAAAGGAATATTGTTTTACACAAGGTTGTTTTGGGAAAAAGAAAAACTGTTGAAAAGTTTCCCTTGGGAAGAGCTCAGCAATTCTCAGGCTCAGAAAATATGGAGCCCACAGGTGCCCAGCAGCTCCCAGCAGCCACATGGGTGGCTCCAGTGTCTCCCCGTGGCATGGCAGGATTGGAGTTACAGCTTTGCACGGCACAATCCACCCTGGCAGCACAGATGCCCTCACATGTTTCTGTCAAAGTGCTTACAACTAACCCCCTCATCCTCCTGACAGGGAATTCCTCCAAGGAAAAGTGAAGCAATGTTCTGGAGGTACAATCCATCTCCCATCCAGGCTGACCTAGTTAGCACATCCACCTTCCTGTGCCATGACTCACCCTGCACGGTGGCTGCAGCAGCACCGGGTACCTCTGGCCCTGCTCAGCACTGCCAGCCAACCCTGGCTCACTCTCTGTGTTGCTGTCACCCATTTCATCTATTGCTCTGCTCTTTTTTTAATGTTCAAAGCACTCTACAGAGCCCCAAAATGTTCCTGTCTGCACCACTAAGTCACTGCAAGAGGATTCCTTGGCACAGTGATAATGGCTGCTCTGGGACCAACCACAGAGATTAGTGCAATAGGCTTTGACTGTGGAAAAAAAAAAGCATTGGACAGAAATAGGTCCACTACCCCCTGAGGTTTCATAAGCTAACACATTCCCAAAGTGTTATCCCTGAAGACTTGCCTCTAGATCACCTTACTGCCTTGGTGTATCAAAGATTTGAAGTAACTACTGTGTTTCTCCTGATTTTTCCACTCTTCCACTGAAGTGGCCTTCAGCAAAATGGAAGTTTTGATGTTGCTTCATAACTGAATTAAGTTCTAGAACTTTGGAACAACTCAGGAAATACAAAGCAGGCAGAATCTCTCGTGAAAAGTGAAGTTCAGTGCCCTGCAGAGTACGAGTGATGCAGCCACTTACTGCCTGGCCAAGTCACAGAGATCAAACTCCTTCTTTATTCATCTTAACATGCTTCCATATCCCGTGCAGCTCCCAGCACAGGGCAGGAGACCCAGATGCTCCTATGCTGCACTGAGCAAACACCCACCACTCCTGGGTCCCTCAGCCCAGCCTAATCCTGCTGCTCTGCACCTTCTGCTGTGGCACAAGGCAAAGCAGGAGCAAAACAATTGCTGGCAGGAGGGTTCTCGAACTCAGTTTGGCCCAACAAAGTGTGCAGGAATGCTGATCTGGAGCCAGCACTATCTCTAAATGGCTCTTCACCTGTACTTAGATGGGGCCCCTCCAAAATACAAGCATGGAGCAAAAAGCTATGACCCAAATCTTGTTTATAATTTCCCATCTCAATTCACTCCATAAAAATCAGCTTTAAGCAATTTATTAGTGTGCCACCTAGGCTTCATCCCTCTTTATTTTAACAAATTGCTATGGTAAATCCCTTAATCCAGGCCTGAAAGAGGTAAGGCTGGCATTTCCAAATCACATGCAGCCCAGAGACGATTGACTGGTCTAATCTGCTTACCCTCCCCCAGAATCCAGAGGCTGCTCCACATGCCAGGGCAGAGGCAGCACTTGGGTCAAGTGCTCAGAAATGAGTCAAGGGCAAGCCGTGGGATGATCCTGAGGGAATGAGAGACCCTGAGCAACTGCTTCACTCCTGTGCTGCACTGCTGGCTTCCACCTCTGGCCAACAGGACCTCTGCCAAAAGCTTGCTTTGATGCATAAGCGTACCTGGGAGGCGTGACAAAGGGAGAAACTCCAGCCATTCCTGCAGCAAATACCTCTCCCTTGGGCACTGCAATCCAACAGGGCAACACAGGCAGTAGAAATTGCCCAGTTAAGCAACAAGGTGCAGGCAAACCTTTGCAAAGGAAAGCTGAGTGACAGCAGCCTGAAGACTACTGCAATTGTGATTTCTATGGCTTTAACTTGCACTGCAGCATGCTTAGGGATAAAAATAGCTACTTTCCCTAATGCTGTCAATCTGGTGCAAACACATGGCATCCCAGGCTCCCTGCACATGCAGCCAGGGGATTCCCACTGACTCCAGCAGCCTCTCAGACTGTGTCTCTTGGGGGCAGTAGTAACAGCAGAATGAAATTCTGCCCTGACTGCCTCTGATAAAAGAGATCCTCTTGGAAAGCACATACTGGAAAAACAACTTTGCAAATAATATTCAGAGTGTTTGATAAGCTGGATCCATTTTCCTGCTATCTTCATGTACTTTACTCTTCACATCTCAGAAGCAGTGAGTGGCACAGACTCTTTTTTCTAACATATTGATATAGTATTGCATGTTACATATTGTATTAAAACACACCTCTCAGCAGAAAAATTGTGTTTTCTTCTGTTTTCCTACTACTTGTCTAGATTCTTTCACCTGGATTAGTGAATATATATTTGTGAAATAGTTTTTACTATAGTGTTCTCACTCATTAATAAACACAGAACTACAGCAACTTCCAAATAAGACACAATATACTTCAGCTTGTCATCAGGGTCCTCCATTCTCCTTGAAGGATTCACAGGCTGTACTGAATAGACAGAGGATGAAGAAAAAGGAAACATGAATAGAAAGAGGATGAAGAAAAAGGAAATATGATCAGGCTGTTTCATAAGTGGGAAATATGGGACAAAGCAAGCTTGTCCAAGGTCAAGCAGGAAGCTTCTGGCATACAAAGGAAATGAATATTGAGCTCATGAATTTCAACTGTTGCATAACTAATAAGGGACATCCTCCCTTCAGTCTAATTCAGAACACTGAACAGTTTTATTCTATAGCAAAGTCACATTTAGATTCAAAGATTTACCTCACATGACAAAAGAGATTCATGCTCCAAACCTGAGCTACTGTCAGAGACCCTGCAGGAATCACCTTGTCACCAGTTCCAAATTACCTTCAGGTCATCTGGGATGAAGACTTTGCGAGCTTTCTTAATCATGGGCTGGGGCTTCAGCTCCTCTTCGGAGAACTTGCGCTTGCGAGGGTCAAACATCTCCTGGCCAGGAATGCTGGACAGAGCAAGATCTGCAGGGTCGGGTTCATAACCAACAGGAACTTGGATAGTCTCAGGATCAATGGGGCTCGGTGTGTTCCGGTTTGCTGGCAAGATCTGACCTGCAGAAATACAGGATAAATACAGCTGGGTTAGAAAAAAATTGTCAATTGTATCAAAGCGTTTTAGAAGATCTCTGCATAGTTTACAGGCAATAATTCTTTCAGCTTTCCCTTGGAATTTGGAATCTAGGCTTGCTAAATATTAGATTGCCCATTCTGCAAGGTGCATATTCTGATCCAGACATGCTAATGGCCTTTATATTCAGAATCTGTTCCTTACTCTGGTTGCTAATCTTGGATTCCCACATAACATCACTGAATCCAACACTGAGTTGCACTGGACTGCAGGCAGAAAATGTATTGCTGCCACTTTATTAGGATCCTCAGGAACAGATGATAAGTACTGTCATTTAGTTCAGATCTATCAGCACACTGTAAACTCTCGCAGTTATACCTCTGAGGGTATGTTTATTTTACAATCAAACAACATACTGTACTTGCCATGAATAGCATCTCATGAAAGTGTACTTTCAGCTGTGCTAAAGCACTCCAAGGAGACTGCTATTTATTCTTTATGAAATCCTACCAGGGATATTCTAAAAACCAGCAACATGAAAGGCTACTAAGATCCCTTAAAGATGCACTGCAAAAATGAAGAAGACACTTATTGATGATGCATTTCTCTTTTATGATATATAGAATCTAATAAGAAGGAGCGTATCCCTGGAAAATGAGTGATATATCTCCCATTTTTCTCTTTTTGATTTTAGATAAACCCTTCAAGATCCTACAGCATAAATTCGGGCACCACTCCCACTAAAAATCCAATTTAAAATCTCAACCAAAGGTTCCAAAAATAGGATCCTGAAGTCAGCTGCCTAAACATGGACTATCCCCGGGAGCAAATTTTCAGAAGTTTTCACATGCCTCAGAAGTAGAAGCCTCACAGACTTCAGAGGGAGGACTTCTGATTGAAGCAGACATTCTTTTATAATTTTGGCTATTTGCTAATTCACTTTGACTTTAGTGATAGGATGGCTTTCATGATAACTACAAAAACATCCTGTGGCTGTGTAATATTTCCTCACTTGTGCCCACATCTGCAATATTTAGGGTGTAAAACAGTAAACATTACACGCCATTTCTAATTCCAAGGCCAGCAGTAACAATGTAGTTTTTATTTTAATAATAAGGGAAACGCACGGAAAATGCACCGGGGGAATTGCGGGAGAGCTTTTGTAACTCCTGTTTTAGAGCTGATAAAATCAGCTTCCAGGAAAGGCTGGTGAGGGCCGGGGAGAGAAGAAAAAGAGGATCAAAGTTCTCAAAAGGCAGATGCGGCTGCAGGAGAGGGAGCGGGAGGAAAAGATGCTGCACGCACCGCGCCACTGCGGAGCGCTGCCGCCCCTGCCTCGGGACGCGCTGCTGGAAACGTGGCGCTGCCCGCTGTCCCGGTTAATCCAGTGGGGAACTGGCGCTGCCAGCGGCTTCTCCCCGCTCTCGAGGCTGGGAACGTGGCGTTTCCAGCTGTCCCCCCGTTAATACAACCGAGAAGCGGCGGCGGGAGCGGCATTTCCCCGGCCCGCCCGCGGTGCCGCGGGTGATTGGGAGTGCGTTCCCAGCGCAGCGCTCCGGGATAACCGGGACAGCCGGGGGGAGGCTCGGCCAGCACGGCTGTGGCTGCGGAGGGGCTTCTCACAAGCTTCATCCCTCTTGGAGACGGCGGTGCGCGGGTCCGAGTCACCTCCCCGGCCCGGTGTCACCTCCCGTCAAGGGACGCGCACCCCGGCAGCCCCTCCGGCCGTAGGGCCGATCCATCGCTGATGGAAGGATGGATGGATGGGTGGGCTGCCACTGCCTCGTTTAAAGGAGGAAACACAGGAAAAAGCTCCTTGGGTGAATGCCCGTTCCGGAGCAGCCAGGTATTCCTTACTGCAGACAAATGCACAGATGTTTGCACCTGGAAATGGTGCGTGTTCTGTAATAAATACAAAAATGAAGCAAGACGCGAGCTCTGAGTACTTTTATAATATTTCTAGTGAGCCTGCAGGGTGTTTCTAAAAGTCAAATGGATTGTGAAATCTGGCCCAGCTTTCTAACTGTCCCACGTGAGAGAGCCTGTATTTAAATATTGCTGAAGTTCTTGATATAGACGATCAGTTGGCATATTATCATTTATCTATAATGTGCCATATGACACAATTCCATGAGCTCTGTAGTCACTGGCCTCAAGAAATTTTACAAGAGCAAAACTGCTCCTTTTAAACATGGGAAAATCGAGGCATTGCATCTGAGCAATGCAAGAGCAAAACAGTGATGCACCTCCACAGTTGTCTGGGAGAAGACACGGCAGTCAGGGTCCTGCCTTGCTCCACGTTTCCTCTTCCCTGCTCTAGAAGCTCTCACGATTACAGACCTGGCCCTCAGCAAACACAAGATGTTCCCGTGCCAGTGAGAAGCTCGTTCAAGGGGAATGGCGCTCACTAAAGCCTGAACAAACCATGTGTCTCAACACCGTCACTAGGAGTCCCAAGAGTGCTGCCCTGTGAGTTATCCTACACCCACACGGCACACACACCTCTGCCAGTCTCTGTTCTGTCACGCTCCTGCAAATGATCGGCAACTCCATCAAAAAACAACAGAGTTAACAAGGGTATCTCAAGCCCCCAGGCAGAAAAACCAGAAAATGCTTTGTCCAGCATTTTACATTGGGCAACTCCTGGCACCCGGGACATTTTTATTTATTCTATCAAGTTTTGCCAATAGTGCAAGCCAGGAACCTGTCTTCGTTAGTTTGCTGGCCGGTGGCCATGACATCTCCGTGGTGCTGGAACTTGCTGTAACCCAAGACGACAGAGTGGGCTGTGCTGGCCTTGGCACTGCTGTCACTGCGGGAGCGTTACACTGTTCCCCAGGCTCCTCTCCCTAGCTGTGCGCGGCACTTTTCCCTCTGCATCCTCCCGCCAGAGTCGTTTGGGGTGTTATTTTTATGCGCTAAATTCCTCGCGATCACAGGTAGGTCAAATAAGCACAGCAGTCTGAGTGTCATGCGCCCAGCAGCATCAGCACGCTGCCCCCAGCTGTCACAACAGCCACAGGAAGGGCTGCTTGGAGCCTCCCATGCACAAGGAATCGGCCAAGGAGGAAACCCACCCTGCAAGGTAAGGCCCCTCAGTGCCCAGCGTGCCTTTGCCAGGGTCTGCCTTATTTAAACACTCTGTGCTCACAAGGGCGGCCAAATTTTCACAACAGCGAAGTGGCTGGACTGCTTAATGTGCTTGAGCTTTGTTCTCAATGGGGGCCGATGACTGCCAAGTGTTTTGGAAAGAACTTAGCCCCTCTGTTTAAGTTGCTGAAATGAGAACTCTTGAGCATTAAGCTCTTTTAGAAATCCAGTTGCAGAGCTCCACGGTGGTGGTGGTGGCGGTGGAAGCAAGCCGGGAACAATTGTTAATGGAAACTTCCCCTCATACCACCCTAGTGATGTGTCTCAACCGTGGCCTGGAGAGACCACAACTATGTCAACACTGGCCTTTTGTCTGGAGCCTTTCCCACTTGCACAACTCCACTCAAGCAAGGAGGAGTATGCCAGGACGGAGTCAGCTCCAGGTGTTTCCTGGCAAAGAGACCAGCAGGTTTTGACAACCCCAGAAATACTGCTGCCCTAACATCTTGCCTTTGCTAATGCTTTTGGTGTTGCTCTGGCAGATATTAACATAGTGGAAAATTTTCCAGAAAAAAGGACTTTAAGGAAAATTTGCTGTTCTAATCCTTCCAATCATCCTCCTCCTCCCAGCAAAGACTGCCAGTGAGAAGTCCAATGTAATGGCAATATTTTCACTGTGGTTCCTTTTTCAGAGAGAAGTGGATTGAGGCGATTCACTTGTGTCATCTAGGTGACCAAACTGCTGGTAAAAAAAAAATAGCAGCTTTAAATTGCTTGCAATAATTAAAATTCACCATTCAAAAGTACAGCAGCACTTTTATATACCTACAAAACCCCAAATGCTAATCTGGTATCATGGGGAGTTCAATCACCATATCCTGACTCTTAATTTCCCCTTTTTGAAACATCCCACCTACCAGCTGTGCCCAGGAGAGTGAAGACGGAAATAACCTCTTCAGCGCACTACTGCTTGGCAGACTTCTTATCTGTACTGCAAGAGATCCCTGGTAAATTATGTGGAACACAATTCTGAATCATTCAACTCCCATAGAAATGTGTCTGATTTTCAGAAAATCTCCCTTCTCACAGCCCTTCTACACTCCTCATCAGCTCAACAGCTGGCTGGAGAACAGCACCAAGAGAAGAAAAGGGAGTGAAAATGTTCTAATCAAAATATTTTTCCCTATTTTTCACACACATTGGAGGGAAATAAAAGAGGAGTTTCCTACTCAATTTATTAGCAGCCCAGAGATAAAACATGTGTTTGCTAATAATTTTTCTTGATATAAACGGAAGGCACTTTGTGTGTGTCAGTCAGGCTCTGCAGCACAGTAGTTAAACTGACAAATAATCCTCACCCAGAGCTGCTCCAGAGCTCTCCCTGTCTGTTTTCCAAGCCATCTATCCCCGTGGCAGCTGGCCAGCTATTTGAGATAGTTCCCTTTCTCCAAATCACAGCCGGTCCTGGACTAATCTGTCATCCAGCTCTGCATTAACTCCTTCAGCCTACAGGAAAAGTTCTCTCAATGCAGAACACATTGCCAGGCAAAAGAGACAGGCAAAAATCCCCACAAAGGGGTGTTCTGGAGGTCAAAATTTATCTAAGGACAGCATCTTGTCAGGTTATCATTCCTCACCTACAATATTATAAGCAACCTTTTATCTATCCTATCTCATTCTATGTGATTTCCCTGCTATTAGGATTGTGGTTGTTTTCCAGAAACCAAACCATTCAGGTGGATAGGACTAAAGCCACAAACTGAAATCCACCTGCCCTCAACTGGAAGGACAAACCCAACCACTCTCTGCCTTGGGATGAAGAAGACACTTCACCTCTGGGTGTGTTTATTCAAGATGTTATTATAGGAGCTTTATTTTCTTCCCAAGCAACAGGAGATCCGTGTATTTTGACCAGGGCTCCAAGCTGGCACAGACATTCCTCTATTCCTTATCTTACTTGATTCTGCTGAACATGGGGTGACTGCAAACACTTCCTGAGGAAAAAAAGATCTCAACCCAATGCAACCACAACATAACTTGCTGCTTTTAACACACACTATAGGACTGGGACACAAAAGAGTTTTTAAAATGTGCACTTTTTAAAGATATCAGCATTGTTTACAAACCTTGTGCATTTATTTATGAAAAAAATAGTCATTTCCCCTCTCAGCATTGTGTGCCTCCTGCTCCAGGCCTCTACAGTATTATTCCAGGCTGGACTGGTAGTCTTATTAAGATTGTCTGACATTTCCCATTAGAGGATGCTGTCTTCAGTTCCTTTGGCCTTTGCCAGATTTCAGCCATTCTGTTTGGATTTCTTGCGTGCCAAGTGTGTTCCTGACAAAATGGTTCTACAGTTTCCTGAAAAAGGTCCCACAAAAAATACTTTGCTTTGAACCTGTCAAAAATTTCTGTCAGACTTTTCACTGCAGTGTGCTAGTGGCCTGTGCACTGGAAGAGAAGGCAGCTCTAGGGTCAGTGTTACTTCAGAGAATCATCACAGAACAGTTTAGATTGGAAAAGCCCTCCATGATCATCAAGTCCAAGCATTAACCCAGCACTTCCAACTCCACCACGAAACCATGTCTTCAGTGACATATTTACATGTTTTTTAAAAACCTCCAGAGCTGTGATGCAATCACTTCCCTGGGCAGCATGTTCCAACTGTGGGCATGCTCAGGCTGGAGGAGAAGGGGAAGATTTCATTAAGTGATTAGGACTCAAAGCTGAGAAGGTGGCAAGGAGGTGAGGAAGGCGAGGATGACAGACACTGGCAGCCAAAGATGAAAGGGAGAGAGCCAGGAAGGGAAAGGCTGTTCCAGCAAAGTCTCTGATGAATGCACTCAGTAGAAGAGCACTGGGAACAGGGCAGGATCAGCCTATGCTGATGGTACAAACACAGCTCCAGATTCCCAAGTGCCACAGATTCTCTTCAACAAACAAAACACTGGCAAAGCTCCCTGTCCTCCTTCAGCTCCTCACAGCGAGGGTCAGTTGTCATCCTCTACTCAGGCCCATCAGCTGTGGGACACTGTGGGGTGCTATCAGATCCATTTGTACTCATTTCCAATGTGCCTGTTTTAAGAGTGGGACATGAGAAAGTCTAGGTTGTCTTTTCAATTTGTCTTTAAAATTACGTGCAAGAGCTGTATAAGAAATACAGTCATGGTTGCAACAATCTTCAAAGCTCCAATCACAGACTATCTTACCCAGATTCTTTCCTCCTTAAGGAGACACTTGTTTCACCCATTTTGATTTATCCAAGTCAATCCATATAAAATTTGCCATAAATTATTCCAGCCTCCTGTAGAGAAACAATTTCAGGAGTTCCCTCTGGCACTGACAACTCCTGCATCTGTGTGCTTCAGAAACAGCTTCTTCCCCGCAAGACCCCCACGAAAGAAGGGGCAACACTTCTCTTTGCAGATGAAGAAGTACAGATATTTTAAATCAAATCATCATTCTCTCAGCAAATTCTGTAGGCATTGACTGCATTTCAAATTGACTCTCACAGGCTTCTGCAGCTGTGGGACACAGGTGAGAGCCACCCAAGGTGTCACACTGGGCTCCTCACAGAAAGGGAAGCAAACACATGGTGTGACACAGCCACAAAATTAAATTAATTGTTCATAATTCTGCTGAAACTTTAAGCAAAGTCCAGTCTCCCCAGACAAAAATCCCTCAGTCCTTCCTGCCAGATTTTCCATTCTCCTCCCGCTGTTCCCTGCATCCTCTCACATCTGCAGTAAATGAGGTCAAGATCCTACAGACAACCACTTCCTTCCTGAAACAGCCCAGATTCAGCCCAGAGCTAGTCTGAGCTCTGCAGGCAAAATGGGAAAAGGGGAAAGAGGAGGATATAATGTAATCAAAGCCTGCATTTCCAAGGGACAGGGTTTGCTACCTGAGGCTACACACATGGCCTTCAGTTGTGTGTCTGCAGATCTTTGGGAGATTCACTTCCAAGTCCTGTTACCATGGAGTGCATGGAATACCCTCTGCCTGCTGGCCCAGCAACGCTCTGCCATTCAAAACTATCAACAAGCAAATAGGAGGCACCAGCAGGTAAAATCTTCCACTACATCTCCTGGACTTCAGACTCAGCTCTTCTCTAAGATCCATACTCTGAAAGACTTTCCTTGAATTTAGCCTGTGTGAAGGCAGCACTTATGAGCTCAACAAGGCCTCGTCTCCGAAGACAACTAGGAAATCCAACTTTTACGCCCTTCCAAACTACCCCTGCAAGATGGCTAACTATTGTTGCTCCTTCTCTGAACAACTCCCTTGCAGAATGGCTACATGGAAGGACAGAGGGCTTGATTCTGCTCCCAGGACACTGAAATTTTAAAATCCCAGGACACTGCGATTTTAAAATTCTTGAAAAGCATGAAATCCACAGCACTCCTACATGCCTTTCTGATTTTTCTGTAGGATGCTGCTTTCCTTACAAAGATCAGCCAAGATGGAATTCAGTGGGGACAGGGCCTGAAGAAGAGCTGCAGAGAAGAACATTCACACCGGTATTTAATTTTAATTTACACTTGGCTTGGAAGCATGTCTCAGTTCAAGATATGTTCTCTGGTACATTAGAGCTTCTTGACATCCTTTGACATATTTTTCTTATCTGGCAATTCACGTACAGTGAGATTCCTCAAAAAGTACAGTAATTCTTTTCCTAAAGGGAAGATTCCAGAGAAGCATCAGAACTGTCAGAACCTGCTCTGAAAGAAAACTGATGAAAAACTTCCTTTACCTTGGACAATTATGTACCCAGCTTTAATAAACCAGCAGATTTTAGACACAGCCCCTAGTTTAGGTAACAGCACAGAGTCACAGAATCATTTAGGTTGGAAAAGATCTCAAAGACCATCGAGTCCAACCTGTGCCTGATCCCCACCTTGTCACCAGCCCAGAGCAGTGAGTGCCACATCCAGGCCTTCCTTGGACACCTCCAGGGATTGGGACTCCAAACCTCCCTGGGCGGCCCCTGCCAATGCTGAACCACCCTTTCAGTGAAGAAATTCTTCTGGCATCAAGCAAGAACCTCCTCTGGTAAAGCTTGAGGCTGTTTCCTCTTGCATTGTCCCTTGTTCCCTGGGAGACCCTTACCTTGCTATAACCTCACCATTCATAAATCTGCCCTCATGAGGAATTCTGCTCAAAACAAAGACAACACTTGTCCTCAGGATGTACCTGTGCCACTGCCAAAGTGCTTTTCAACGCTGCAGACCAAGTCAGTCCCTTTGCCATTGTTCTGCTTATTTGTCTATCTAGGACAGCACGCTCCCAGTAAACAGGTCTTGCACAGAGCCCTCCTGTAATTCTGACAGCATATGCCACCCATGACTCATGGATCTATTACCCAGTTCTGGTACCCAAGTCCTGTTTGCCTGGGTGTGTTATCAAAACACAGCCAAGCGAGACTTCCACTGGCATGGAAGAGCCACGTGAAACAGGTACATTTCCTGTGCCTCCCAATCAGCAGCTAATGGGAGCCCAGAGACAGACAACAGATGCTATCAGCAGCACTGGAATACATCCCTGAAGGAAAAGAGGTCACTGGGCAGAGTTACAGAACTTGAAAATCTCCTCTTTTCATCTGCTCTGTGCACACAAATCTGAACTATCTGTTGCGGTCACTTTTTACTTTTTTTTTTTACATTTTTTTTTTCCATTTTACGTTTCACTAAAACAAAGGACATTTTTTATGTGACATTTTATTGAGGGTGATTTGTATCAAATAATCATGTTTTAAGAATTAGAGCTGCCAGAATGGGAACCCACTGTTCCCATAACCTAAGTAAGGCTGAATACATCGAATTTTCTCTCTGCCTACAATTAGGATCCACTAATATGTTTTGGGGAAAAAAAACCAAAACCCCAAACAAACAGCAAAACCTGAAAAATTATATTTGGGTTGTTACAGCCCAAGGGCTGCAGAGGTCTAACTTGCTTTGATATACTTTTATATAGCTTTATTCCCAAGGAGCACACATAAAGTGTGTGTGGTTATAGTGTTTTCTCCATTAATGCATTTATCTTCATTTATAAACATCAGGCCTGGGTAGCCTGAAGAGAGGGGCCAGAGGAAGGAAGGGAACACATCACCACTCAGGGAAAATTCCAGGAGAACAGGCTGTTGAATATGGATGTTTGAACTACTTCTTTACAGCTGCTGCATAAAACAGGTTTTGGTGGTGTGTTAGACATAGGCAAAATCAGGTAACTTCAAAAAGCAAGCCAAATTAAAAGTTATTACAGCACCTAACACTGGGCACTGATAAATTAATTTCTAAATGTGAGGGAGTCACTGAGCACCAGAAAATGGCAAGAAACTGCTTTGCTGAGGAGCCTCCAAACCCAAACTAATGCCTGCAGGGACTTCTGTGCCTCACAACAGCACTCACATGGACCAGACAGAGCAACATGTATGAAAAATTTTGGGTTAATCTTTCAAAAACAGAAGTAGTGAAAAAGGTTGGTGATGGAATACCTATTGAAGAAATCCTGGAATTCTAATACTTATATTCCTTCTTGTGTCCTCCTGTGCAAACTACCCACAGCCCTGAGCTAAGCCTCTGAAAACACCACTATGCATGTTCTCAATGCAACAGGCATGCTGAACCTGTGAAGAGTCTGAACTATGTCAAAAATTAAATTAAAATGCCCCAAGACACAAAATTCAAACCTCCCTTTGTTTATCGAGCAGTGCATTTACTGTGATGCCTTCAGGAGGCAAAAGGGATCAGAAAAAACTGATTCCATGAGAGACTGCCCTTCCTTCTAAACACTCTCCCCCCAATCCACAAGTAATAAAGATTTTACTCTTGCTATCACACACAGCATGGCTCTCCACTGCCAACTAATGACAAAACCCATTAATATATTAAGTCAATATATTTTTAAAATATCAATATATTTTAAAAATGTATCTTTAATGTAACCTTGAGGCCAATGTGCACTGGCAAATCACTGATTGATTCAAACATGGGAGTCAGCATTTCATACAAGCAGAGGTATGGAGCACCACTATTTTGGGTTTATTTGGGAGAGGGGGGAAGTGCCCTTATCCCTGAGACCTTCTGTGTCTAAAACACTTAACAATTCATATTAAACACACCAGTGCTTTACAAGCTGAGTTCCACGGAAGCAAAATGACTGCTTGGCTTCCTTTTTACCCTGGTGGTCACCCCTTTTTTTGTAGAGACAGCACAGGCCTTACAGTATTCTGTTGCCTGGGGCTTTTGGGATGATTTGGGGGGAGGACAGGACAAAATCCTTCACGTTCTTTCCCTCCTGTTTCCAGGTCACCTGCAGAATTCCCACCGTGTGCCCCTGCTCAATGCAGTATGAGCCCTGCAGGAACTGGCCATGTGGAAAAAGGTGATTATTCTGTGCCCACATGGAAGGAGAAGCACTGGAGAGCTGGAAAGCACTGCAGGCTGAGGGCAGCAGCAATTCATAGGCTTGGAAAATTATGTGGGCTTTACCTTTTACACTCCTGTTAACTCTGATTTTCATGAAGTAGGTGGTGTTGCTACAGCAACTGTCGTATCACATCATTTCTGCTGTCTCTGTCACAGGGATCATCTCATTTTATCTTAAACTCAGATATGCAGCTTTTCTTCATCTATTCTAAAGCCCTCTGTATTCTGGATATGAAAAATTTATACAAAATAGAGCTGTGTCGTATAAATGGTATTTTTTTTAAATGTAGCAAACCTTTCAGAATATTTTTATTTGTTCTCCTTTTACAAATGCAGAAGGAATAAAGAAAACGGCACTGGCAGATTTGTGGTGCTCCAGATTTTCAGAAATAAATTAAGAGCCAGCCTCGTGATGAAGACATTTCATGCCACCTTTAATGTGTTCTCTTCACAGAAGCTAACCCTGTGTTCCTGTGCACCTCAGCAGAAGTAACTCATCTATTCACAGGTGAAAACATTTTGCTTCCTCATGCCCAGGCTATTCATGCACCTGCATTCCACACAACTCACACCCAGCTCAGATGCTGCTGCCCACCCACAGCACAACCCCAGCCCTCACCTGCCTCACTTGCAGCCTGGAAGAAGCACCGACTGAAGCAGAAGTCCCAAACCACCCTCACCTGGTTCAGAGGGTTTGTCCGAGCTGTCAGGGGTGAGGTGGTCACCCAGCTTTGCAGCTACCTTGCTCAGTAATCCCAGAATTTGGCTCTACCTCTTTGGCCTCCATTTTGCCGCCTGGAAAAGGTCTTTGAGGGTTCAATGCACAAGCAAAACTCAATAAAATCCTGATGATGGAAAGAGTCTCTTCAATTTTTGTTATTAACATGCATTCCAGCACATGCTGTCACAGATCTTCCTTTTAAAAATTAAAAAAAGCAATGCGGGACAGAAGTAAATATTCAGTTACACCCTTGGGCTATTCGGGAAAGAAAAGAAAAGCCCTACCTATAGTCAAAGGTTATTTCACAGGCCACTCAGCAAGCACAGCTCAGACATCCTGATCAAGCTCTGCCATAGCCTAAGTTGACAAATATTTTGATCTGCTTTTCCTGAGCATTTCCAGCTACTTCCAAAACAATCAGTGCAGTCACCAAATTACACTTCAGTGCTCCAGACAGGTCCTGGGCAGACAAATCTGCCAATGTGGATCCAACCTGTGGGCAAGGACTGTATCTTGTGCACCTGGTTAATGCCACATAGAGAATTAAGATATCAAACGGCCCTTCAGTTCCTTCAATTGCTTTGCAAACTTCATTTCAGTCTCCTCAGTACTTGACAGTTGTTCTTTAACTGATTTCCCAGAGAAATTAGTTTTGTGCATTCCTGCTGTGCAAGTCTGTGCAGCCCCCTCCCAAAGGCTTGGGAAATTGTTGGCCAATTCCCAACAAAACTGGCAGCAAGGCATGTACATGTGCTACCAAGCTTTGTGAAAACAATGTAAATGAAAGCAGCTCTTCACTCCCTGGCTGCAGGAGCCTTGGCACACATCAGAAAACCCACAGAGGTTGTGATGCTCACCCAGCCAATTCCTTGGGCAGGAGGTAGGAAGGAAAAAAAAGAAAAATATTCACCAAGTCACTGTTTGTTAATGGCAGTCAGGGAACCCATTTCATCTTCTTGTTCTCTACTGGAATTGAGAGTATCTCTTCACTTTATCCTACCCACTCATTTACTATTTTTAGTAACCATGAGCAAAATGATTTGTTTCACAACTGCACTGTCACTTGACAATCCCTATGAATTCCAAGCAGACACATCTGGTATTGATAGCCAGCAAGCAGCCATGCACACACAGCCTGTCTTAAAAATCAATGCAAAACCAGTCAGATGTGGACAACCCAGCTGCCTGCTATCATCTGAGCATTTATTTATTTTTATAGCATGTACTGAAAACCAGAACTCTACTAGAAAGAGCTTTTTTTATATTATCCCCAGCACTTATTATGCAAGCAATTCAAGCCTTCCAACCAAGACACAGTAGGAGTGTTTGGGAATCAACAAATTTGCTCTGGCAGTGATGAAACATTCATTATCGGCTTTGAAGTAAGAAAGGGTTTGGTTGGAGGGGGGAATTTCTTTTATTTTCCTAAGATTTTGTTAAAATGTGGACAAAAGGCTGGTTGAGGTATGCTGAGTAGGACTCAGCTAAGAATCAGAATGCTGTTGATTTGTGCTGGAAGCTGCCTGTCTTACCTGAGGGATGCAATCCTGGTGTGTAAGGTCAGAGATCCTCTCTGCCCCTCTCCCCTGGACTCTCCCTGGTGCTGTTACACACCCACAACTACTCAGGCTTGGGGAACAATGGGTTAAACTTAGCGAAGAAAAAAACACAAGCAAGAGAGAAACACCTTTCCTCTTTCTGCTTAACTGGATAATTGGTGAGCAGGAACCTGCTTGATGAGTTTCAGCAGCTCCTCGAGATCAGCCAGGGCTGTTTCTGAGAGCGGCTCAAGCTGCCAACTGGATAAACACCAACAGGGCACCCCTTGCTAAGGCTTTTGATAAATAAAAAATTCCAGAAGGCAATGAAGCAGTTTGTATTCCAAAGATCAATCCAAACCCAGTAAGAGCAGGGAGCTGAAAAGGCAGAGTATTTTATAGATGTTATATACATAAACCTGTCTTACAGTCAGAATAAATAGATGAGTTTAAATGAAAAAAGTAAACACTAAATATTTTTTACTGCAGTGGAGAGAGTGCAACAGTAAAATTAAAATGAATAAATTAACAGGTTCTGTCTTAAGACTTTAAGGGGCCAAGAAAATGCTAATCCTGCTCTGTACAATCCTCTGAGCTTATTACTTGATACCATTTATCTATAATGCAAAGATCTTATTCAAGTACTTAGTGATTTTGAGTCCAGCTGGCTGAAATAAAACTACACAAGGATTGATTTTCACAGAGGGATTATCTTGTCCTACCTGTATCAGATGTGTGTGCAAGCACGTGAGTTTAAAAAACCAAAAACAAACAGAACCAAACCCTGGTAAAACCTTGCTGTAATTTCAAACCAGTCTCAGCTGTACAAATCACCAAAGCAGCCCCTATGGCAATCACTGTCCATCTTCATTTCTATTTATTCACATCAGTGTTTCAATTAACACTTCAACAGGCAAATAGGCATTTAGACATGCTGGGTTTTAAGATCAAGACCCAAAGCTCTCCCTTGCTGAAGCTCTGCCAGTTGACTATAGATGAGAGCCTCACCACTGGGCTCTCTCCCAGGTTCTCTCCTCTCTGAGGATGCAGGAAAGATTAAGAGGAAGCAAAAAAATATTTATTTATATCCTAAACAACAACATACAGATTTGGGGAAGAATACTTGAGCTTTGCCAGTGTCGATCTGTTGAGACACAGCTCAAAGTTTTTGAAGTAACCCAAACCCCACAATTCAAGGCTCATCTAAACCAAACCAACCAAACCCTTCCACACACACTGGAAGAGTGATGCCCCTTTGGAAGACGAGCAACTGTCCCCCAAACCTGCCCCTTGCCCTCGTGTAATCCAGCTTTATTTTCCTGCATGAGTCAGGCTGCATGCAAACAGCTTCTGAGGAAGGTAGCTTGGGTGGGGGGGAGAGTAAAACTGAAGGAAGAAATCCAGAGAAAAGAAATTCTTCTAACAGCACACTCCTATTTTCCCAAGACATTTGCGAATATTTTCATTTTAAAGCTAGAGGAAAGCCACCCCCTTCCACCCTAGAAGAAGTTTTAAATACTATAAAGACACACAAGGACACACTTTATTATTTTAACAATTACTGCTATTTTCAGGGCTCCAGCACAGTTACTTCCTTCCATAATTGGACTTCAATCAAACCCTACTGAAGCTTTTGATCGTGGAAAGAGTAACAACACAGCTCTGTTATCAGCACAGAGGGGGAAAAGAGTAGGACATCCAGCATTTTTCAATAAAAGAAAGTTAATTGCTTTGACTTCTATTTATCAAAGGTCACAGCTACGAGTTCTGAGCGCACACACATTAACAGGGCACACCGAGAAATCTCACACAGACTGGACAAAGTGTTGGGATTATAAAAAAAAAAAAAAAAAGAAGAAGAAAAAAGCAGCAAAACAATGCTAGATTACTATCCAAATATACCCCAGTGGATGTCCTGCCAAAGAGCAAATATGTGGCTGTAAGCTCCAAAGTGAAATAAAAGCTTGGCCAGCAGCCCAGAGCTTCACTGTATTTTGCTCAGCCAGCCATAATCTGGCAGAACAGAGTGAACACATTTGCTGCCACGTGATGGAGGAGCCCGTCGGGCCAAGCCGATTTCCTTGTGCTGGTTAAATGTGATCTTCAGACTGTACACACCACAGACTCAGGAAAACGTGAGAGGGAGAGTGGGAAACAACCAGCCATGGGCTGCAAACTGGAGGGCAGCAGACAAAATTATTGGAGGAGTTTGCTTGAAGTTTTGGGTTGCCAGTGGTGGATTTTAATGAGGTGTTAACTGGGCTCCCAGGGCTGAGAGTGTTCAGCTGCATCTCCACTGGAGTTACACACCACTGGCTCCTGCAAGGATGCAGATCCTGAAAGAAGCCAGTTTGGAAAAGGCACTGGAAATTTGTTGTTGGATAGGCTTGCGAGCTACCCATTAGTGTTTCAAAAACGCGAAATGCTGAGTGATTTTGGAGTCCACACTGAGGAGACTCAGAGGTGCTCAGGCCTGCCAGGATGTGGCTGAGGATGGATGGTGCAGACACCCCTTCAACAGCCACTGCTGAACACAGAGGAACACCCAAAGAAGTAAGACAGAACCTGGCCAAAGGATTCAACCTGAAAAACATGTGGGATAACAGCTGCCCTCATGATCAGGTATTATATTTTGATAGTAGTGATAATAATGTTTTTAAACAACTGACTTAGGGAGGGACAAACAGGATCCCTGGCCAGCATCAGAGCTGCACACGATCCCCGAGAGTACATTACATGTGGATGCAGAGAGAAAAGCCCCCAAACGCAAGATCTCACAAGTACATCCCTGCTGCAGATAAGAGCAACTCGGCTGAAGCAGTCGGCAGAGTACCTAAGAAAAATGAGGTTTGTTTACTTTCTAAAAGAAATGGATAAACCAGACACGTGCAGCACCTGGTGAAATCAGAGACGCACACGAGTTGACAATTACATCTCCAGCTCTTTCCTTCTCCTTGGCTAATGACTCCTTTTCACGTGTTCAGAACAGCTTCCAGACAGAGACTACCACAATTTTCAACAATGACATCAACCGCGTCGCACTGAGAAAATTGAGCAGATAAGAGACTCTAGAAAAGTGCTTCTTAAACCTGGTGATGAGCAGAGGTCAACTGAAAGACTGGCCTTTCTGCAGGCAGCCACGTGATTATGGATGCATCAACATCAGGCCTTGGAGCCTGGACAAACCATGCCCTGACTTTTTAAGTGCAAAGGCAACCATCCACAGGCAAGATCACGCAAAGCACAGCTGTCCAACATGTGTTACTGAAGGCTTGTGGTTTAACCTCCTCAGAAGGCAGATATGCAGGTTAAATTTAAATATGCTGCACCCTTCCCCAGGTCTCTCATGTAAGCATAGGGTTGAGTGATGCAGGTGTTCACAAGGTCAGCTTCCTGCTCCATTTTACTCAATTGGTGTTGCTCTCAAAAAATGCTCTGTTACTCCAGAAACAATTCAAAAAATGTTCTACCACTCCAGAAACACCTTCACCTGATGAGCAAGCCCTGGGGCTTTTTGCCTTTATAGAGTTAGTAGAGTAACACACATTAACGACACATGGCTGACGAGCATGACATAATCTAGATATGTGATTTATTAACCTGATCTGTTATTTATGCTCTTCTCTTCCAAGAGAACCAATCTTCACTACAGGCAGAGACATAACCCCTTGGTTTTCAGCTTTGATACAGAGGGCAGGCTCTTAGACAGCTGGTGACAAAGGTCATGCTAAGATCAGTCCATCGTGACTGACCTCCTTGGGTAGCTCAGGTCCCTGGAAAAGTCTGGAAAATCAGAGCAGGAATTAAACAACAGTGCCTAAAGGTATGTGTAGTTTCACATCCCAAAGTCTTCAGACTCTTTAATAATCAAAGCAGTGATCACCCAGTTGGACAGGGCTGTGATTCTGTTCACCTTTCTTTAGTACTCCACCCTCACCCAGCAATAGCTGAGAGAATTAGGCTGTTTCACAGGGCAAGCTCAGTGTATAAAAAGGATACACCAAATCAAATTATCTCAGGATGAATGCAGCACCAAAAACAAAACAAAAAATGCAAAACCATTGAGCAAAAATACACTACTGTGAAAATTTGACATTGATATGCTGCTGTGGTATACTTCAAAAAACAGTGAGCTCAGCACTCACAGTTATTTCAGAACTGTATCTGCTTTTTCACTCTTCAAAAAAAAAAAAAAAAGGCAGCCAAAAAAATTGCAGCATTTCCTAATAAACTTTCTCTAACTTAATCCTGAGGAAGCAGGAAGAAACTCTTAAGTGTCTTTTCAAACAATTTTTTTCTTTTTCAGAGACATTTAATATTGCATATGCCAGAGCCAGACCAAACAGGTTCTTAGACCTCCAGTAAGAGTTACCTTATCAGAAACAGTACTAAAATGTCTTCATGCTGTGCTGGAAAGAGAATATAGGGACACAGAGAGGTTCTCTCAGGTTTGTAAATACCCTACCAAGGATATGGCGGGGGAGGGAGAGCAGGGGAGTCCACCCAGCAGTGCTGCATTACACCAAGAGTGGGTTGTGTCACTACAGCTCTATCCTGACACACCCATATTTTACAGCACACAATGTACTGTACAATTCACAACGCCAAGAAACTCAACATATCTAATCTGGCAGAAAAACAAAGTCATATCAGGTTAATCCAATTCTTCAATTGCACAACTTTGAAAAGCCAATAGCAAAACAAATCTTCCCCCTCTCACTTGTGCTCCCCCAGCCCTCCTCCCAGTGCACGTACCCTGCTGCGACCTACCTCTCCTCTTTGATCCCTCAACATTTTTAGCCCACTCTCACTCTCCCCTATTCTTCTGTGACTCCCGACCTCGCTGCAGCCCAGACCCTGGTGGCAGGGTGAAAAATTTCCCAGATTAGAGGCAGGCAGCTCCGTGTGCAGCGCGGGCTGAGCAGCGGGATGCATGCACAAGGTCACTTGGATGCCCGCCCGCATGTGACACTGCAATAATTGTGAGCCATCAAAGGGAGCCATCACATCTGAACTCTGATCACTGCAAGGTGGCTTCAAACGAGGCAGCAGAGCTGGGGTGACTCTACTGCACAAGAGGGAAAGGATACAGCAAGGATGCATAAAGTTGAGAAATTTTTTTCAGTAAAATAACCATGCTTAGCTTTGGAGTGGATCAAGACCGTTCCATTGTGTGGGATCAGAACTCCCAAGATCATACTTACAAACCTTACAGCTCGTTTGCTAAGTTCTCTTTTTAAATGAAACCCGAGAGTCTCATCTAATCATAGAACCTGAGAAGATGAAGAGTTCCAAGGAATAAGAATGGCAGAAGAAGTTTGTGACTCTCTTCCCCTCCCTCCAACACACACAAAACCAATAAAATTTGGTTTTTTGCAGATTCTTTTCTCAAAGTGAATTGGCATCTCATGGTGTCTAAAAGGGTGTCAGCTTTTCTAGAAGCATTTCACACAGATCAGGCATTTTAAAGGTCTTATGTACCTTTTCTGATGTAGAAAATGCACATTTGCATTACTCCTGCTCAGTAACACATTCCCAATCCTATATCCACTCATTCATTTTCATGAAATGTTAGGGCTGTAATCAATTCTTCAAAATCACAACTTTCTTGCTACATTTGGTTAAAATCTGCTGATATAATCAAAAATCATCAAACAGGAATAGGCAAGAGGCCATACACACCTAGCATGACCATTTTGGTTTGTTCTCATAGAAAAACCGTAACGAAAAAATATCCCAATGCTCATCTCTCACAACAAGCAAATGCTGCAGGAGTTACGTGCCCAGAAGGGCCAGTGCCCCACTGAAGGGCTGCAGACATCACCAACATCCATATTTCCACCATGCAGCACAAAGAGAGGCAGCAGCTGAGGGCTATTTGCTGCAGGGCCCTTTAAATTCAGTTTAACCCTCTCTGCTGTGACGAGGAACAGGATTTGGGGTTGAGGGCTTAGTTCCTACTTATTAAGGCAAGAACACAGTTTCTTTAAGCAGACTTCTTGGTGTAATAGGACTCATTACCAAATGTTGCAATGGTGAGTTGGTAAAAAGGACTGAATTGTTTTAAGCCATCTCTACTTCCGCACAAGCCTTGAGCCTGTGCTTTTATGTTCTGCAGCCTTGTGCAATGTGCTCTTCTACAAGGTTTAGTGCTGTAATTTCAATAATCTTGCTGTCCAAAAAAATAGATTGCTCCACTGAATGCATTTCTGCAGTATTTTGTGCTTTGAAGTTTCACATTATTGTTCCTTCAATTTTTCCAAATGCAATTTACAGTTTCCTTCCTCTCCACATTTAATTTCTCTTGGAGTGCTTTCACCTGTGCCACGAGTGACCAGGTCACCTCAAAGACCCCAGTGGCCACACAGACATTAAGAAAGCAGGAAGGCCTTGTAAGCGTTTTAAATAAAACTTAAGATCCAATCACTGCCACACAAATTAATTGATCGTGCTGTAGACAGAGAACCCTGTTCATTCATTTGTTTATTAAACTCAGGAGAACCAACCAGTTCTGTAATGAATTACTTAATCTTTGACCTATTGTCCATAGCCAAGTTCCAGAACAAAGAATTTACAGCAAGCTGAGCTCCCTAAGGCTAATTGGAAGAGAATGCTTTTTTTTAAACCATTCTCCATCTTCAACAAATCTTTGCCAAACTCTGTATTTTTGCCTCTCTGCTTTACAACTATATATTTAAGGATGACATTTAGTTCCAGGCGAGTTAATTGCTCCAGTTCACTGTAGCTTCTGCTTGTAGGAAACACATACTAATGCATCCATCTCCAGGTTATTGTTTTGAGTAGTAATCTACAATTGTGTTCCAGTTAATGAGCTGAGTTCTCTAGAACCCTAATGCAATTTGGATTTTTTTTTATTTCCTCCTACAACAGCCATACACCAAATCAAAGAGCTCCAAGATGCTCAGTGCCTGTTTTCATTAAATTGCAAATAATATGAACAAGAGAATAATGCCAGTGGGATGAAGAGCTAGAGCTGTTTCTCTCAAAGTTGAGCAGAGAACCCTGAAGCAAGAGCTTGCCACATCAGAGGAGCTAAGCAGTGGTGTTGGAGGGTGCACAACAAAAATCTGGCCCAAATTTAGCCCTGGCAAAACTTAGTTGAGAGAACGGGACAGGGGAAGCAGAACTGTACCATAGCTTCAAGTGTGTGAGAAACGTGAGAGGCTGAACAGGATTTTGCATTTGTTTAAAATTTGATGGATAACACCTCAGCCATGCAAAGCTGAAGTCCTGTGAAGAGCACCAGAAGAAAAAAAAAAAAAAAAAAAAAAAAAAAAAAAAAAAAAAAATTTGCAACACATGCTGCCTTCCCCACCTGTGTTAGCTCTCCACACTGCAGCTCTCAAGCTCTCAGGGCCAAATTGAGCTTTGTGATAAACAGAGAGTTTCTTTATCACCATTTGTTCATTTAAAAAAAAATAAATTATGCAAGCTACAAAAACCTGTTTGCCATACATTCATTTTGACAGAGTTGTGCATTTTACACTCATTTTCTCTATACCAAGTGATTATGTATAACTTAGTCCATTAAGTGGAATAGATTTGAGGTTTAAGTAAATGGTTTTTTTCAGAGCTTTCATTATCTGCTTAAGATCAACCCACAGTTTTTCTGGAAAATAACTTAGCTGCAATATTTTTTTCTGATCGCCAGTCTTCTGTGAAATTCAGACAAAATACTGAAAATATATTTTATTTGTTATGAAAGGAACAAAAAAAAAACCAGAAAAAAAAGAAAAAAAGAAATCTATGCTCATGCTTTGTGTGATATAAATACTAAACAGCTCCATAGTGTACTGCCAGGCAACATAACTTGGTTTCAAAATGCACTAAAGTCCTTTTTACTGATGGTGACTAAGCCCTTTCATCCTGTAAAAACTTCACTGGCCACTAAGAGCTGTTACCCTCCTTAAAATTAAAAAAAAAAAAAATCCAGAAAGATGAATGACAAGAGAGTGAATGGTGACATTTTGCTGCTCCACCAGGGAGGTGATGGAGAGCAGTCAACAAGCTGCCGACCTGCTGAGCAATACAGAAATCAGGGAGACCACATGAGGAGCAAAGTACTTATTGCTGAGATTAATTGGCAGAATCTGGCCACTGCAGCTTCCACAATTGCCAATTTGCTGTCACAAAAATATGTAGAGATTGAACAATTTAATGTGTTTCCTAGTAGCTTCATCTAATCAGATAATAGGGGTGTCTTTGTATACATCTCCTGATGAGGTCTCCTCTCTTCACAATAATATATTGTTTTATGAAAGACTTCAGGGTGTACTCACTCCTTAAAAAAATCAAATCACTGCACTGAGAACCCTTCAATCACTGGGCAACGCGTTTTGAGATGGAAAGCAAAGCAATGAAAAATACATTGCACTTTTGTAAGTAATTGTAACAAGCTTGACACTTAAGACACCCTTGAAATATCTTTAAGGGGACAGAAAAAAAACCCAAAATTAACCCCAAATCTTAAGTCTTCCCTGTGCTCTCTTCCTAAATCTGCACAGCCCTTCCTTGCACAAGGAGCTCTCCCTGCACAGCCTCACACCCGAGATTATTTCACGCTGTTTACTGCTTGAACTCCAACTTCTTCCACGCAGCCAAGCAATTATTTAACCAATAATCAACACTTAACTGTGACTATTAAAATCAGCTCTCTCGAAGGGAAGACACAGCGTTCTTGCTTCCAGCATTAACAACCCTGTGTGTTCAGCACTTTTTATTCCCCCACCCCCCATTCCTTTACCATGTGACGGGCTATTTTTAATGTTCCCCTTGAATATATATTTTGCATCTTCGTTTGATCCAGAGAGAGCAGTTTTGCGCAGGGATTTGGGTTCCTCGGTTGGGCGCTGTCAGGAGCGAGGGCACAGGGGAGGAACACGTGCCCCAGCACATGGTCCTGCAGGCACCCACGGCCTCACGTGAGCCTCAATGTGAACGGGCAGCTCCCGGTACCGGCCCCGGTCATCCCCATCCTCACGTGGGGAGGGCCAAAGGGCAGGAAATTCCCGCGGAGAGCCCCCGGTCTTCTGGGAGAGAAGGGGGTTCTCTCCTGTCCGACACCCGGCTTGTAAACAACGATTAAAGCTTAAGGAGAGGGTTCCACGCACGGGGCTGGCAGCTGGGAATGCTGCCCTGCTGCGCTCTGCCAAGCTGTGCTGGAGGAGGAGGAGGTCACGTTAAGAAAGGCAGCAGGGGAAGGAAGGCTGCAATACAGGGAGTGCTGCACACACACCCTTTGGGGGCTGCCCTGGCACCACCTCACCCCGGGATGAGCTGCGTGGAGCAAGAATAAGCCTCTCCCAGCTGGCTGCTGTGCCTGGCACAGACACGAGCTCCAAAAAACACTGAAACCCACCCAGCGGTGCCTGCTGTCAGTCACTGCAGCTCAGTGCCTGTGCAAGAAGCCAGAGGTAATGGGTACACACTCTAGACAGAATGTCTGGACTGATCAAATAAACCACAGCATTTCATAAAAATCTTTGGAGGGTGGGAGGTGTAACTGCACTTCACATGAAAACAATTCTCAGCTTTTTGATTAATGTGCCTCTAATTTTACTTTTTTTAAAAGTAAATTTTCCCTTATCTAAACTCGTAGATATTGCACATAGGTGTATTTCTGCAGTGGATTACAAAGCTTGTGGGTTTTTTTTTTTCTTTCCTTAAATAATCTTTGGCAAGTAATCTAAGGCACCCAGCCATGCAGGCAACACAGACAGAAAACCACCATCAGAGAACACAAAGGAGGGAGCTCTCTCAGAGCCCCCAACAGCCCTGTCCTCCTTTGGAGCAAGGCAGAAACACCACCTGGTTATCACTGTGCCAGCCCTGTGACACAGCCCCACATCCAAGGCTTTGGTGGCAAACAGAAAATTCAGATCTTGGCCACAAAATCCCAAAAGCCTTCTAGTTAGGGTTCTCCACCAGATCTAGCTGATGCTTTTCTAATTCACACCTTCCAGACCCTTTACAGTACCTGCCCCAACCACCTCCATCAGGGCTACACGGGGGAAAGAGCCAGGTAAAAAGCAACAACCAACTAGTTACCTGCAAAATATACACCCTCCCTTTATATACAAACAGCTAAAAATTACCCCAAATTTCCTTAAGGACACTGCATTTAAATGGAGATCTCCATTCCACCTAAAGACTACATGAGGTACACAACAGATGAAGAACCACAGAAGTGTCTTTGCAGTAATGAGTTACTTAAAAAGCTTCATAAAAATCTGAAAACCTTTTTCTGAGGAGACCATAGATTTCAACCAACCTACCAGCATCCAATACCAATATAAAACAGAAGTTTTAAAGGCATCTACACATGATAATGAATGTTGGTCTGCAATGCTCAAATAAATCAAAATGCTGTTTTTTATTAATAAAATCAGCACTCTGAAAGATAAATACATGGTTTCACTCTTGCAAGTCATTACCCTGTGTCTCTCATCAAAACAAAGCCAGAAATTTCTGTAACTACATCCCCTGAACAGAAATGTATGGGAAGTAGGTGTTTGTTTGCTTTGCTCTTTGCAGATGATAAACTGGTGAGCCTAAACATCTATCCATTGACCAGACAATCTGAGCTGCAAATACAGAATAAAACTGTATTCATACAGATCCTTTTTTGTTGCCATTACATTTTTAGCAGAGAGGAAGAAAATCAGTGAGGATTTTGGTAATGTCACATCCACACTCAGGGTCAGCACAGCTTTGCTGAGCCTGATGACACTCAGGGAATGCCAGCGCTGATCTCCTGGTCTCTTCCAGACATGGCACAAAACACGTTTGGGCAACACCACTCACACTCCTACAGACAGATGAAGCTTGTGCTGGAACACGTGCACAGAATTAAATCTCCTCATGCTGCTCTCCCATGGACCATCCCTGGCCCAGGCACGTCCCTGAGGCACAGCTGGGGCTCCAAGGGCAGGGGGAATGTCCCCCCAGACAGGGCACAGTCAGGGTGGGACCTGTCACCACCTCCACGTGTCCCCTGGTCACTGCAGAGTCATTTAAAGAGGGACAGGATCAGCACAGGACTGGACCCTTCCTCAAACCCCACACGCTCAAACAGGTTCCCATTGCAAGGCAAAATTCAGAGAACACACCAGTGAAATATTTTTTAGAATTACTATCACCTAAACCATTCAGTTTTCCTGAAAGCAATAAGATGACATGGAATTAATCTGTATTGAAACTGTATACTTCCTACTACTTGTTCTTTGCTTTATTAGGGTAATACAAATCACAGTGCTATGCATGCTGGAATGATAGCTCACACCAACTAAAAACCTTTCTTTATACAACATTTTAAAAAAATATCTATTATAAATGTCTTAAGATATATTAACCAAAAGGCTCCATTACAATGATTGTAACATTTACCTCCTTATTTCAAAGCAGCACATTTGCCTTGGCCCTTTTATGGTAACTCTTAAATGCTCATTTTTACTTTTACTATTTTTTTTAAGAAATATATGCTGTTATATTCTCAAACTTGCTCAAATGTTAAACTGTGAGATGGTCTTCTCTTCAGTACTGATTGGCAAAGAAAGATTTTCACGTGACAGCATGCAAAAACTTCAACAACCTGATGATAAACCAAACTATTGTTAATTAAGTCACACTTCCTATCTGAAATGGGGGACAAGAAAATACTATTTAAGAAGTGAAATGAGCTCTCTTTAAAAAAACCCAACCAATCAAACAAAAAACACAACAAAAAAAATCTATTCTTATTAAGGCAAGATGGTGTTGGGAAAAATACCTGCAAATTTTAGATGTTTTCTCCTACCCCAAGAGACATAACATCCTTTACAACAGTAAAAAAGTGCACAGTGAAATAAGTTTGTAACCCTGAGCTGCAAAGGGCTCGGGGAAAACTGAAAAAAATCAATAAGTTGAAAAGTCACACAGATAACTGATTACAAATAAATCCTGACAGGTGATCATTAAAAGCCTGGCTCACTACCAGGCTCCTCTGAAAAAAAAAAAAAAAAAAAAAAAAAAAAAAAAAAAAAAAAAAAAAAAAAAAAAAAAAGAGAATCAGGAAGGACAGATTATCTGCTTTTAATTTTGTGTGTGCACAAGTGACAGAAAACGGTGGGGCACATATGCACTATTTTTAAAGTTGCTTCAGAAAAAGCAATGGGTTTCATGTCATGTTCTGCTCTTGCCTATTCCAAATATATTTTAACTTTGGACACCCTTATAAGTTACTAGTTAACCATGAAAAGCCTTGAAACTGAAACACAAAGCAAAGTCAAATCCACGCAAAGTAAAAGTAAGTAAATGAAATCCATGACTGAACTCACACTTCTGATGGGGGGGCCAAGGAGTCTCTTGACAGGTTTGGGGAGCTTTAGGGGATATTTTATTTCTTTTTAACGAGACAGGGACATTGCAGCCTAGTAAGACACTTCTATTTCATCCTACTCCACAACTTTTGCCTCTCTATTTATTTATTTTGCCTCCTTATCAGATGATTCTGACAATGACTTCGCAGGCTGAGCATGGCAAATGATCAAGCAGAAGGGAGAGGAGCTGTTTCCTGCTGCCAAGAGCACACTTTGCTCTAGCATACCTCGTGTGAGCAGAAGAGCACAATAAATAAGTCACTCTCTGTATTATTTTTTTTTTAAGGAAAAAGGCAAAGCTCTATATTTCCCAAACTTCGACGCTGACACTCTTCCACTGTCCATGATCTCAGCCATGCTGGTGTCAAGCCAGAGCAGCTACTCTGGATTCAGACTGGTGTCTCTACAGGAATGATCTCAAGTGCTAATAAAATAATAAAAGACTTCCACTGACATCAGATGGGCTGGAATTGTGCATTACAACCAGGCCTTGGACTCCATGGTGTTTTCTTATGCTTAAGGTGACTACAGATGCAAGTTATGAACTCAGATCAGAGTTACACGCATTTTATGCCAATTTAAGCAAGATTATAACGTTGTTCCAAAACTCAGTTCCTGTGGCAAATTTTACTTTGCTCAGTAGAGAGTAAGATTATGGCCAAAATTTCAAGTAAGAAGCATTAACCTTTAACTCCAGAATAACTGCCCACTTCTGTGTTCTCACATCAAATATTGGCTGAAGGGATATTCTCCTTCACAGTGCTTTTCCCTGCTCTTGTAACACTGTGGCATCTATGCCATTCTGTCTGTGGCCTTTTTACTTGCTAACAGCTGGGATACCAGCAAAGATAGCAAAGTTTCCTTGGAATTCCCAGAGCTTTCCTTCAATAATTTAACAAAAATCCTGGTGGAGCAGCTTAGCCATAACTGGAGCTATTGTTTTTATTTGCTGGAGTGTGAGTGACAGGAATCCTCTGGGCTCAAAGCTGCCTGCCAGATGCACAGGGAGAAGCAGTGATTTACAGTGGGGAGCAGGGGTTCATGCCAAACTCCACAGGGAAGTTCTAAGGGCTGATTTACCTGGTCTGACTGGGCTCTGCATGCAGTTCTGTGACACCATGCCTGGATGCACTGAAGTAGAAGCCCTGCTGCTGAGGTCCATGACAGAAGGTGATGCTGAGGTAGCTTGCTGGAGACCTGACTGGTGTGGGCTAGGCTCGTGCTGGTTTGGGCTGGGTGGAATGCCATTTTCTGAGAGGAATTCTTCCAGGTCCATGTATTCCAACTGGAAAGTGTCTCCATCATATGGCAGTGTCTTGTCCCATAATGTTGGACCCAAGAAAGCTGACTGAGGGACTGTGGTACCGGTGCTGTCATCATCTAACTTCTTCTCTTTGTCTTTTTCTTTACCGAATGCTTAAACAAAAACACATAATAAACATGTAAGAACTCAGGAATTAAAACATTAGCTGCTGCTATTTTCATTATTTCTGCTGTACTCTCAGGTGTAAGAAAGGAATACTCTCTTCAAAAAAAATAACTCTTTTGACTCACTCTACTTGGAAGAGAATTGAGGGGTCATGTCACTGAGCACCTCTGTGGGAACCAACGAGTTTTGAGACTGCCCTTTGTTTTTACTTAACAATTCCACCCCATGCACAGCTTTAAATGTCAGCATCAAGAAGTACTCAACAGACTAAAAGTGAACATTTAAGTATGCCAGCAAACTGGAAGCTATTGATACATTCTGTTGAAAAGGAACAGTCTTAGCCTAAAATCCCTGTGATTCTGTCATTTGTCTCAACTAAGGTCCCAATCTTGCTAGTCCTTGCACAAGCAAAGTAGTCCTCAAATTCTGCACTTCTGAATGTTACTAAAATACAGTGGCAAAGGCTGAGAAAACATGGTTTTGATGTGCACAAGAGACAATAAAATATTCAAAGGCAGAAGCAAAAAAAAAAAAAAAAAAAAAAAAAAAAAAAAAAAAAAAAAAAAAAAAAAAAAAGAAGAAAGTTAAACGGAGGCTTCCTCATTTCTGCAGCCCCCAGTGATTTCAATGCACGTTTTATAAGGGAAACGCCTGATTTCGCTGCAAGATCTGCAAGAATCTGAACTCCTAAAGCTTCCTGTCAGCTACCAAGACTTCGCAGCATTTTATTTTTATCCTCGCACAAGAGCCCCGGTGAAATCTTGCGAGTCGCTTGGCAGTTGAACTGGGAAAGACGAGGAGACAGGAACTGCGAGACCTTCCCTCA
>VWZU01013641.1:225108-274893 GCA_013397095.1 Sterrhoptilus dennistouni | reverse complement strand
TTTTTTTTTTTTTAATCCTGGAGCTATCAGGCAGGGCAATGCCTCCATGGCTAAGGAGCTTCCATGCAACAGAAACAAAACGTCAGCTGCTGCAGACTTTTAGACAAGATTTTTGGAACATTCCTCTGGTGCTTTGCTCAGGCATCCAGCATCATTATTTTATCTTGGTCGTTATCTGACTTGTCAACTATTCCATTGTGTAAATTCTTTACTGGAAAACTTGCCCTTTTTGCAAGAAGCTCGTATTGTCTTTTTATTTTACTGAGCAGGAGATAAAAAAGTTAGAAACAATTTTTTTTTTTACTACTGTTTTTGAAGAATAAAATTTTCTTATAATTGAAACCTTTACACTTGATCTGGAGCCTTCATTTATTGAGACAGTTCAGTGCAGGCTGGTGCAGAAGCACCAGGTTGGTGACCTCAGCTCTCCAGTGCCACCACCTGCTGCATGACTTGGACAAGCCACTGAGTTTCCATCAGTGTTGTCTCTCTCTCTCTCTCTCTCTCTCTCTCTCTCTCTCTCTCTCTCTCTGTCCCTCTTTCCTGTAGGATCACATAGGGGGATATTAAGAGGGTAACACCTGTATGCCAGGTGAGTATTTGCCAGAGTTAACTGTGTGATTTCTTAGCTATATAAGGTTATAAGGTCTGTTTTGACTCTGACAGATTGCAAACCTCTTGTACACAGCAGCCAGGTACTTGTTTGCAGTAAAAAGTCTTACAACAGTACATTAGATTTCTCTGAACCTCACAGTAACGTCCTTTTTGGATTAAGATCCTCCGTGTCTCAAGCCCCTTCACTGAGCTGTTCAGAGGCTGCTCAGCAGCGTCTGCTCCTTAACAGCATCAGCATCAACCTCAGTTATTGCAGATTTCTGCACAAACCCTCTTACAATTGCTCCTCATGAGAAAACCGAACTGCTTAGATCCCAGTTGGATTTGGGGGGTTTGATCCTGACAGGTGCTGGTGGTTGTTGAGACACCCTCAGCCCCTCAGAGCAAGTGATGGACGTGGCTGGTGGGGGCCCATCCTGGGACAGGGACACTGTGAGATGCTGTCCTCCAAGAAAACACCTCGAGTGCTCTGTGTTGTGAGTAGGTGAGACTGATTTACTTAAGAGTTGCACTGAGGTCCTTTGGAAGTCAGTCAAAGGCTTTGTTATGCTAAGATTGGTTGCTCCTGAGTAATCTCTACAAAGGCTTTCCAGCTTTATAATAGTTAACAGGAGATGTGATTTATTTTTAATATTTTTAACATTTTTAACACTTCCCCTCAAAATTACAAAAATCAGGCTGATTTTTATTGCAGGTGCTCCAGGCAGAGTTCTGCCTATAAGAACTGAGCACCCTGGCAGCCTCTCCCTGGCTCATGGAGTGAGGCTGTGACAGAGGATGGCAGGAGCTATTCTGAGCTCAAAGTCCTCCCTAATGTCACTTTCATTCAGGCACGGATTTCTTTTTTCTGTTCCACTAGCTGCTATTCCCTTTTACAAAGAAAGATCTCAGCTGGGTTTTCCATAGCAGAACTTGCTCTGCTCAAGCCCTGTGTGCCAGCAGTCCCCTGGTTTTCAGATGCTGTTTTACAGCTGTTAAGTGGCTGCTGTAAAGACCAGAGGGACAGCCTGGCACCAGGCTAATCCAACCAAATATTGGGTTTTTCAAGAGCAGTAAAAATCTCACTCCAGCTCTGGATCTCAGCAAAGCAGATGAGGTTTACTGAATTTTTGTACCTCGGTGTACAGATGATAAAGATAACGTTTGCCTGCCTTGAGAGCTGCAGAGGAATGACGGCATTCCCATGAGGAACAACCTTGTCGGGAGCACAAGTGAGGCTTCCCTGGAAATGTGATACCATTTCAAGTGGAGACTCCGGGGAGAAGTCTGCCAGCAGCCTTTTCATCTTCCCTGCACCCTGACTCATGAGTAAACATAGGCAGAGAGAGGGAGGAGATGAAAAGCAGCCAGGACCGTGTTGCTGCAGAGCTGTGGATCTTCCCTGGCAGTGCCTATAAACGGCTCCTCTCTTAGGGGGCTGCCCCGGGTTTTAGCGGGTGTTCCGGTGTCTCCCTGAAGGGAGGCAGAGCAGCCCATGGGCACCCGCGTGCTAAAGCAGCTCCCGCTGATTTTAGGTCACATTAACAGCAAATCTGGGGATTTGCTCTGCTCCCTCTGCTGCCGCCGGCTCCGCGTCTGATCTGCCTTCAAGGGAAGCTGTAATCTGCTTCAATCCCACTGGTACCTACAATTTTAACACGTCCTCCACCTCCCCAAATTGGCACGTGGGCTATCATGTGCAATAGCCTTAAAAATCCTGGCAGGTTAACTTTGAAGAAAATCTCCGGTTAGGCAGCAGTTCTTGATAGCAATTACCAGGCTTTTATCTGTAGCTGTCAGTACACTGTAAAAAGTGGCTGTTACTCCCGTTTTATAGAAGAAGCAGATGTTCTAGGGACATCTGAATAGATTTAATGCAGAAATTGCATGCCTAAAAGGTGTTGTAGAAAATCCCATCATTATCACATGGCTGATTTTATTCAGTGCACCCAGGAATTCAGATCTGCCAGCTGGGCTTTGCTTCTCTTATTTGTTTTAAAGCAACAGTTCTGAAGTTTTAATTGTGTTCCCTTGCTGAGGCAGAGGAGCTGGAATGAGACTAAGTGGTGGTTTTTTTTTTTTTTTTTTTTTTTTTTTTTTTTTTTCTTTCATACTTTCAGGTACGGATTTATTCAAAACTTCTTGAGGTTTAATTTGGTTTTGTGATCAGAAGCCACATTCGTGAAATCCAATTAGGCTCCAGCCCTGGCAGAGACACATGACATGAGGCACGTACATCCATCCCAGTCCCTGTGCCTCTCTGCTTGCAGAGCCCTCAGCTGCCACGGCAGAGCTGTGCTTCAGTATCTCAGGTATTTGGGATTACTGCAAACTCAATTTACCCCCTTGAGAGCTATCAGAGCTGCAGTCCTCCCCTTGGAAACGTGGTAGTGACAGGGAGAGTGAGCTGAGCACTGCTCTGCTCCAGGGGAGGGATCACCATTAGAACTGGGTAGGGCAGCTGTAGATGGATGGATCCAAGAACAATTTCTGGATGCAGTGGGCACAGAGGGAGGAGGCTGAGCCATGCCCTTGGCTTTGGCAAGGAATGACAGCCTGCTCTGCACGTCTCTGCTCGTTCACCTCCCTGCCTGCAGCTGCAGCTTGTTGGTGCCTTTGCAGAGCACATTGGGTTTTGGATTGAGGGCTTTCCACTACAATGAGCTGAAAGTTTTCAGAGCAAGGAAGAGCTCCCCGGTAACACTCCCCAGGATCCAGCTCCCAAGCTCAGGGAGGTGCTGATGCCCCTGGCAGGATGCCCCTGTCCTCACTGCAGCCCCAGAACCCTTGGCTTGCCTTTCCCTTCTGGCTATAGCAGAAAAAAGGAACTCAATCCTTCTCCTTACCTGGAGAACTGTAATTTCCCTCAGCCACATCAGAAGCTGAATTGCTAATTCCCCCCATGCTCCAGGCAGGTGTCCCTGACCCAGAACAGCCCCCCTGGGAGCAGCCACTGGTGCTATTCAAAACTTCAGTCATGATGGCTTATAAATGAGAACCTGCCTTTTTATGAATGTGGTGAAATTACCAAGGCCTTTCCCTCTGTTTCCTGTAAGTGGGTTAAATTGTGTGTCCAAAACATTGGGAAAAGCAACAATAACAAACCTGGTCTGAAACAGACTTCAGGGTTTTGTACCAAACAATCTCTTAGCACAGCAGCTAAACACTTTTCTGTTATCCTCAGCCAGCCACAGGAGTTTTCCTGTTAGTGAACATTTACTATTGATTTCATTTTTGGCTTTTGTATCATTCTCTGCAGGACTCTAAGTGGTTACTGGAGACAGCAGAGCCTGCAGGACTGGGCTGCTTCAGCTTCCTCAGCCAGAATGGGTTAAGCATATCCATGGAGAGTTCAGGCTCAAGGGACTGCACTGCATTACCAAAGCTGAGCAGAGAAAGGAGTGAGAGATTAATTGCATTTACACATTTTCAGTTAATACCAAAATGATTCCTTTTGGTTGCATCTTTCAATTAGCTGAGTAACAAGACAACCATACTACAACAGTCAGGGCCTATTTCCTGATCCTCTGTATCTTTATTATTTACAACAGTTCTGCATTTAATTGAAGGAGTAGTATGGTCTGAGAGTGCTAGGCAGGTTCTCACTGGGCTCTGCTTGTAGCAGTGTGTCTTTTTTGGAGTGCAGCTACAGCCCTACTGGATCCCAGACAGTGGAGAAACTGCTTGAGAAGAATTCAGGCAGCAATTCAAGCTCACACATCCAGGCTGGTACAGGCTGGCTCAGCAGAGAGGCAGAAGGATCCCAGCCCAGCTCAATTCTAGCAGGTGTTTATTCCCTGTGCTGAAGGTGGATCCAGAAGGCCAAAGAGGGGGATCATGTGGTTTTCTCAGTTACATAGGGGGTCTCAGGTTTGTGGGTGGTACAGGGGGCAGGGCAGGGGGCAAGTGACCATAGTGACCATAGGGAAGGCAGCAACTGGACACCAGGCCCCATAGCCAATGGGGAAACAGGGAAAGGGGATACCATGGGGTGAGTGATGGACTTGAGAAATCCAGGGAACAGATTGTGCAATGTTTGCATGGGGGAGAAGCCTTTGTTACACCTGGGCTTCGCTTTTCCAGGGCAAGGCAGTTGGAAATTCCTTTAAAGGCACAGGGGACTCCACACCTGCTCCTGCTCCTGCTCCTGCTCCTGCTCCTGCTCCTGCTCATGCCATGCCTTCAGTGATGAGCTTTAGCTCGGTGTCACAGCACAGCTGGTCTGTACCTGGACAGGACAAATCCAGCCATGACAAACCCAGCTGGGCTGGCCTGGCTCATTCTAGAAGAGAATTAGAACAAGTCTCTGGGTGAGCAGTGATTGAACAGATCTGAACACAAAAAGAGCCCTTGGCCAATCACATTCAATGCGGAATGCAGACACGTCATTGGCCAAGGGGCTGGGTGGTGCCAACACCTGGCCAATCACTGTCCATGCCTGGGAAATTACAACCCCCTATAGGAAAGAGATCTGACCAGTCAAACACCAGAGTCATGACTGCACTGACCAATGTTTGTGTCAATGTTAATGGACATTGGGGACTGCAGTCATGACTCCACTCACCCGTGTTTGTGTCATGGACATTGGGGACTGCAGTCATGGCTCTGCTCACCCATGTTTGTGTCATGGAAATTGGGGACTGCAGTCATAGCTGTGCTCACCCATGTTTGTGTCATGGACATTGGGGACTGGATCGTGACTCTATCTCCATCCTGTGACCGCACGGAACAGCTCGGAACAGTAACTCCCACAGTGACTAATTACAGCCCCTAACGATGGGTCCCCAGTGGCTCAGTGTGGAGATTAAAATGTGCAGCTCATCCAGGGCCTGAGATCTCCCCTGTCCCTGGAGAACTCCATGCTCCTGCTGTTCTCAGGGGGGTTGGAAAGGAATAGGGAGGCATTACCAGCCTTTGGAGTGAAAATGAAAACATCAGCAGGAACCCCAATGCTTTGCTTTCCTATGATCTTTTCTCTTTCCCATATAAGTACTGTTATTATGTTTCTATTTCAGGCAAGAAACATGATTTTATTTCTTCTTCCATTTCAATCACGTTTTAATGAGTTCTCTTCACATACAAGAGCAAGGATAGTTCTTGATGGTAATAATAATTGGACCACAGGGAAATACTGGCTGTGGGTAGCTGACAGGCAGGGTATTTGAGAGGTGATCAAGACATTTCTGATCAGAGTGTAGCTTTTGGGGGTCAGGGTGAAATAGTGACTTATCTGAAACAGCAGCAAAACTACTGATTTTTCATGGTTTGCTTTTACCCAAGAAACCCAACAATGAAACTAAAATTCCCCATAGTGTCTGGCTGGAGAGATTGGATTCTTCCTCATCAGGATGAGGGATCATTTCAGCAACCTCCCTCATTAGAGCCCTCAGTGAATAATAAGGTTCGTGTAGCTGCACATCAATGTGTGCTTTGGAAAAATGCTGGACTAAATTCTCTGGAGTCTCCAGCACCATGGTAAACACCGAACACATCACTGTCCTGGCTGCTGTGCTGAGAATTCCTGAGCTGCAAGGAAATATCCTTAGACAGCAGTTAACCCTGCACACACTTAACCTCAGCTAATCCTGGAAGTTGTAAATAGAGATTCTGATCATGGGCATCAGATCAAACATGGCCTCGTGGCTTTAGGGCCAGAATTTGCAGGGGACAAACCAACCTCCCAAAACATACCTGGGAGCAGGCAGGATAAAGATTTTTTAATCCACTCTCTTTAAATTATAGTTTTAATTAGTTTGGGTTTGACTGATACTGTACCACAGGGACAGAATCATCACTGGTTTTCAGATTTCAACTTCCCAGCTTCACATTGGGAAACATGAGGCTCTAGTTTTAACAGATCTTTGGCCCATTATATTTTTTAAGCTCTATTGATGAACGATACAAAACTCATTTTGTCTTTGTGGGAAGAGAATTTAATACTATTACCTTGTAATAAATATCTTAAATGAGTGTTGTGAAAATACCAACCTATTAAATCCATGCCAACCTTAGCCACTGTTTCTGGAAAAAAAATCTAGAATGAGCAATAAGTAATCAAGCCACCAGAAAATATGAGCAGAGCCTGGATGGTACAACCTGTGAGCTGGCTGATATTTTTAGTGTTACATGAAAACAATCCCTAGGGAAAGGCAAAGCTGGTTACAGAGGACGAAGGTGAGGCTTTAGTCACTGGTATTTGATTTTTGGTCCACTATCGCTGCAAGCAGCCAGGGGAAAGATTTACTGAGGTATTTAGGTACCTAAACATGCCTAGCAGCATTTATAGCACCATCTAAGTAGGTTAGGTGCCTAATTCCCATTAACTCCACGAACATGTTTAAGCTGCTAAACATCTCTGCAAAGTCGGCCCCAGTGCCTGGGCTGACAGGTGCCACTCTGAGCTGGTGTCACTGGGCTCACTCCTGCAGGCTGCTGCTCCTTGGGCTGGGGAGTGTTGGTGACACACAAGGACCAGGAGCGCAGAACTGAACAAAAAGGTTCCTGACCCGGCTTAAATTTCTGCTGCCGACTTAAAATAGAGCCACACAAAACTCACTCAGAGCAGCACTTGCAAAAAGGCCACTGAATTTTGGAGCTTGGTTTGGAGTGCTGTGTGTCTTGAGCTGAGGGTTAGGAATCCCATCACTTCCCAGAAAATGAAACATTTCACAAGCCAAGCCCAAGCAGCATTTCTTGAGCTCCTGGAGAGCCTTGCCCACAGTCAGTCCTGCACAGCCCAGCCTGCTCCATAACCACAAATATTTTTTCTTAAAGGACTTTCCTTTCCTTACCTCAGTGACACCAGGCACCTCCTGAGTGTTAGAAAGAGACTTAAATAAATGAACCAAACCACTCCTAAAGCAGCCTGTTACAAGAGGCATCTCAACAGATGGAGAATGTTATGTGGGACAGATTCATTCCAATATAAAGGTGTAGCTTTATTAATTTAAAGGCTATAACATACACTTTAGTATCTTTTCCACTTTATTTTTTTAAATTCAGGAATAAAAATGAAAATTTGCTGTTTACAGTGTTCCATATGTTGACAACTGCTCTTTACAAATTCTTTTCCAAGTTATGCTAGAACCATTTTCTCAATATACAGAGTTCAGCTTAAGCAAAATAATTTTCACAAAACTGTTTCACAGAAAGGAAGAGACAAGGGGAGATCAAGATAAATAACCTAGGAAACAAGTATGCCAGTGTACAAAAATAGATTGGAACATCTGGAGATTGTAGGTAAAAAAATGTATTCTCAGCCCCAGAGAATGTGAGCTGGTGGGTTATCTGAGGAGGGAAACACTCACTGGAGCAGCTGAAGAGATGCAGAGATTTATTTCTAACATCTTTAATTTCTAGGCAAGTTTATAAGAGAGAGAGAGAGAGGAAGAGGTTCCAGGTTTGTGACACACTGGGGTCTGTGGGAGGTGGCAGTGAGAGGAGCAGGCAGATTGCCCCCATGCACAGCAGGGGAAGGGCAGCATGTGCAGAGCTGTCCCCCTGCAGCTGATCCAACAGAAGGACAGCTCTGAGCTGCTCTCTATGGAGCCCCTGCTCGTGCAGAGCCTGCCTGAGCCACAGTCTCCATCCCTAAATAGCTGCTCCCCTTTGGAGCACCCAGATGGCTGACACACAGCACAAGCACAACGAGTCGAGGCAGAAAGAGGCAAGTGGTGGCTCAAACCTCTCATGAGCAGAACTGGCAGCTGGAATCTGTGTGCAGGCTGGATATCACTGAAGTATGAACAGAAAGTGCTGTCATAAAGCATCCAAACGACTACCAGGCCACAGCAAATACCACAAGGAATTCAGAACATCATGTATCTTCTGTAGGTCATGAGTCTGTGCCATTCTGAGAAAAGGGATTTAAATAAAAATCCTTCTGGAGTGTCCAAGCCTGAAACTGAAGCACTGTTCCATTCCTTTGGTCTGAGTTCTCCAGGAGCACAAAGGAGGCTATGGAGCATGCAGGAGCCACTGGAGCAAGTATGGCTAAACCATTCATGTGTTATTGCTGGGAGAAGTTTTCTTAGAAATGTAAGTTACTGTGGGTCTGCTGAGCAAGCTTTTTTTTCCCTAATCCACACCACCTGTGTAGATTCACAGATGTTTTGGGTCTGACCTAGTTAAAAGTACAAAACACATTTTTCCTATTTGCTTATTCAATATACCCTGACATCTACTTCCTGCAAAGCCTGTAAAGGTGACTTGTGAGTTTCAGGAGGAACATTTGGTGATGTGCTCTCCAGCTCTCAGGCCAAGCTCAGGCGATTACTGAGCTGCTATTCAGAGGCCTGACTTGGATTTCAAAAAAATGTGAATTATTTTGGTTCAAAAGGATCAACCGTTCCAGTGAGCCTGACCTGGCACAGCTCTGCACTGGTGAGGACAGGGAGCATGGTCGAGGCACCAGGACTGCCAGTGAGTCTGCTTTTGATATTCCTTCCTCAGAGGACAAGGCTTCTTAACTCCAATGCCACACCTGCTCAAGACAGACCTCAAAAAAATGTGGTTGCAGCCTGTGCCTTTCTCTCACTGCCACAATCACCTTCTCCCTCCTGGACTAAAGCAGAGATAAGAGATTTCCTTTGGCCTATCCATCAGTGCTTCTGCAGGTTCAGGTCTCATTCATTAGCAACACCCACCATTATATACACAACACACACATAAAGAGCCTCCAGAAAAATGTAGCACAGAATCATACATTTGATAAAGCTGACATCAGACATTGTGCTGTGAATAATGAGATTTAAAATATCCTGTGCTATTGAGGTACACAGAAACCTGTTCATTAACTTGCACCAGCACCCCCCAATCATTTCCTTTATCCTCTTTAAAACATCACCGATGTGTACAAAATGATTTTGTTCTAGTTAAAAGACCAGTTCTGAGGAGGTGACTGATTTCTGCTGATCCTGGAGGTGGTTTCACAGGTTTCATTGTACTTGAAACTTCACAGCTTCCACTGAAGTATTTGATGTGTGTCTGTATAGGTTTAGCAGAGTACAAAAGTAGAATAATTTTCATATTGCCTCATATTGTTGTCAGAGTATGATGTCCTCTACGAAAACTTTCTTTTTACCTGACAACTTATTTGTCACATTTCATACATTTTTCTAAAGCTCAACAACCAATCTTAATAAGTATTTGTTTAAAAAGTCATCAGTGCTCCAATATTTGTAATAAATCACTTAATTTCTAGTAGCAAAACTTATTTTCAGATTTCTCCCATGGAAATTAGAATTTTCAGTCAAGTCATCTACATTATTCTCACTAGCACTGGTTCAAAAACCCCACCTCATTTTGCATCTCTCAGTCAACCATCAGCTGGAATCTACCACCAGTAGTGCCATTTTAAATCTCATGTTGCTTGAAGCTGTGAAAATCTCAGCTGACCTGGAAAATTCAGCTTCAAGTCAGGGAAATTATGAGTCTGTGGGGAAATCATGAAAACACTGGACTGAGCCCTAAGATGAGACTGATCCCTGGCACACCAAAATGGGGCAGATTAAGGACTCCTGTGGCACCTGCATCCTTTGTAGCCCACATCGACAAACCCATCTCGAAACCAGCACAATTTCCTCCAGCTTGATGGGGAGAAATGTCACCAGGCACTACTACATCACACTGGAAATAGGTAACCTGTTCATCTTCTAACTAAGGGACTAAAACCAGACAAACTATTCTCTGTCCACAGCTGTCCTCAGCTCTTGGGCCCGGGGAGGTCTCTGATCCCGTCCTCCTCCTCCTCGGAGCAAAGCAAGCTCAGTGTGCTCGTCACGGGATGGATCCAGGACGTTGTCTGTGTCACGTGGCTGAAAACCAACAAGAAATGCTATCAGTGACCCAAAAGAGCCTTACCCATCCCAAAACAAGGAATTCCAGGTGGAGTCTGGAGTTGGAACAATCATTAGGACACCTTCAAACACAGAATTGTCTTCTTGCTGACTGCAGGATTTTTAAAAGGAAAATGTGGAGTCTTCAGACAGCCAGAACCTGGACTGGAGGTTCCATTTCCCAGTGCAATAAAGAGAAAGCTTTTGTATGAGATTCCTGATACAGACTGGTGACATTCCTTGTTAATTACTGGAGCTGCAGACAATTAACACAGCAGGGTATTAACATGGCCATCTCACTGGTTACAGCCTGAGGGAGGCACGGTGGTCAAGAGGAAGTTGAGCAAATATGGAATCACATCATAGAAACACCCTCAGCTCTTTAGAACATGAACCCTGGAAGTGTCCAAGGCCAGGCTGGATGGGGCTTGGATTAGCCTGGGATAGTGGAAGGTGTTGGAATGAGAGGGTATTTAAGGTCATTTCCACCCAAACAACTCTGTGATTACCATTTTAGTATCATTAAGTAATTCCTCTTCTTGCAGAAAGAATAAACTTAAAAAATTATGTTTTTTACATGTCCTCTATCCCAAATTCTGGATGTGCCCCCACAGCCTTTACACACACAATAAAAGGGCATCAGTGCTGACTTTTAAGGTTTAAACCCTACACTTGACATGCAGGCTAAGCTGCTTTATAGTTTCTGGAAAGCTGCTGTGTGAATGGAAAGAGCTCAAGCAGGGCTCAGTAAGGACAGACACATGGACAGGTTTGGAGTCTGTGGTGAGAACACTGCACACCTTGTGAGTGGTGTGTGCATGTGAGCCATATTGTGTGTGGGCAACACACTGCCTCTTCTCCCTTCTGGAATAATGTGTTCTTGGGAAAGGAAATAGCTTCTTTTCACCTGAAAAAAAATCTTGCTAATAAATTCACAGCTTTTATAGTCAAGTCAGTGCAAAGATTAATTTTGTAATTTAAGTTCACTACAAGAACAAGCTGAAAAATATTGTAGGTATAATAAATGCCATGAAGGACAAATAGCTCTTCTGACATGTCCTAACACAGTGTCCCTAAAGCCAGGTCTGGGCTCACTTTCCAGGTGCATTGGTTTAATTAAATTTGAAGGAACTACTCTGTATTTACCTTTTCAAGTGAGAACAGGTTTTGTCTTTCTCTGTATGAGAACACTCTCTTGAATAACTGATTATTGAAACAGATATATTGAAGTAGGAATTGGAGTCAATGTTCCACTACACTGAGTGATGGGTTTGGGATCACTGTTCCCATCACCATGATCATACTATTCACACCTGTCAGCTGAGTGCACTGAGCTCAGAACCAGTTGGGTGTGGTGAGGATGATACTGTTCACCAAGAGGTAAATATGGTCCTAATGTAAATCCCAGCAGGAGCTGCTCTGAACAGGCAACCTGGGAATTCAGGCACTACTACAACTGAGGCAATGCCTGAGCAAGGACCACACAAGAAAGACAAAGTGGAATATGAAGGCCATACCCTTGGTTCTCATACATGAAAAAAAAAAAAACAAACCAAAAACCAAACCAACAAAAAGTCAATAAAAAAAAATCAATCCCCAAAGCTCCAGTTATGTGTAAAACCAGTTCAGAAGTGCTCTTTTGGTGAGAGCAGGACTGCATGGATTCCATTCCTTCTTTTGTTACAAAAAGGTGCATTACTAGGGTTGTAGGATCAGTTTCATAGGAGTTAAAACAAAAGAAATGAATGAAAAACACGTTCCTGTGGAAAATACACTGCAGCAGACAATGGCCACTCTCAAGGACAATAATTGTTTCATTCTAAGAAAGCAAATGTAGGTTTTTTTACTAGGAATAAGAGCAACTTGCCAAAAATTTCCAATGTTTACCTTTAGAAAGGTGACAGTCAACATGAAAATGAAGAGAGTTTTTTTACAATGTTTTATGAGAGATTTGTGAATAAAGTCTGTGTAAACTAAGAATGTTATTCCCATTATTCCACAACACTGGGAAATGTATGCATTCATATTTATATTATGAATATATTTACATTTGTGAATATACTCAGAAAAACACCTCCGAGGCATATTTCTGTTTTCTATAATGTCAGGAAATGCCTTTTCTCCCCAATTAGAATATTCAGTCAATAAGGCTTAGTACTGGAGATGTGCTCCAGATTGAAGTCTCAGCATGTGATTTATTGGTATAACAACACAGAACTTCTTCCAATACCTGCAAAATTACAGGAGCTGAATGAACTGGATTCCATCCATTCCACCTCTGCCAATGCAAGATTTACTGCCTCCAGCACTGTTTTAACTGTTTATATTGCCTGCTTTTATCAAACATTTTCTGAGCAATCCATTCCTGAATTTAAATAAGAACAAAATGATTTTAAAATTTGTTTCTCTTTCCCATTTGACTTCCTCATGGGGCATGCCCTGACCTGCTGTGTACCTGAAGCCTTGGCTCCATTTTCTCCTCAGCATGCAGCATGAGCCCTGTGAAATGGGAGAAACTGCACAGGAGCAGAAGAGTTACATGGAAAGGCATCCACGGGTCTCTGATGTATCCAACTAAAAAATTATTTGTAAAGTGTTTCTTCTTCAGAAGGTTTTTCTCCTACATACTCCAGGGCCAAGAGGCAAATGACAGCACGGCCAGATTCCTGCTACTGCTCTGGAACCTCAGTTTGCTCTCACAAACAAATTAAATGCACAAAATTCTCAGTGCAAAACTGTGGCACTGAAATCTGGGTTACAATTATCTGTATTTGATGGCATAAGATTGTTTCATCACTGGTAAGAGAGAAGAGAGAAGAACCAGTTTTCATTCAGTTTCAAAACACATGGGGCCAAGTTTTGCTCTGTTGTCAAACTGCTGCTGCTGCAAACGCTTCTGATTTGAACCCAGCTCCTTTCAACTTGCTCCAGACTTTGTCCCACAGGCGAGTCTCTTTAAGAGTTGGTTTAAACCCTTTGCCAAAATCCTTCCCAGGAAAAGAGCTCTTATAATTAAACATTAAGTCCAGATACCATGTCTCACATTGTAGACAGACACACACAATACGTGCAGATTATTTAGGTAGAGAATAAATGTATAAACCCTGCTGCTATTTATTTTTAGCTCTCCAAAAGTGCTGTGACTAAAGAGCTTTGACATAATCAATCTGAAGAGATAATCCCAGATTTACTGGTTTGGAGAACATTCTTGTATTAGAAATGCATCCTCTCTGATTTGTGTGTTGGGGCCAGCAATAAAAAGTGAGAGGGAGTCCAAATCTACCTCTAGGTTTTGCTTAATTGATGCAACTGGTTGGAATATTAAAGGAATATTTGGAAAGCCAGCATTACAGAGTTTAAATGTACAACATTTTCCATTTGCAAATGTTCCTGTTCAGAAGTATAACTTAACATTTTCAGAGCAATTAGCAACATTTAAAGATTTTTAGGTTTTCAAACAAATCACTGCTATCGGAGGGCAGCCAAATTTATTGCTAGAAAACAGAAACATTTGATCTGGAAATATGTCAGTAGATTAGTCTGTCTTTTTAACATTAGCAAACTGCAGGACAAATTTCAGAGCTTGGGAAAACAAAACATGAGAACAGAGGGATGTTTTGGCAAAGAAATAGTAGCAGATTATTTCAAATGCCATTATAATTACTCTCCTTATGGCTCTTCCTTCTTCACATGGAAAATTATTTCTTATAAAATTACAACCTCAGACAGTCTTTTAAGAAAGGAATAACTCATAAATTCAGAGAAAGGCTTATGGAAAAAATATCTGCATCTTTTTTTTTTAAATTTTAAGAATTATCAAGGCATCTTTTGTCCTTTAATTGTGTTCTCCAGCCAGGGCCAAACTCTGGAGCCTAACAGGGAATTGTGAAATCTTGCAGACACTACAAGTGCTGTGGGTCTCATTGCAAGATGTTGAGCTACAAACCCGACATGCAGCATTCTTGAAAGTTTTTTCCCCCCTTTTGACATGGGATGACATTCACAACACCTAGCTCAACGTTTCAACTGCACCAGGGTTCCTGAGCTGTAAAAGGAGCGACCTTGTGCATGACCCATCTGTTTTGAGATCAGCTCAGGAGAGGAGATGCCGCCTTAAGCAATTATTCAGTCAAACTCTCCCAATGAATAGGAACCCTCACTCATTAGAGGCAGAAAATGATTTAGCTGTATTTGAACTTTAAAAGCCAAATTCTGGCCTCAGATGAACTTTGGTCTTCTCTACCAAACTGAGGAGTATGGAAGATGAAACTCTGCTCATGTAAAACAACATAAACACCAAGTTTTCCTCCTTAATAAGCACACCCCATAAAGTATATCCGTGTAATTCATAGCAGTAATTTTGCTTAACTTTAATCTGCCTTTGCTTTTTGATTTCCCAGTCTTCACTAGTCCTTTAACATGCAATAGTGCTCAGCTGAAGAATACTGATGCTTGATGAAGCTGCTCCTTATCTCTGCCCAAAACCTCTACAAAGCCCAGTGCTTCTGAGAGCCTGAGCCAGGGGCACTGCACACCCTGAGAGCTTCACCCTTTGGTGCTTTCACTGTTGCCATTGCAATAGTAATTTTAAAATGCAGCAAATAGCACTGCTAGATGTAGATGCAATGGGTTTGAAGGGGACATGCTCTGCACTACTCAGAAATAGATTCCACATTGTGCTTTGGTAGTTTTTAGACTTGCATGCACATCCCCGTGGGAAGGGTTGGAGTTGCTGTGAGAGGAGTGTGTGCCATCTGCCAGAAGACTGGGAACACCAACTCCCCATCCCCTCCTTACCCACTGGTATGCAGGCCCTGGGCACTGCTGGCTTGGAGGCTAATAAGGGCCAGAACTACAGGAAAATAAAGCACAATGCCCCTGAAGGAAGATCCTGAAACTTAATTCTCCACGCAGAGGCTCTGCCATCCTCCCTGCTTGCTCCAGCACAGGCCCTGTGTCACTCTGTCTGTGTGGAGTCCACAGGGCTTCACAAGATTTGCTGGAATTACTGCCTTTGGCTTTTGTTCCCAGGCTTTTCTATTCTTGTTCCCCCTGTGCTTGGGACAGCCCTTTGCTTTGCAAGGATCCTTTTTCCCTTTCAAACCCACTGTCCCAAATTTCACACCTCAGAGAAGGTTCTCAGCTCTCATTCTCATGCTTCTCTACAGCAACTCTCTTAAGCCACGATCAGAATTCTGTGGGCACGTATGGAAATGTTGTACAATTAGAAAATATACAATAAAACACAGATCCTGCCTGAAAGTGAAGCCATCCCAGCTTGCAGCAGCATCTTGAGGACCTTCACGTCCTGGCAAGGAGAGAGAATCTCCCTTCCCTATTATAGCAGGTCCCAATGGAGCATCTACAGGAGTTCCAGGGAGCTGCTGCTCCTGAAGGCAATCCATGGGACCATGGCAAATGCTGCCCTTTAGTTACAGCCAGGCTCCCTCCCGTGGCCGTGGAGTTTGGATAAATACAGCAAGATCTAGTAGGCAGGATGGTCAAAATGCTGTAAGTGGGTTAGTTCTGTTGCCCTCAAATCTCTACCAGCTTCTAAATAACTCTATGATTGTACATGGAGCTGCAGGTCCTGCACCTCACACATTTTGGAAATGCACTCTTGAACTGTTTCTCAGCTTTCCAGAGCCAGTGCTTTTAACACTTTGCTGTTTTCCCTTATGAATTTAAAGTTGGTATTCACTTTTTGTTTCTTCAGCTCTTGGAGCCAGAACCTGCAGAACCAGCCAAAGTGTCTGTCGTGGCTGGAATCCCCTTTGGAAAGGACAGTGGGTAGAAAGCAGATACTAAATGCTGTCAAGCACTGGAAAACTTGCTATTTTGAAGAGCAAATGCTGGGAAGATCTGCAAGGAATAACTTATTCTGAGCTGTAACTAAAGCATTTTAATTTAGCAGGTAAGCAATTAGAACAAAATAAAACAACTGAGTGACATCGATGCAAGTATAATCTATCAGTCCATCAATCAATCAATCCTGACAGCATCTAAGGATGACAGTTTCCAGACATGAATCCTAAAGGCAGTTTGGGAAGAGTTTTTGCACTGCATTTATCAACATCGGATTATTCGAACTGAAACATGCATTTTTCCTTTTTGTTAAAATTCATTTAAGCCTGTACCCTCTTGCAAGACATTTCAAAAGGAACATACAACCTCTAACAGTACCCCAGGAGATGCTGGGCAGGTCCTGGAAAATGTCAGTGACCTTAATTTTACTTGCTGTAATAAGATCAAGAGCACATGTCACCTCATGGAGCTGTGTCCTGAGGCAACAAAAATGCTTCTTGTATTTCCCTCAGGGGACTGCAGATTTTGCTTGACCATTAATTAAAGATTGAGGGATATAAAGTGAAACCCCAGAAGACAGTCCTGCTATTTATTCCTTGATTAAACCGATTAAATCCTTGTCTACTCAGAAAAAAAAAATCTATAAGCCATTTCAGAGGGCAGTAATCACTAGGAAGAAGATTTATCCAGCCAAATAGTGTGTGCTGCATCATTAAAAATGGTCAACAATAAACAAATGGCCCAAACTAAAATAAAATCAGTAACAACAGCGAGATCTGAGCCACGGCTGAATCAGAACTAAGGTTTGAGTGACAGCCCAGGCACTTCTCAGCCTGAAAGCACCACCTGAAATGTGTCTCCCCCAGAGTCAGCCAAGTGCTGCTCCTCTGGCAGTGCTGGTTTAATGTGTGCAGTTACTCACAGTCCTGTCTCTAAGTGAGCTGCATAAAAATTCCTGTGCTGGGTATTTGCAAATGCACCAGAGCACATTCAAGGCTTTTGTTTAAACTCCTCCTGTACTAAACTGATGTGAACCTGGAGCAGTGACTTCGCTTTGGATGAAGCATATCCCAAAAAAATCCTTGCTGTGCACTTTGATCTGCTTCTGATGGCCCACCCACAACCCAGGGAGGAAAATAATTCACTTTCTGGTGTTTTCTCACAGAAGAAATTTTAACAGATGCCTTCTGTGACAGGCCAGGAGCTGGACAGAGTGTGCAGTATTTGTGTAAGCTGAAAGAATGTTTCTCCATTTTTGCCTGATATTAAAAAACAAACAACCTCTCAGAAAAAAAAAAAAAAAAGATTGTCCAACCAAAAGCAGCTTAAGGTCTTAACATTCTTGTATTACAAGCTCATGTTATCATAAAATCCAATGCCAAGTTTCCTAGTTCTACATCTGAGATTATTTTCCTTATAGTCATGCAAAATGATTTCAGTGAGAATCAGAGAAACTGAATTTCAAAAATTTCAAAAAGAAACATGCTGGGATTACCCAGACTCACATCAGAAGGTGTGTGAACTGATGCTGAGCTGATGGATGGAGGCAGCTTTGGATCCCTGTACATTAAACAGCAGTAACAGCAGACAGCACTTGGTTAGTGCTCAGCCAGTACTATTTAAATATTTGTTACTTCTTGTGACTATATAACTATTCTTTATTTTCATTCAGGAGAATTTCAGGATGACAGGTAAAAGGAAGTATTTTCAAAAACAACCTTTTTAACAGTTTTTTTTGTGTGTGTGTGTGTGTGTGTGTGAAAGGTAAAACAGGAAAGGTCCAAATTTTAAGAGATGCAAAGTAACTGCAGCTTTGTTTGAACTCAGTGGAACTAGCACTGCATGCCTCAAATTACCCATCCCTGCCCACAAAACATCAGAGTGAAGATGGGGACACCTACAATGATGATTTGATAACTGCTAATTTTGGTGCAAGTAACTTGCCTACTGCTTGCCAGGGAGCTAGAAGCAGAGCTGGAACTGGATTCAGTCCAGGGGAATTTCAATTCCAGGCTGAAATCAGAATGGCAGATCACGGGGTTTCTTAGTTTGCTGCTCTGAACTGACTAAAAATTAAGTGGAAAATACAGAAGTTTACTTCTGCATAAGGTCTGCTGTGATTTGAACTTAATTGATTTCTTCTAGCAACGGCCACAACCCTTGCTAGAGATAACCTGCAGATAACCAGGATATTGTAATACACCAGGGTATTCAGGAATGAGCTGAACACACCTCAGTGTGTTGGGGTTTGCATCCTTCATTAATAAAGCAGCAGAAATGTGCAGAGAACATTTAGCAAAGGAACAAATCTGTATTTTCAAGTTACCATGCAGTAAGTAAAGTCAACTGTGATTTATTTCCTTTTCTGATGATACCTTTAACTCCGGCCTTGTAAAATATCAGTGTTTACACTACAGAAGTTCTCCATCCATCACACACACTCTGCTATTCTTAGCTCAGGTACAATGATAAACAGTTTCTATGAATGTGCCCAGTTTTCAGTAAAGTGAGTGGTGTCTCTTTCCTGAGCAAGACCAAAAAAAGAAAATAAAATAGAATTTTATAGTATGATGTGTCTGCTTTCCAAGTAGAAACATGATCTGTTAGGCATGATTTAAAAATCCACTAGAACACATCATGTGTGGTTTTTACTAATCTGTGTTTTATAAGTATTGACTTTAAGCTTTTACTTAACCTGGAGCAAATTCTCCACCTTCCAATGGAGGAACCTGAAGTACACAGTGTCTCCATGAGAAACTTCTGATTTTTAGATAAATTGCTGAAAGATAACCCTAAATGAAGCATAACTATTTCTCCTTTGTGGTGAGAGACAGAAAACATTACAAGCCCTAATACATCTAAGGGAAAAGATCCCAAAAGTTTTAAAATATTTGAGAACTTCTTCTTGTCTTTTATGAAAATTTAAGATAAGCCTTCTTGAGGAAAATAGCTGTTAATGTAGAATATTTTGGAATCTATCCTGTTAAAATGCTAGAAAAACAGTATTACAGAAAATAGCTGTTAATGTAGAATATTTTGGAATCTAGTCTTGTTGAAATGCTAGAAAAACAGTGTTTACAGGGGCAAAATTCACAGCTGGTCCTTACAAACCACATACATATGCAAGTAGTGGGTGGGAGTAGGAGGGAGCATAGCAAGGCCCTACCTAATTTTAGGTGCCAGCCTCATGATACAGAACTGCCTTATGTTAAAGGTGAACACAGTGGGAGGATGGAAGAGATTAACTAGAATGGGTTTTCTGGGGAAAAATTAATGTGTCCCAGCTCTGGGGTTTTGTGCTGTTCTTGTGTGATTCTAAACTAGAAGGGTGAAACCATTAATTAGCAGATATGGTGCCTCCCTGGGAGGGCAGTTCTGCACAGACTCTTTCTCCTCTTTGAAAGTCAAACCCAGAAATTCCTAATTCACAAAATCAGTTCAGTGGTAGAATGAACGGACACTGTTTGCCTTGCTGGATTTTAGTGCTGGAGTGTACAGCAAAAGTGAGATTTTGTTCTAGTGGTGGTTGGTTACAGCACTTTGTAAACTCATTTAAAGCCTGAACTAAGCCTGGGCCAAACCAGCCACATGAAAACTTTAAAAGTGAGTAAGATGGCCTCTCCCCTATTTACAAAACTTTTCCCATCCCAATGCCTCCCAGCTGACTGTAAGTGCTCTCACATTCATCTGGGTGTAGGTGATACTTTATGAGGGTTCAATAGCCCCTTTGTGTTTCTGGGACTTACCGATATTTGGACAGAAATTTCTATCAGAAAACCAGTAACTTAAAAGATGCCTTCATCAATCATCTCGTAAGTAAAATTAATTAATGAACCTGTCTACCTTATTATGTGGGGTCTCTTCAATACACTGATCCTCCAAGTTCAAGACAGAGACTGGAAAAATGGGGGAGGATCCAGAGGAGGGTCCCCAAGGTGAGGAGAGGGTTGGAGAACTTGGCACATGAAGCAACTTTGAAGGAATTGGGTTTGTTCAGCCAACAGACAAGGAGCAATGAGCACAAGTTGCTTCAGGGGAAATTTTGTCTAGCTTAACAAAATAGTCTTCAGAGTGAGAACAACTCGACTTGGAATGGGATACCTAGCCAGTGTAAAAAGGATTGAAATTCCAAATGTAAAATGGTGATGAAACAGGCACTGGTGCTTTGTTTCTCTTGATGGGGCATGAATCTGGTGCCCCGTGTGAATGGTAGTACTGCTACATAAAATACAACAGTGCTTGTCCTCTGTTATTTTAAAATACACCAATTTATCTTTAAACATATCTGGGTGCAAAGTCATCCTTTACTGCCTGGCAGGAGGGAAGTTACATTTGCAATGAAGCTGATCCCTATCTACTGTTGTAATTTTTGTCCTCCTGATTACTGTTAATTTATTTTAGTAAGACACTTGACCTTTTTTCCTAGTGCACACTGAGCTGTAACTCAGAGAGGCTTCCATTTCAGTTTGCTGTTCCATGGTAAAGCTGTACAAATGAGCTTAATGCCCAGCCCAGGCTCAGGTCACTTTTAGCAGTCTAAAGGGTGGTTTCTCATACTTGCAGCACTGACCAATCCTGACAATCTGGTTCATTGAAAATAAGTTACTGAGGCTGAAACGATTTGCTGGATAAAAGTGGTGATTTCAAAAGCTGTCCTAGGGTCAGGATTCATGGACAAGATGCAGCTTTCCCTGGTAGGTACAGGGAGCTGCTCAGCCCCATGTAAATGTTTTATTCATGTCACTTATTCACATAAGTGGGTTTCACTTTAGTGTGTAACACAAGCCAGCTGGTTTGCTTCTTTTAAACTCTGATTTCTCATGCACCTCATATTGCTACACCCCTTCAGAGATATTTATGGAAATTTCACAGCAAGCTGTCTCAAGCTTCTGTGCTATTAAGATTCCTTTCTGGGGTGTTTACTGCATTAGATTTATAATGTATAGATTTATGGACTCAGCTACTTGATAGCCCAGTAAAGCATGTTGGAACTGAAGGCAACTGCTAATTAAAATAATATTTCATTGTATATTTGTATACAGGGAAGTGGGCTAGTGTTGAAACACTCTTAAGCCCCTCATGGCTTTGGCTGGGCTAAAAATGAATGAAAGGATTCTAAAGTAGAATAAAAGGATTGACATTCACAGCCAAAGAGAACAAGAAGTTTACAGCATTAGTACCAGGGCTGCGAAGTATCAACTATTCTGATAATCCCCATTTAAACAATTAAGATTAAATCCTACTGGAAAGGATCAGCTGAAAAAATGGCCCCTCAAGCTAAGTTCCTTCTAGAAAAAGGATATTTTCAATGTTGGTTTTCACCCTGAAATCTCCACCATTTGGTGTTAGAAACAAGGGACTGTGCAAGTTGTGCTCCTTGCTCCAAACAGTTAAATTTAACAGCTGACTTCATATACATTACACAGTGTAGTAAGAGGCATGGATTTTCAGGCATGCAAACAGCCGGCCTTACACTCTGCAAAGGCATTTGGAAACAGTGATGAAGGCAAAACAAGGAAATAGTTAAAAATAATATCCATTACCGTGATGTGTTATTGAAGTGCTCAGTTAATTCCATTCTAATAAGCTGCATTAAGAACTCTAACACCACTTTAGCATGGTGACTCCACTCAGAGGTTTTTCAGTGATTTCACACACTTCTCTGCCATTAAATGGAAAATTTTTCCTTGCCTTCCTTCCTCACAAAGACTGACAGGCAGAACTTTTTAGGGCAGATTACAGAAGGTAAGAGCAATGGAAAACCCAGGCACTGTAACCAGGAGCGAATGAAGAGAGTCACTAACAGTGAGATCTGCAAAAATTTCCTGAAAAAGCTTTTTCATGTGAACTCCTGAGTTCCAATCTGTAGTTTCAGCAAGTGGGGATAAGATGCAAAACATCTGATGTTTTCTACAAATTAGGCTTGCACCACCTAGAGTAGCTGAGATTCTACTGTTGCTAATAAGCATCTGCTTATCACATCTGCAATGGTTCAGCATCCAAGTGCAGAGCTCAGAAAGAAGTGTCTGCACATATCCAGCCAATCCAGCTTTCTGCTGAGTCATTGAAATATATATCTGCATGAGAAACACAGGAACAAACCCCAAAAAACCCCAAGGGGGGATGCTTCAAGAATGTGCCATTTTTTCTGTTCTGATTCTCAATTTTACTTGCTGTTATTTATAATACAATCTTCAAGCTCAGTTTCCTGTCACCCAGGTATAAACCCAGAGTACTACCCAGAAAAGAGTCCAGCATCCACCTTAACTTCCCAACTGTCCTATCATGGCTCCCTGCATGAACAGACAGCCCAAGGGAGCAGTGCTCTTTTTTAATAGCTGCTCTTGTATTTATTTCTATTGCTATGAAATTGGCTTTTAATTCACTTTCATTTCCTAAGCTATTTTTCTACAATTTTTTTTTTGTATAAATCTCATGTAGTAACCTACATCTGTCTGAAAATAAAAGGCACCCTTTGATTAGAGCTGGAATGCAGGACCATATGCAGTGTGTTTGGAAAACCTCTGCAGAAAAAAAACCATGTCTGCTCTAACACATCTCGCTCGAGGCAGCACAGGGTGAGGCAAGGACAACTGAGCAGTGTGCTTGAAAAAAAAAGGAAAAAAAAAAATCCCTGCTTTTCTTGGCCAGTTAATGCATCAAGTTCAGTGTTATTTATGTGACTTTTGGAAGAGTTTGGGATAAAAGTCATTTATTTGCTGCCCTTCCTCTCTTTTAGGAGACTGCAGAAATCCACCTGCAACACTCCGTGTTTCTGGCACCTATAAGAATTAAACACTGTGGAAATTTCAGCAGCTAGAATAACTTACTATTAACTAGATCATAATATATACGTAATGGAGGTAAATTGTATTTTTCACCATTTCCTTCAATCTTTTAGATGAAAAATAAAAAAACCCCTGTTATATAAATCGATCTTCACTGTATTCTAGAAAAATCAACAGCATATAGTGCTATGTGCAATAAATTTTTCCATTAATTCTAGGACTGAAAATATGTTTAGTTTGATGTGCTTCTATTTCAACTTTGACCCATTTTCCCCAGAACTACTCACTTGATGAAATACTTGATTCCATCAGCTGTATAAGCTTCTTCCCATCCATAAGGCAGACCTAAGAGGAGATAAAGAAATAAGAAGTCTCTCAAAACTCAAGTGACACAGAGAACATAGTTTTGAGATAGTGTAAGTTACAATGCTGTCATTTCAAACAATGTTGTTAAAAGATCATAAATCAATTCCTACATTTGTAACAGGTAATAATATAAACAACACAATTTAACAAATACTTGCTGTGCCACAAAGCTACTAGCTTTGATGATACATTTATTAACAGATGATGCTTTTTGATAAGTATAATTTGATGACATTTCTATTATTAGAATGATGAATAATACTTTTAGTAGGGCACTACTCTATATTCCTTTAAAAATTATTTTTGTCCTGGCAAATCTTTACCTTTCTAATAACTATTTGTTCAAAATTAACCTGTTGTAGAGTTTGAAAAGTGCTGGAAAAAGAAGCATCAGTCACTATGTTAAAAAGCTCCCCCTTTTGTGATACTGCACTGTAAAGTACATAATGGCACGAGCAAGGTCCTGAAAAACTGGGTTTTTTGAGACTAGAAATATGTATTAAATTTAAATATGCAAGAAAAATTGTTCTTGAAGTGTTTTGCCTGAAACTCATCTCGAAATGTTAAGTGTCTTAGGAGTTAAACTATTTTTGTTCATGTCCCAATGTATCTCAAAGACCAGCTCATTAGAACCATCTGTGAGCCTGCTTTTGGTTTAAAACTTTTATTTGGAAAATGTGCTGGACTGCACGCACCATCTGAGCTTTGAAAGCTGCCTCCTCCCAAGGACTGCTCTAAGTACACGTTTATTTTTTTAATTTTTTTTTTTAAAAGCTGTTTTTCTTCTGTTGTCACACCTTTGTCTCTAATGTGATTCTTCTTAAAAGTCTGGAGAGGGATAACTTCAGTTCCCCAGTACAAACAGAATTTATTACACCCACTGAATCAGGACTAGGCACACTGGAGCTGGTACAAACCCCCTGGAAAGGAATTATACCTGTAGACACCAAGAGAGGAGCAACAAATAACCAAAATTCCAGAACTCAGGAAGGGAACTTGAGAATTGGGTGCACTAGAACAGCACCATGATCACTAGTACAGCTTGAAAAAGAAAAAACCCATTGGACTGATTTCTTTTTCCCATCACTTTTACCCCCATTAGTCACTTATCTCAGGCTTCTTCCCATTTTCAGTTTAGATCAGATCTATACAATCTGTTCCTCAAAACATGCCACCCACTACCTTTCAAAGAGAACAATCCACAGCTACTTCCCTTTAAACACAAGGCTGCTGCTGCATAGCAGTTCTCAGGCTCTAACTCCATTGTGAAGGGGGGAAGAAAAGGATGTTTTAAGCTATAAATATGCTAGACATGCTCACTGGTTCTTCCTTCCTCTCCCATGAAAGATGGGTCCTTTATTCAGCATGGGTATTTTCTGATTATTTAAATGGCAATGGGATTCATCCCTCAATTGCTTCCATCTGCCCTGGCCTTTCCTTCTTCCTGCATGAAACATGCATGTCCAAATAAATGACAACGGATTTGCTCAATTATGAGTAAAAGCCCAGCATCTGCTCTGTACTCGCATGGATCCCCTACATCACCAGTTTCATTTAGCAGTGATAATTACACTTTTTTCCACTGGTGATTTGATTAAAATTACGGCTTTTTTTCCTCTTCTAAATGAAGAATTGTACATAGGTAGCAGTAACTCATGCTCTGTATTCCTCCCTTACCCACTGAAGACTTGCTTTTCAAAACCACTGAATACATTTTGTCACCTAGAAATGAAACTCTGGAAATACCTCCAGTGCTTTATTTGCCTTTTTGACTTTGTATGCATTAGATTGTGTATCCTATCCATTCTTTATATGCTTCCACATTCCACTTACATTGCTAGGTTTTTTAATGCTTTTATTTTCCACATTTTTTACTAGCTTTTCAGTGGTGTTCCCTTTCTTTCCTTCCCTTTAAGATTTAACTTCTTTTTCTTGTATTTCCCCTGGTAGTTAGGAAGCTCTCATGTTTTGCACCGTATTTCCCCAGACATCATCTCCACTTCCTCCAAGCTCACTGTCTCCATGAATCATTCATAAGTTGATCTACTTCCTCCTGCTTTATTTTTTCACACCCTCTAGGATCAAATTTGTTGTCTGTCCCAGGGTCAAATCTGTTGTCTGTACCAGGACTTGCTTTGAAAGGCTGCTAAGCTCTCACCTGCAGTAAATGGGAGGTAAAGAAACTGAAAAAGTCAGAAAAACAGTTTGAAACATACAGGATTTAGCCTACATAAACTCCAGCAATCTCAGATTTCCTGCATATTTATAATTTCTTGTTTGAACTGCTATAGTCTCTTCGATGAATCTTCATAAATAATATATTTGACTGCAGCTGTCTGCATAGATCATCTTAAGAAATTACAGATTTACAGTATTTAAAAACTAGTTCATTTCAGCAGAAAATAAAGGGCTCCTTGCCATTCAAACACGTGTGACTATTTACCTTCTGCAAGGTAAAGAAAAGATAAAACTGCAAAAGCAATTGTGCATGCAAAAGGAAGAGCAGTCTCCTGAGAGGGAGAGCACTTTAGTCAAAATACACAATAACCTACCAGTGTTTTGTTCTGAGTATATGCATTTAATTAGGCTTAATGCCAAAGAAATGTCTATAATTCTCTGTGAAAAACACAACCAAGGAATCAGTTGCTGTTGTTTGTGCCCCAGCACTGCAGGGTCCCTGGGGACTGCTCCTCCTCTTCCCCTGAGCTGCCTGCTGGGATAACCACTGCTCTGGAGTTATATAAAGCTGAGAGGAAATGAAGCCCCCGGGCAAACAGAACCTTCCTGATCCCTGATAAGTGTGGAGCTCATCAATCTTCATCACCTCCTTGGCTTAACAGGACTGCACCAGCACTGACACTGTGGGTCCCAGAAAATAAAAAAAAAAAAAAAGAGATGAGCATCAGCCTGATATAAACCTGTAGGAAGTGACAGACATGGAAGACTTTGCCGGCAGCTCCCAAGAGAGAATGTGTGTGCTGTCCATCAATGACACTGCACATGGCACGAGCCCTCATGTCTCTGGAGGAAAAAGGGGGAAATACAGGTGTTATGGGAAAAACCTCATTTTCCTGGGCCTTTATCAAACATAGAAACTGCAGTAATGGAATTGGGTGACTTTTTTCCCCCCTAAATAACCTAGTTAAAAATTATTAAAGCAAAAGATATATGGAGATCAGCAGGTGAAAGTAGTAAAGCAGATACGACAGCAGAATATTGAGTTGACTCAAAACTGCAGTCCTGACATCAAAATACTGCAGTCCAAAACCACTCTAATTTGCTTATTTTTTGACAGATTAATCAAAGGAAATGAGAGATTTCGAGCCTACAGTAAGGATAGTTAAAAAAATGCACTGTGCACTAGGACTCTATCTAGATTTGGCCTACTTAGATGCTCCAAGATAAGAATGTCCATAAGTGCTTTCTTTTGGCCTTGGGGCCAGAGTTTAAAACCTTCCTTCCACTACAAGCAGGCACCAGACATCTCTGATGAATCTGTAATGAGTGCTTAGGGACAACTGCTGCCCAGAGGTGCTGATCTCACCCCAAGTGCTCTTCTCTGGAACACCAAATAATTTCCAGCATTGTTCACACCTCTGTTATCCACCATTAAAAGGGTCTCTGGCTGCAATTTCCATCTCGTTGTGGGTAAACAATATCTGGAATTAATATTAAGTTTAAGAGATGTAGTGTCTATCTGGAATGCTAAAGCCACATTTGCACACATATTCTGTTTCACAATGATCAACAACAGAAATAAGGATGCCTTTGTTACATATCCTTTTGTGACTTTTCAAGTGGTACATATGTTTTTTACAGACTAGAGTATGGGCCAGCTCATACCCTTTATTTATCTCCTGATGGGTTTTTTAAGAAACAAGAATTACCTGCTAAAAGGGTTTCTGATACAGAAGATTTGCTAAAGGATACTAAACCCAATTTTCTCTGTCACTTGATAAATGTGGTTTTGAATTCTGATCTCTTTTCAATAGCCATCAATTTCAGCTCTTGCCAACATTTAAACCTTCCTCCAGTGGCTTCAATAATAAAGAAAAAAGTGTTAAGATCCCCAATGCCTTGGGCTCTTTTCTTCTGAGCTATTTAAGCAATGCAAAGAGGATGGAAAGCTGAAGGTCTGATTTGTTGGTTCTAAGTTGCCTGGTTTTGGATTCCTGAGTGCTACTGGAATGTGGGAATATCCCAGAGATGACAGCAGAGGTATCATGGTGTGAAACCAGCAGAGGAACTCCTCTCTGACTTACATAATTTGACACAGCTAAAGCAAAAATCTGTGGAGAAATATCCACCCTTATTTGTCCAGAGTGTTCAGCAGGGTGCAGGCACAAAATGGACTTTTATTTTTTGAGGCTATCAATAATATAAGCTGTATTTTGCTGCTTTTTTGTGAATTAAATTATAAATTGGTTCAGGAAAACAGCTTTCAGAAGTGAATATGCATTTCTGGCATTTGCTTGTGTGTCACTTTAGATCATTTCAAGTGCTCTTCCCAAAACCAAATATATTTCCTTTCATAGATAATACTCTGCTGAGGGGACATTCCATTCCTTTTTTTTTTTTTTTTTTTCACATATCAAATTCCATTTTAAAGAAATCATTCATTTCTTTTGTTGTTGGTCACTTAATAAAACAAAGGTGGACTCAGTAGTCTTCTAGTGGAGACATCTGGGAAATAGTAGCAACTGAAACTTCTGCTGATTTGGACTATGGTTGGCAGATTGTCTCCCTTCAGTCTGTTCTTAGAAACCAGGCTTCAGGAACAGTATTTGTCTTACTTTGGACATTTAGGGCACGGTGAAAGATGAGCTTGTGTTTTTCCACTGCCTATTAATTATAACATATTGATCCATCTGTGTTGGCAAACTCATTAATTTTGGATTAAAACAATTACGGCTTACAATTTAGAAGGAGTTATTAAATAGTGTGTGTTTCATGCTAAAGGATTATATGAACAACTTTTAGATCCTTTTGGTAATTCTGAAGTTACAAATTGTTATAGATGTCTTTCTTCTATTCTAATACTTGTCTGTGAAAAGCTTAGTACAGTTAATTAGAAACAGTTTGAATACAAGAGCAATTGCAATTTATGAACAATGACCAGTCCACTGACTAAAATTTAAGGAAACAAGAATGACCTCAAACAGCACATGTGGTCAGACATTAGCACAGACATTTTCCTCTCCCACCTAACAAGGAAGGAAATCCAAAGTTAGAACAAATTCTGCTCAGTGTGAAGTTCTCCAGAAATGAGTGAGAGCTACAGTCACCTGAGCAATGACGTTCCTGTTACGTGCCTTTAAGAAATATAAAGAATTACCTTTAAAACTGTACCTTTTCAGAAGCTGAATGTTGGCAATACAACAGGAAAAAAACCCCTAAGTACATATTTTTCAGCTAAAGCCTAATGATCAACTTCCACAAAACTCTTAGGTGCTGCAGGTTCCAAGCAATTTGGGCTGTTAACAAGATGAGAAGCAAACAGAGGAACTGATACTCATTTTATTCTGTGCAGGAGGTTAGTAGCAGTCAAAACAATATAAAATAATCACCTCTTGGAAAAACATAATTCCTTAGCCACTTGGAGCAAAGAAAACAAGCTTATTTCAATATGCTTCTAATCAACTGGCTTCCAAAGTCTTTCCACATCACACATTTGATAGTCAGATGTTCAAAACTGCATTTTGAGGAGGCCAAGATACCACGCAGCTGCTTGTCCCTCACTATTATCTCATTTCAGTCATGGGTGCAATACATTTGTTTAGCTCAGGAGACCCTAAACCCTCAAAAGTGAGGGACAGTGAAAGCTGGGAGGGGTTTCAGACCAGCTTCTTCTGACCAACCACTGGAATTTGCATAATCTACTGGCTCTTATTATTTGCTTTAAAAAATGCTTCAACACACTGATTATCTGACACTGATTGTTGCATTTTTCACCTACACTGCTTCTTTCTAAAATGCTACTGGCTGTCCAGTGAGAATACAAAAGGATGCAGTGACGAACCACTCCAAATTATTTGGCTTACTGTGGTCAAGAATCTGTTGGTAAGGCAGAGGTGATACAGAAAAATCAGAAAACTACAGAATGCAGAAATCCACCTTTTTCACAGAAAAGGCTGCAAAAAAAAAAACAACAGCCAAACAAAAACATACCAGTGTTCCATATCCTCCAGTGGCTCCTATCTGTTTAGTTTGCCAAGTTAAAGATGTTTTGTTTTATTTTAGTGTTAAAGGCTTCTGTAGCTGAGTCTCAGTGACACAGTGAGAGAAATGCAGTACCCGAGGATCACAGGGGTGGTAGTGCTCCCTGCTAGGGTTGAAAAATGGTAAAAGGATGTCCCCATTACATTTTTCCCAGCCCCTTCCAGTTTTTTTAAAAAAATATTCCTTCCTATTAATTAATTGCAGACTTTTTTTTGCAGTTTCCCACCACTGATTGTTAACATGATGCTGTCCACTTGGGATGAGTCAAGAATGCATTATTGCTTCCACTGCTGACTGAATACACTGCAAGTTACAGACTAATTTTTGAAGAATATTTGCATAAATTAAATTTAAATTAATTTTGTTTATACCTCTGAATCTTGAACTGCTGAAGAGAAGAACAGGGAATACATTATTAATTCTGAAATTAGAGGAACAGTCCTTCACTGGGGAATTTTACACCAAATGCCATGTAGGCTAAAAAAAGTTAAATTCATGGAAGTACTCTCTGGGGGACATTCTTGTTCTGAATTGGTACAAGCCACTTCCAGCTGATTAAAAAGAACCTGGAATAACCCATTCTTATTCCAGAAATACAAGTCTCTGCACACAGGGCATTCACAATCAGCACCAGGTAATTAGGAAGAGCCTGGAAATACCTCCCTGTATGTCCCAAGAAATAATTTTTTTTTCCCAGTTTCCCTCCTTTCTGCTCCCCTGATTCCTCTGTTCTGGAATTCAACCATCTCCTTTCCTTACTGGCTCAACTTCCCTTGTCAGCATCTATTGTGCTATCCACCCACTTCCATCACTGTCAGCTCCCATTGCTCACTGACGCATGTGATCGTTAAATGCAAGCTTAATTAGAGAGCATTCATTGGTAACAAATTAAAATGACTGCCTAAAATTAGAATTGAGCAGAAATTGTCTGAGATTTAAAAAGCAATAGTATTACATGATATGCCTTTCTTGCTAAGTAATATCTCACTTCTTTTTGCACTGATGATGAAATTAAACTGCAGAAGGGGCTGGCACGAACCACCTACAACCGAGAGACAGAACCACTCTCTGCTCAGCTCATCTCACAGAAAGGACTGACCAAAGTAATATTTTTTCCTTTTGAAGCAATTGTAAGAACACCATCCTTTTAGCCTGATATAAAAAGACATCCTTTTAGCCTGATATAAAAAAGCCTGTAGCTACAAATAGGTAAAAGATAGGGTTTTAGAAATAATTTTAAATATTTTAGAAATAATGTTAAAAGTTCTCAAAATCTAAGATAGAGTTCCTTTTTTTGTTATAAATCCAAAGGGGAAAAAATCACAAAGTGCCTCCATTTAGCATACTGAACTTCACTTGAAGTATAAAAGTAAAATTTACAGTGAAAGGAAAATTTCTGTTACCAAACACAATACCCACAGCAAGCACTAATGCAAGGCAAAAATCTCCCTCAACTCCCAGTTAATGATCCATATGCCTCATGCCACGAGGTAATACATCTACTGTGAGCCATAGATAAATTCTGTACCTCCTTTAGATCTCCTTCACAAGCACCAAGTAATTACGTTTTCCTCTGGCAAATTCTCCTTAAAACACACTTTTAAAGAAGCTTCCTCTCTCATTCTTGGCAATCAACTTTCCTTGTACTTCTCCCCATTTAAATGCACACACTTGTGTGCTGTATATGTCTGAAGAACTCTGCTGGCCCTCAGCTTCTCACTCCTACCTACCGAGGAGAACTGAAAAAATGTGACAACTGCAGGAGCTGACAGCAAAGCCTACGAGCCCTCTGAGACAAAATGAGGCCTGACAGCTTCAGCACACAGTGATTCCTAACAAAGGGAATGCTGCTCATCCTCCTTTCCCCTTGTCAGCATGAATCCAGATCTTTCAGGATGCTCAAAGAAAATTAACTCAGCATTGACTGCCAAAAGCACACACACACTCACTCTGCTTTGGATCAGCATCACTGCAATGGTCACTTTGGTTTTGGTCACCTGAAATGGTGATTTCCTGACACCCAGACCCACAGGGAGGCACTGGGGTATCACCTCTCCCCACAACCAGCTGGCTGAACGTGAGCTGCCCCTGCCAGTCAAAAAAGAAGGCTGTCAAGACTTGGATGTGGGACTGATTCCTCCTGTCTCACCAGGGCATTTTTTGTCTTTCAGACACTGATCTGGGGCTGAGACCAATTCCTGCCTCCCCTGTGTGTTTTCTCTGACTTGGGAACAATTTGCATCTCTGTGCCACAGAACTTCAAAGTTTGTTTCCTCCCATATGTCAAAACACCATGCTATAATGAGGGATTAATATATCAAAATTCTAAGCATTATGTCAACAGACATTAACAGAGAGACAGTTTAGGAAGTATTTACCATCCAGTAAAATTGTTGAATCTTGAGAGTTTTGACTTCAGTCTCCATAGTTACCAAGAGCAAATACAACTTGTATGGGAAGAGGCACAAAGTCAACTAATTTTTTCATAGAGGGGTCACAGTCTGAACTAAACAAGTCCACAGACTTTTAATGAAGTTTTTTTTTTTTTCAGAGATGCTGGAAATTATCCTAATGAGACTGCACTAATCTTGTTAGGTCATCTGTATTTTAAGATATAATAATATCACTTGTTTTTCATTATTAAAATGTTTTGATTTGGAAGTCAGGACAGGCAGTGCCTATTCAAAAGCTGACTCATCTTTTCTCATTAAAGGTAGGTGAATGAAGAGAGAATAATTTTCTTTTCTAGCAGCAACAACAGAGTTCTGAAATCTAGGTCACATTAAAGAACTGTCTTGAAAAACAAGTTTTAGACACTGAATTGTGTTTTTCCTTGCTGTGAAACATGGGGATTAACATGCATATTCAATCACTAATAAATCAGCATGCAAACTGTTCATAACTGCTATTTAAATGTATTTTCTGATTTGATCAGGGTCTGAAATGATTCTGTCCTTATTAGTGTCAGCTTTTATCTGGCTTCTCTGCTTGTCCATAATTACTGTAATGTTCTGATTCTCAGACACCAAATTAAATAAGCAGGGTCTAGTTCCTGGGTCCTGTAACAACACCCCCAAGTAAGGCCAGTTAGGTGAAAACAATGTCATTCCTCACTCACACTCAACAAAACGTGGGTTTAGTCCAAGGAAGGGGAGTTTGGGGACAATTCAGGATTTAAAACCCATTGGTAAAAGGACCTTTCTTTGAAATGCCACTGAAAATCAAGATTAGAATTTTGTAAGGGCTTGACTAGCTGGATCAAATATTTGAAATAAAGAGGGTGCAGCTGAATAAAGACAACAGCCAAGTGTTGTATTCAAGGTGAGGATAATCAGCTGCCCAGAACGAAGTGGGCACACCCAGATGCCTTTGGTTCTGAGAGTAGAAGAAAGCCCAAACTTCACACAAACCAGTAGCATGGAGCTACTGGGGAAAGGAAGCACCATTTGGGACCTGGTGTGAGTTCATATTAAAGTAGCCAAGCTTATTGCATTTTTGTCTCAAGTACAGAACTTAATGCAAGTTTGATGAATTGGAGAGAAGTCAGAGAAATACAAAGGTAAGGAAGTGGCCAGGAGAGATGTGGTGTAGAGAAAAATTCAGTGAACTGGTGTCATTTATTTGGGGAACAGCAAACAGGGTGGAGATGCTACATGGTCTTCAAATAGGTTACAAGCTGCCACTAAGAGTAGTGGGGTGTTCTTAACAACTACAGGGGGCAAGACAAGTAGTAACAGGCCTTAACCACAGTGAGGAGGATTTAAGCCAAAGGAAAAGGTTTCTGGTGGCAAAGATAATTAAGGATAGCAATAGTTGGCCCACAGAGGCAGTGGGATAGGCTGGACAAATAACGGTTTGTTTGAGCTAATAATAATTTGTGTTGCTGGAGGCACATGGATGGACAGTCTAATTGCTGGAGGTCCCGCCCAGATAAATCTTTCCTGATGCCTTGGTGGCAAATTACTGAATGCTACTTTGGTACACTTTTGTGTAATTTACACTGCATGCAGACATTTGTTCTGCTTCCCATTTGCAAGGCATTTTTATGTCTTGTGTTCACAGAAGTGATACATTTTAATTATATTATGCACTGAAAAACACCTCTCTCCTCTCCTTTGAAGTATTTCTTGTAAAGTTTTTCCCTTTAAAGCACACAGCACTGATATTAATTCTTTTGCTAGCAAAAACTATTAAAAAGGGAGCTGTACAGCTGTGTTCAGGATATACTCTGTATGATTTATTAAGTCTCTTCTATTTCTGATTTCAGTAATTCACTGAAATATTTGTGGCCTTGCCAAAACAATGAATACATTGAATTATCTCTTTAGTTATCATTATGCTGCTCCTTCCCAAGCAGCTCTTCCAGTGAGGAAGGAAAGGCACAGCTCTAGTTCATCAGCTGAAATAATGTCAGAGGCATTCCCTCAATGCACACTCCTCCCACAAACTGCACCTTGCAGGAAATAATTTTACCTAATACTAAAAATACAAGAAGATACAGCATCTTTAACATCAGGAGCCAAACTAACAAAAGTTGACCAGGACATGCCTGTCCATGCAAGAGTTACAGCTGGATTTTGATGTGCAGACATAAGGTAAAGTGTGTACATAACACACAAGATTCAAGAACAAAATAGCAAAACTGTATAAATAAATAGTGTATAATAAATGTATAAATAAATAGCATTTATTCTGTTGTACTAAACAAACAAAAGAAATATGAATACTTAATAATATTGGCTCTTTTCAAAATAGCAAAATTGTTATTTGTGAAGCCTTGCTACTCTACTTTATAGCTTAGTTCCACCCACACTGTCAAAAGAATGGGAAGGGATAACTCACACTTTCCTGACTACAGGATGGTTTTGGCATTTGAACACAATGTAGCTGAAAAATCCCTAAACTGAAGAAATGGATAGATCCAATATTTCAGCTTTTAATGCCAAAGATGTAAGGCATTGCCCAAAAATCAAAAGCAATTTAACCATCAGGAGAACAAGCACTAATGGATGCTGAGCAGCAGCAATGTCTAGTCTCTTCTTTTATCTAGACAGCATTCAAGGAAAATGAATATAAAACCCAGGCAACTAAACTTCTGCCTGTAGGATCTTCAAAATCAAATGCATAGTGACTGGCAAGATCAATATGAGTAAATTAAGTAGGGGTTTTGAAATCTGTATTAATTTGGAGATCATTTGAGTGAAGTCCAGCATGATTGCCTTGCGTCAAATCCCAGGCTGAGAGCAAATTAAAGGAACATGATGGGATAAATAGCTCAGAATTCACTGCTTGAGCTCCCTGGACAACCTGGCTTCAGAGCACTTCCTGGATATGGATGGTTGAGATTATATCAACTACAACAAGATTGTATTTTTGGACAGAAGTTTCAGAGGGAGGAAACTGGCAGCCAAAATACTTGAAAGCTGTGTTATATGAGTGCCCATTTTGAAATGCTGATTGCCTGCTCTTTGATGAGGAGATAAGTATGTTCCAGGGTTAATCAGATTTTGGTCATTACCAGTACCCAGTATATTCCTCTTCTAAATTTGTAATAGAAAAGAAGAAAATGCTATCTCTATTCTATTTAGCATGATTTGCACCATATGGTCTACTAAGTGCAGGCAGCAACTGCTTTTAAATGCTGCAGTTCTTCACTGAGGCATTATTATCCTCTGTATGATGAAAGTAATTTCAAGTGTTCAGGAGATGCTCACATTCTGTAAAGCAGAGCAGCCTCTCAAGGCTTGGTTTCTAAAAATAGCTTACAGTCTTTAAAGAAGATGAAGAATGGCTCTTTCAAGGGATGAGCTTGATTATTCTATTTTTTAGTTCATTATTTGCATTTTTGGGAACTGGAGGGTCCTGAGTAGTAAGCCCTGGAAAACGAGCTGCTGGGTTTTTTTCAGCGTCTTCACTTGAAGAATCACCAAAGAGCCTTCACAGAGCTGTCAGTCAGCCTGCAGAGCTGGAAGCTGATCTGCAGCAGTATCACAAGGCAAGATGTACTTGAAGATTTTTAGGAATACACTGAATGTCTTCAAGCCTCTTCCCTCAGGCAAAACATCAGGTTATTACAGAGGAAGGGGATAGTTTGTGTGGATAACTCATAAATATGTCATCCTGACCTGGCTGTCAAGGAAGGTTTTTACAAAGGAAGTAGTTTTCTGTTGGAAAAACACTCTACAACCTTGTCTTGGCACCCAGACTTTGTTTCACATGTATTGTAAATGAATCAAAGAAGAATTTTGGCTGGGGCTCCATTACTTTGTATTTACAAGAATGAAGAAAATAATGAAAGAGAAGTTCTATTTAGAAGGTAAAACGTATCACAAAGCTTGCCCAGCCAGACATTCTGATCCACTGAGCAACCTCAAAAATATTAACTCCAGCTCTCACTCTAAGAATTCAGTAACAAATGAGTATGTTGTGGACACCTTCCTGGAAAAAGGAAACCCTTCAATCTGCACTGTAGTCTCTATTACACTTTTCTCTTTGATAGATGATATTTATGAAATGCCACAAACACAAGAGGCCCCTTTTTATGACAGCCCATCTGCAAGAAAATTTCAGATCACATGGAAAACATTTAGTGAGAAGCTGGCAGAGAACACTGCAAACAGGATGCTATTACATAGCTCCTTCGCCTTAACTACTTTTCTTTTTTTTTTGGAGGGAGAAGAAGAAAAAGCCAGTGAAGGTTTAAAGCTTTAATCTCATACCCAAGCTTGTCAGAGCCCAAATCTATCTGTAATGCTCTCCAAATCAGAATGAACTCAGAAAGATGATGTTCAGTCTTTAAATCCTTCTCTGCAGACCTATTTTTAATCCTTGGGTTCATAAAATGGATCCCTGCTGTGCCTCCAGAGCTTTCTAACATGTATTCTACCTATTATGTTTGACTTAACAACAGGTTAGAATTCAGCTGCATTTAGAACCAAAAGTTTTCTTTGCACAATTTCCCGTGTAGTGTAATAAAACCAATTCAGTGTGACAGAACTATGATTGTCATTGGTGGAAAACCAATTATCTCCTCTCCTGGTCGCTGTTATTCTTTTCACTCCATCAGTAACTCTAAATCTAATATTCTGGACACTTTTGAACAAATTTTGTCTTCTTATTTTCCTTTCTTTGCCACAGAGTAATAAATAAATGCTTCGTAAATAACGTCAAAAAATCGTTTTGCACATCTGATTTTCTCAATGACCATTTCTTCAGTCTCTTTCTATATTAACTCCTAAACAGTCAAAGCTATTCTAATATTTGACACAATAATTATGGGCAACCATAATTAACCACCACCATGGTGATGTACCATTTCTGTTTCATTTTTGTAAATCAGTCCATTTAAGCTGGATTAGAACTGACATGCCTGCTCAACTATAGGCAAATACCATGAAAAATGCACAATCATTTCAATGATCTGAAACAGGAATTATGTGATATTTCAAAGCTGTTTCTTAGATTTTCAACTGATGCAGTTTATTACAGTCACTCTCATGAACTACCATCCTTTTCACCAATGGGAACAGATTTCTGTTCATGACCTGAGGACATACACAGATATCTCCAAATGGAACTGCTGCCTACATTCACTCCCTAGAGCAACAACATCTTCATTAAAACACTCTGATACATGTTCATGTAAATCCAGCAGAATAACATTTTGCAAATATTCCAGTATGAAAAACAGAGCATTAAAGTAAGGAAATTCTGCTAGTTTTACATGATTCTGGTAATCTTCATATTCCTTACTTTGGCATTAATTATGTGCTTTAAATTTTCCTGTGAAGAAATGTACTCTGGAATCACTTTATATCCTAATTATAGTTTGATGAAGATGCATCCTGAGCTGACACTGAACCTGCTCTGCCCTTACACGCTAGGAATGATTTATTCTGCCAGCTCACATCCAATTTTAAACAAAATTATCCATCTTCTTGGCTGATGAACTGATACCAGCTTTCAACGCACACAGAGGTGGACACACTCACTCACAATCTACTTCCAAAATGGCACGGAGAGACTTGGCAAGGTCCCTGGCTTCTGCTGCAAGAGCTGCTGTGACAGTAGGTCCAACCCTTCCCAGACGAGCCAGAAGTGCTTTAGTGGATAGTGTTCTTCTGTCACTAAGATAATAAAAATAAATAAGTATTTATTTATAAGATGATAAAAGGAAACTGCTCATTTTAATAAGGTAAACTTGTTTTTCTAAAGTGGTTTTGTTCTCACTGTATGAACAAAAAAGATTCACTCTCCCAAATCAGTGGGTTTGCCCCAGCAGCAGTCCTGGCTGAACAATGAAGGTATTTGGAAAGTTCAATTCAAATAACATTCACAACTCAAAATGCAGTGTAAAGGACTCAGTGGGTGTCAGAAAAGGAACTTGAATGGAATTTTCATACCAGCATTTAAGAAAGGGACACTGCTCCATGGGACCCAACTCTTATCTGCTCTGCTGTTAGTGAGTCAGTTTGTCACCTTGGCTTAGTATTTGATACTAATTAATCCATTCACTAAAATAAATTCTATGGATTTCATAAAACGGACAACATCATTGTTGTGTGCAGTGCCAATGGGAACTGCATCTCACTGATTATCTATGATAACCTGGTTGGTCTGAGCCTGCATAGGTTTTTTGAAATAAAGTTCCAGTTCACTTCACTTAAATACATTTGATTTCCTTGAGAGGTGTATTGAAAAAAAACTGCAGGAAAGAGACCGAACAATTTTACTGTTAGATAAATATTAATGAAATGCTATCTGGGATATATAGGCACAATCATGCCAATTTTCTGAAGGACTAAAGGCTGCTTAAATCTTCTTGAATATTCCCAGCAGCTTTTTAAACAAGAAAAGTAATAAAATGTAAATGGATACACATTTTATCAATTTATTTATATGCTGCTAGATTCATTGTGATGCAAAATCACCTAGGAGAATCTAAAAAAATTTTAAAAAATTATAACCCACTGTTAAAGTTCCTTGCATTTTAACTAATCCTTAGTACATTATAATTACTTTATGGAAACATCCAGATAATCATAGCTATGTAATTACTAACTGTTTTAATTTAATTCAGAGGTTTTTAATGAGGCTGTATCCTGAAAGCCTAATTTATAATTCATGCCATTCCCTCTCCTTCAATAAAATGATACTCAGAACTATACTGCAAAAGTATAGAAAAAAAAAAAGGGCATTTTTTTGAGACTTGGAAACAATAATAGAGTTTTTCACTATTAATTTTGCCATTTCATTACCTTAAAACTGTTGAGGAAGTAGAGTTATCTGAAAGTATTTCATGCACAACCTGTTGGTCATAGTCAAGAAGTTAACAGTTTATAAATCAACACAGTGAAAAAGTTAATACCTTAGTTTGATGTTCTATTTGGGGGTGGGGGATTTGATTTGCAATTAAAGAGTCTAGTGTCTAGAAGTGCAAAAGTAAAAACCAAAATATTATAACCCCTTTAAACAAAGTAAATATAACAACATCACTTTTGTTGTTGTTTCATAACATGCCAAAGAATTTTCAAATATTAGCCTTTTTCTTCTGAGGAGTTTCAGAGAAACTGATATGAGTTTATGTGGAAAAAAATTATCTGATCATTTTCATTTGTCCAGCATAGCAAAACACACAGATTATTTAAACCTCTGCACCTGTGCACTTTTACATAATCTGTATTTCTAGGAATGAACTAATTTCTGCGAACTAATTTATGGCCATTTTACTGTGCTCATTCCTCACAACCATCAACACAAACCTTTCCCACATAAGGCATTGTTAGAAATGAAAGGCAAAGTTACCTCTACAAATTGTAGCAATTTCTCAGTGGCCACCTCAAAGGTCTTCCTGGCTGACTCTGATTTCCGCAGCTGGCAGTCAAGCACTGTAACCCTCTTTCTCAAGTCTTGAATGTTCTCCTGGGAAAGGTATTTTAAGGCTTTTATTCTGTTAATTTTCCTCCCATGGATCACACAGAGACAGGGTGTGAACAAAGTGTTTGGAATGTTTAACACACGTTTTTCTACATTTCTGAGAAACACATAACTGGGATGCCTGACCAGCTGGCAAATCAGCCCCAGACTGCAACAGATTTTGGCAAATGATAGAAAGGTAAATTAAAATTGGAAGATAACAACAGGGATAGGACTGAAAATTAAGAGAGTTTGAACTGATTGATGAATGGATCAAAAATACTAACCTGATGGTGACAGTATCTCTCAGCATAAAACAAACAGCCAGAACAAACTCAGTCCCCTGGTTTGCATCCATATATCCTTTGGCCAACACAGTAATTATGGCACATCTTGCAGGAAATTACCCCCTAGGAAGTCTCTGCATGCTCTTGTATAACCTATTGATCAGTGCTCTGCATCCCTCCCTCCCTCAGTACAGAAGATGTGAGCCCTGTTAGACTCTGCCCTGAAGGCTCTGGGTTTCATTAGAGTCCCTGACACTGTTGCTGTGACAGGACCACGAGTAAAATCCTCACATGGACCTGGGCACGTCTGTTCAGCTCAGCTGTCTGCTGGACACAAGATCTAGAAAGATCTCTCCAGAATACAGAAAAAGCACTCTAGTTAAAAATCAGCTTTCACATCACACTGCAGGTGATCATTCTGAAAACCCACAGCCTACTCTAAAACCCTTACAAAATAATCACCAAAACCCACTTATTAACTTCACTGGAAGTAAATAATTTGTTTGTATACACTGTAAAAAACAGCAGAATCATCATCACCCTGAATGTCAAATAATCTGTTGATTCAAACACCTTTTTTTGGTAATTTCACTGTCTACTCTGAAAAAGCAGCTGAAGACCTCACTCTTCCACACTAAAAAAGTGAGAGGGACCAATCTGATTTTTATTAGTGCCTCAACGTATGTTATATTTGTTTAGTAAGTGTGTTTTAGGGGGAGATTTACTTGGGCATTAAAAGAACAAAAAACAAACAGGTGTGACCCTGCCTGAAACTTGGTGCCTGTAACTGACTCCCCTTTTACAACAGGATGAGACTAAAGGATATTATATGGAGTTGGAACTTACTTGATACTGCCTCTTTTGGGTGAGAAATGCAGAGATTCAAATCTGCACACAGGTATTGTAGCACTCAGTCAGAATTTCAGGAACTCAAGCTAGAAACTCTGGAACAAACTTCCAGGAAAGCAACCCACACCCTCTGAATTTCTTAAAGTTTAGAAACCTATAATCTAGAAAACAAACAGTGAGTGCTGCAAGAACACCTGACATAAAAGATAGGGAATCTCACCCAGATGTTCAGAAATAATGTCCAGAGTGTGATTCAGCTCATCACTCACAATTAGAGGAGAGGAATTCCTCCTGGGAGCCACAGGGACTTGCTAACCTGTTCTCTGGAAAACTTGTTTACCAAAGAGCTTGATTTACCTTCTAATGTCTTGAAATATTAAATTAATTCTCAGGATGAAATAAGGCATTTCAGTAGGTTTTCTTCACCAGGTCATAGGCACATCCATTTTTTCCTGAGAAAAACACGGTAACCTCACAAATGTCAACCTGCTTGCTAAAACACAAGTCAGGAGTTATGGAGAAAAAATTTTGAAGTGCATCAAATATTTTATTTCTTAGCTTGTTCTGAAATGCCTCACTGGAGATGAAACAGACTTAAAATATAAGGCTCAATTAATTTTTTTCAGGATTAGCAGCATTTAAATGATGACCTTGATTAAATTTACTTTAAAACAGGACTGGACTTCACATGGTTGTTATTTGCCTAACGGCAACATAAACCTGAAGGCCATTTCCACATGAGTACAAAAGTATACAAATATATACAAGGTATATCTTTTTAAAGACAATATATCTGCAGCCCAGAAACTATTCCACACTTAATGCTTGAGACATGCCATTCTGACCTATAACCCACATATGCTGGGAGCTCCTGTTTTTCCAGCCCAAAGATGTCTGGATAAAGGAAGCCTCAAACACTTCACATTCACCCCCTTTGCTACACATCATCCCAGTTATTGAATAATACAAGACAAACAGTGACCTACTTTAGAAAAGCAGATGAAAAGAAAATGAAAACAAGATACATGACAACAGCAAGGAAACCATGGTAACTCCAGCAGGCTTTGCTTACTTTATTTTGGCCAGCATGCTCAGCGAGCTGAGCCTTCAGCTCTCCAATTTCAGCCTCTAACAGGCGAATCACTTCTTCATAGTCCATCTCCATTCCCCGGGCCTGCCTTTGTGCAGCCTCTGCAAGGTGAATTCTGCTTCTCAGGGCCCTGGTCTCCTCCACTGCTGCCTTGGCTTCCTGAAGGTTATAGAATTCAGTGCAAAAGTTACAACTCCTGCTTCAAAAAGAGTAGATTTAGCTCACAAGTACTGCAGTTGGCATCAGGGCTGCCTGTTAGTCTCCATGGTTAGAGGGCTCAATTGCTAATTTTTAATATATGATGTGCAAACGAAAAACAGGTGTGTACAGAGACATAATTTTCCTAGTCAATTGAATAACAAGTTCTATAATTACTAAAAATCTACTTGAATGACAGATTTTCTTGAAATGCAACAGATGCTGTTGATCTGCCCCATTGCTCCCATACCAAAAAAGTACCTTAATGAGACGTTACTTTATTTCATTATTATTGCCTGAATTCACACTCGAGTCACAGCTCACACATCATGTAGATGGACTTTTAATTCAAGTGTTCAGTCCACGCTGTTCTCAGAATCAGTACTTTTTATAAAATCTATTTTTCTGCTTAGTTCCTGCTCCCATTATGCTCCTAATATCCTGGATTATCACAGAAGAGTGCTAGATAAAACTTTTATATATGAATAATGTACAGAAAACAGAAAATCATAAACTGCCAGCTGTTAATTCAGATAATGTAATCCCTAAATATTGCAAAATCTTCTTTCAAGAAAGATATTGCTCAGTTCATTTTAGGAGTGAATATTTAGAAAATTAGAAAGCCAAACTAAAGGTATGTACAAAGGATGAGTTTACACTCACCTAGGAAGAAAACAAACTTCTCACACAAAATGTGCAAGCTCACTGGCACCAAAAGCACTAAACTATCTTTTCCCTCAGCTATTAATTAATCTCTAAGTCACTTTATATCAATTTTCTGAATAATTAAAGTTATCAGATTTGAATACACAAATTCACAGAGCTAGAAGTTTTTTGCAGAAGTTGCTCAGTGATACTTAGGTGAATATTCTATTCCTGGTCTACCTGTTATATCTTATTATAATAATTTTATCCTGGTTGGGAATGGAACTAGAAGGAAAACAGGTGGGTGTAGAGGAGAAACACACTATGACTCTTTATCATGGAGGAAATAACCTTATAGTTTTGAAATTGCTGTTCCTAAAAATCCTAGATGACCAGATCTTCCTCTTTTGTGGAAGAAATTGCATATAACAGGTGTCATAATAAAAATGTCTAGAGAGGTCAGTTAAAAATGCAAATTTAATTCTTTCCTAACATAGAAGCACTTGTTCTGTAGAATCAATATCCTTCAAGTCAGGTTTCCCTCTACTTTGAGATAATGTTCTTTCTGTAAAATGATCTACCAATCTCAGCTTCATATGACTTTTAACCTCCACACTGTTAGTCCTAATGAACAATATATTCCAGGACATAAATCAGCTAATGTCAGTGACATATAACCAGTACATCACCTTCCTTATCTTTGCAATATAATACCAATTTGGACAATGGCCAGGGACATCCTGGTCTCTCAGAAAATGGAGCAGTAGAAGAAGTAACCACACATATAGAACAGCAACACCACTAGTGAACACAGATAACAGTGGTGTTGTATAATTTTGAGGTTTCTGTTACAGGACACAAGCACTAAGAGATCCATTTAAGTGACCTTTAATTTGACAGCAAGTAGAATGATTTTCTTTTTTATCCCTCTGGAAGCGTTGGAACGACACAAGGACCACCTGCACCTGGAAACACAGACTCATCCCAGGCTTACTGCTCCACATGTGTGTTACTCCTCACGTTGGTGTCACAGTTGTGTGTTTCCAGCACTGAGAGCACCGTGAGGGACAGCACTGCTCACACTCCCTGAGAGCACAGCAATCACCCCTCCTGCAAGCTGCTTGTGGATTCCTTTTTCCTAGAAACAATTCAGGGAACACAGGGAATTCTTAGAAGTTATCAACCTACAGAAGTAGAGGTCAAACTTACTGCCTACCTTTGGAGAGGGTACTTTCTTGCCACTGTAAGAAACAAAATGAGTCAATAGCAAGAAGAACTGGGCCCTGCTGCTACAGAGGATGAGCTGGGAACCTGCAGCAGCAAAGGCATCCTTGGGAAACAGGCTGGAGGTGGGAAAAAGACTCTTGGAGACAAAAGTGAAAAGATGCTCTGACGTTAAGTTTGACTAATATAAATGAACACAGAGGCCTTGAAAAAGGGTGGCATCTTAAAAACCCACACTTAGGAATTATTTAAATAAACTGACATGAGAAAAGTGAATAGAAAATTGCTATTATGAAAAGGGAGGTCTTCATTTTGAAAGAAGACCTCCTTGAGATAAAGGTTTAATCTCTTATAATCCAGAATTGCCTTTACTCCTCCATTGTTTTTTCAGAACTCCAGTTGTTGAATATTAATTTCTCTGTAATAGCAGACTAAGTATGACCAGATTTCAACAGTCAAAGACCTAAAGGAATAATTAAGGAACAATGGCTTCTTACATTACAATGAAACAATTACATACTACAACTGAATTAGTAAAATCGTTTGACACACCAGAGCTGTTTGCTGGAGCAGAGGGGCACAATGGGAAATGATTCCATCAGGTTTTCCCATTCTCCAGTTCCTGGAGATGGCACTGTGAGGACACAGTGGGTCCTCTCACCTGGCAGGTAAGGAGGTGAAGAATTGATGGGTACCATCCACTTCAGCAAAATAAGCTCTTGTCCCACTCAAATGTATGAAAAAAGTGTCCAAAGCCAGGCTGGATGGGGCTTGGAGCAATGTGGGATAGTGGAGGGTGTCCCTCTCCATGGCAGGGGGGTGGAATGAAATGAACTTTGAGGTCCTTTCAAATTCAAACCAGTCTAGGATTCTAAGACACAACAGGTAGGTGATCTGCAGCTGCTAATATTTCATTTATGTAAATACCTCAAGGGACCCATTGTCCTGATCTGGTATGAAACCACTACAACCAATAAGGAGCTAACAGCTGGGGGAGAGAAACTGAATTCCTAAAAAAGCAATTTCAAGGTACAGGTTTCTTCCCAAGCCAGGTTCTATTTCTTCCTTGGATAAATTTAAGTATCAGAAGCTTTTGTCCAAGTTTTATTCCAGCCACCACAAACACCAGAACTCAGATAATTCTTTTAAGCCACATGAAAATTGCAGTTACAAATCAACTGTACTACTAACTTGTTGATTAATTCTACAAAAATTCTAATAACTTTAAACTTTAAAATAACTTTGAATAACTTTACTATATATTAAAATTAAAAAAAAACCCTAATGAAATAAAACCAATGCTTCTTTCAGGCAGGGTGAAATTAATTAGATACTGTTTCCAAAAGAGCAGCCATTCAAAGCCCCTCTTTTCCCCTTAGAGAAAACAAACAAGGGTAGCGAATCTCAGCCCTATGAACCAAGTCCAGGAGTTTGGGATACCACAAACAGTGTCTTATCTTTACAACCTCTCCCATTTCCTGTGTTTAGCCGAGTGCTCCAGCTGACAGAAAGTGCCCAGAAAAAGCTGTAGTATAGAAGGGATCATTGAGGCTGAAATAGCCCAGGACTCTCAGGCAGCACAGGATCCAGTCCAACTCCTCCAGGAAGACAGAAGACATCATTACAGATTTCACATTCATGCTCTTGGCAAGACTTCAAGTACTCAAAATTGCCTTTCTGTGTTCTGTGCCAATTTCCAGCTTACATATGATTTCAAGGAAGCCCCAAAGATACAGTGCTATATCACAACTTCAAAGCAAAAATAGATCAATTAATGAATTTGAATTGAATTTGAATTTATCACATACCAGTATTAGAAAAGAATTACTATCTCACTGCAAGTTTAGCAGCATTTCTCATCTTAAGAGTTTATTCATGCTGTTAGTTACTGAGTCAAGCACTGTTTAATGAATTGGTACTAACAAAGCTTGTTCATTAACCAGAATATTTGTACCCCTGTCTTAATTAATCTGTAATCTCTGCAATTCACAATTAGCAGAAAAGAGAAATACCACAAAATGTACCCCAGTACATGTGTGGTAACTTAAATCCTCATTTAAAACCTTGTTTTTTCAGGAAAGCAGTCATTTAAAAAAAAAACTGTTTAAATGATGCTGAAGTCAGAAGACATTAAGCACAGACTTAAATTGGGTTTTTTGTTTACTTTGGTTGTTTGTTACTTTTAATCAGGTCATTAGGGCTCAATAATGTACTCATTAACTCCTTTCACTAACCAGCTCAAGCAGGAATGCACATCATAACTTAAATGGCAACTTGTACTATAAGTAGCCTATTTTTAAAAAACTTATCACCGTGAATCTCAATGCCAATATTGGTTTTAAACAAGAGAAATATATAAAAAATAATATATATAAAACACTTGAACATGTACCAAGTATAAACAGAAGAAAATGTCCATTAAAAGCCCACTTATATCTCCTGAAATAGCTGACACAATGCTATAATTATATCTAATTTATTATTTCTCTTTCACTTCACTATATGGAACCCTTTCAATGCCTACAAGACAATCTATTTATCCCTGGGAGGTTTGCATGGCAAAAGCTGAATTTCACCACCACAAGGCAGTACCTGAGAAAAATAAAAGTGGGAGGACCTCGAGTGGTGGTAAATGGGCACTGCTGCCACTTAAAATATCTTAAATCAGCCCTGTCCAAGGCTGCCTTCCCAGGAAAAGCAGGTTTGTACTGGGGATTGCACTCTGTAATAGCTTTAGTCTGCACTAATACACTGAACAAATGTTCTGGTCTGGAACAACACAGACAACCCATTAGAGAATGGGAACTTCAAGTGCATTACTGGAACAATCTTCCAGTTAATTTTTATCCAGAAGATAACCCAATTTATTTCCCACAGTGTACAGAGTGAAACAACACAGTACTAATGGAAAAATCTTCCAAGCAAGCTCTTGTATATTTGAGGAATGAAAGGTGATAATGAAGGTGTTCAAGGTATGTTATGAGCAAAAATATAAAACTAATCTTAATACAGGGGATTTTTAAACTTTATCTTGGATTTTTACATGACATCTGACATGAGAAATCTGTAGAGACTAGGTGCAGCAGTGCAGGAGGGAAGAAAAGCAGGCAGCTCATTAGAAGGAAAAGATGACAGGGTGTTCAGGAGGAAGAGGGAACAGGAAAGTTCCTTGGTTTTGAATCCAGACTATAAATGACATGAGACTTACATTTAATTGGGAATTTCCTTTAAGAGACACGAGAAAGCCAAATACTCTGATTTATTGGCTCATAATTATAGATAGATTTGGAGAAAGAAACAAGACTTTCCTCAGAAAACCCTGACTATAACTTTTTTTCCTGGTAATTTCTTTCACACTTAAGACTGGCTGACATATAAAGTAGTTAATGTTAGGACTATAAATTAGGCAACTGTTGCCTAAGAACAGCAAAATCTCTTCAAGAACACTTAAGACTAGAAAGGTTCTACTACATCATTATCCCACTTCATTGATCTAGCTGGTCTCAGGGTTCCTATCTCAATTCAATAGCAGAGAAATAGAATAATGCTCTAAAAACTGAAGGATCAATGCTCTACTTTTAATTAAAAGCCCTGTAATAACACAAGAACCACTCTGTCTTGAAATCAGTGTGAAAGTATAGTCTATATGAGCAGTAAGAGAAAAAACACTCCTTTCTCTCTTCCACAAAAAACAATGAAAAACTTTTAAATAATTATAATTTTTAGAGACTTCAACATACTTGCTTGACTGCTTGTAGCTGCTCTGTTAACTGTTTCTGTAAATTCACAGATTTAGACAATTTTTCCTGTTTAAAAAAAAAAAAAAAAAAAGAGAAAGTAAGTTTGAAAGAGAAAGAGTTTTGGTCCTAAAGCAATTAACTCTTTCAAAACTACAGATAGCAAAACTTCTATCAACAGCTTTGATAAAACCTGTGACAAAAACATCTCTAAAAGCTGACTTTCCTGTGAGTTCATTGATGCTGCTTAAGTTTCTTGAGTATTCTAGAATTATTTACTGAACATTTCTGGGATATGTGTAAAAGAGTGTAAGAAATGAGGCAATTAATTACAGATTGATCGTTGTCCGTTTCCCACAACAGCAATTTAGGGACTCCTGTTATTCACTTGTTCACTGTGTAAATGGGGTTCTTTTATTTCAGTACAAAGCTCTCAGAAGAAGAATCCTTGTGCACACAACAGAGAACTAATCTCTGGCCATTTCAACCCAATGCTTCTGTAATTTACAGCAAGAAATTTTTAGGACCAAGGGGCAATTTTTTAAATTGCCATCACCCCAAGCTCAGTATTCCTGTTCAAGAAGCAGAGTTATGTTCACTGAATACAGAATTTCCTATCTTATGGTTTGTTAAAAAATAAATTCAGGACCATGGGAATGTGGTAGCAACCTGGGGTATACAGAAATTATATTTATTGCATTAGGACTCGGGAATTTTGTAATGTCTGGGAAAATACGTATTAGTTTTGCCCACAGATTAATTTATCCTTCAGTTCTGATTCCTTTCAGAAGTATCAGCCTGCACTCAGACTCTGCAGTTACTAGCATCACACATTTTTAAATAAAATTGCCATGCAAATCAGTAATTTCTCCAAATTCACTTCTGTGAAATGTCTGCTTAGTCTCATTTCTCTATGGATCAGATTAAAAAATGTGTTGGCATTCAGTATAATGGCTAAAATTCACTGTCTCCACAAATATATTGTAAGCAATCTCCAATCAGGATTAGGACTGTTTGCACTGCCATACTATTTATCTATGAAAAACTGCACATGAAATTCAAAACCCAGTAAATTACTCTACACACTCAAAAAAATTAGTCTCTTGAATAATTTAAAGCAAATAAAAATCAAATGTTACCTTTAATTTACTCATTTCTTTTAAAGCTTCATTTCTTTCTTTCTTAAGTCTTTCCACATCATCCTCCAAGGAATCACAGGTTACAAACTGTGTGTATACAAATTCATACGGTTAGAATGTATTGCTAACTGTGTCTTCCATGATCTTTAACATCTTATATTAAAAATTCTTGTTAAGAAAATGAGAAGAAAAATCTTGATTTTAGGATGATTTATAGATCTGAAAATGCTAAAAATGTTTAATAAAATTTTAACCAACTTATCTTCCAAATGAACAATTATTTTTCCCTTTAAAATGGATTAATAAAGTGTTTTTTAAAGTATCAAGAATACATCACAATTTTAATATTTTAAATAATAAAGCATTCTATTTTAGTGTTCATATACCAAAAATGTTGTTTTTTAAAGTCACCTCTAGAATAAAATTATATTCACTGTAGCAGTAACTCAAATCACTGGGTCCAGTAATTGTTTCTCACTCACACAGGTTGCAACAATCCAAATTTTATTAAGAAACCTCAGTAAATCAATGCTGTCCAGACTTACAATGAACCACAATTTAATTATATTAATTGCTTTCTGCAAATTAGGCTGCTTAAAAAAGCTTCACAGAAACTAGGTTATCTTAAAGAACCCCGTGCTGTGGAGCTGTTTTAAACATCTGCCCAAGACTTGGAGTTATTTTACATACAATAAACTCTCCAAGACTCTCCTCCCAACTGTTAAAACACTGACCAGGCACATATTTTACCTGTGAGTCCTGGAAGCTGGAAACTTCACTGACCCCAAAATTCACAGATTTGTGCCCATCATCAGTTGCATTTGAGTGCATGGACAACAGATTCCTCGAAACTTCAACGAAATCTAGGAAAAAAAAAATTCAGATTTTGTTGTTGTAATCTGGAAGTTCAGTTTAATAGCAGATCACTGATAGAACAGAACTGCCAATATCACCATGAACAGCCACTCTGATAAATGGAGTGTCTGCCTTTCAAGGAAAGGAAGGAAAGGAAGGAAAGGAAGGAAAGGAAGGAAAGGAAGGAAAGGAAGGAAAGGAAGGAAAGGAAGGAAAGGAAGGAAAGGAAGGACAGAAG
>VWZU01013641.1:200994-224965 GCA_013397095.1 Sterrhoptilus dennistouni | reverse complement strand
ATGTTCAGCAGGAGTAATGAAGATTGTCAAGCCTCTGAACAATTACTGGAGAAACCTCAAATTTGTCCTACAGCAAGGTAGGTGAGAAATCAAGATGGATAGATGAAAGGAAGGAAAGGAAGGAAAGGAAGGAAAGGAAGGAAAGGAAGGAAAGGAAGGAAAGGAAGGAAAGGAAGTCTTTCTTTTTAGAAAATGTGATATCTACACAGAGAAAGTTCTGATGAAGCTGGTAAGAATAAAAATGCCCAAACACGTCGTGAAATGAAATATTCTCAAATCAAATTGTGAAGGAGAAAAGCAAACAAATGTGAAGTTCACCTTCAAAGTACCTGAAATGTTGTGCATTTGGCAGGTGTCTGTGAAAAATGAAATAAATCAGCACAACAGGTACACACACCTGCCCGTACCAATGTGTTGACCTTACCAGAGGAGACAGGAAAAAGGAGAAATTTCCTGCTAGCTCAGAGCTCATGGTTTCCTTTTCAGGCCCTTTAAACCCCTGACAGAGCCTTGGTAAAATTGATGTTGACCAAGTTGAAAGTTTTGAATACAAATAGTTCCCCATGCACAATCAACATGACTTGGATTACCCATGTATTTTGAATTTAAAGATTTTGCTACACTATGACAGCAAGGTAGAAATATAAAGGTCAGTTTACTCCACATAAAATCTGATCGAATATCCAATATCTTCCTCAGTGAAGATCTTTTTGGATGTTTAAGTACAAAATACTATTTTTCACACACTAGTGTTTTTCATAGACTTGAGGAAAAGTGAAATTTCCATCAGAACCATCACGTCTCACAGTTTCTGAAAAAAATTTTAAATTGCCAGTGTCATCAACCAAAATTGTTATTTTGGTTGATGACACTGGCAATTTCAAAATTGGAACGTAAGCAGCTCATTCCTATCTGAATTAGGTTTAGCTGGAAGAATTGTGATGGTCTCCCTGCAAACCTGTTTCTATATGCAATAGTTGAAATGTTCTTCAATCCCACATAGTAAAGTTAAGTGATCCATCAGCTTAGTTGCCTCAAGAAGCATCTTTAATCATTAAAACTCTCCCAAGTAATTTTTGAAAAAATTACAGTTCCCTTTTTTTTGAACAAAAAATTAAGGATTTTGTAAGCACAAAATGAAACTCTCCTAAGCCTGCCCTTAATAAGATGAATTTGTGATTTACATTCCTATTACTTAGTTTCAGAACTTCAAGCTTATTTTCATACAGTAAAATAAAGTTTTTGCCTCAAACGATCATTTTGTTCGCAGCAGCAACCCAATACGGACAAAAAATATATTAATGGTTATTATCTATAATTTCTGTATTCCTACTTTTTATTCTTTTCTATGGTAATTAACAAATTATTACCTCCAAAAGACACTGTTCCTTTAGAATCTGTATGAAGTTGCTGCCTTAGGGCTTGCTGCTGATCATCTGTGAGCTGAATCCCAAGATAATTCAGTGCCTGGAAGGAAAAAACTTATTTTGGAGTGAGAAAAGAAAGGACTAAGGATAATGACTGCAGAGACATGGGGGAGTAATTAAAGAGCTACACTTCAAAGAGCCTTTGTATCCTAGTACACTCTCACTGACAACACTTTTATTCCAGAGCCACTCAGTGACTTTTCCTTCTAATTGAGAGATGTTCAGATATTCTTTAACCTTGAATACAGATGACTGTAATAAGCAAACCCCTTTGTCCTTAATAACTGCTTTAAAAATCCTGAGGGATGTTCTGATTCCCAGAAGAGTTAATCAGTAATTAGATTAACAAAAACAGTAATTTGCCTAATACATAAACTAAAACATTGGCCTGCAACATGAAAGCATTATCCAAATAGTAAATCCTGTGTGTCATTTATACCTTAAAGTTTGTCAGCCTAGAAATATTGTCCAGATGTTTTACCTGTATCATGAAGGGGGAGGAAGGAGAACTCAGAAGATTTTAAGTATTTACCCTCTCCAGCTTTTCTGTTTTGAGATGAATACTCAAGTTCTTTCCTTGGGGCTCATAATCATCATTCTGGCTGGAGGCAATAACTAAGAAGTTAAAAAAAAAAAAAAAAAAGTAATAATGATGTAGTGGCAACTATTGCTTTGAAAAAATTTGTTCTGAAGGTCTGCTCATCAAGTGGATGCCAGCTAAATACCCACTTGCCAAAAATGCATGTTGATCCTTAGAGTGACTTCTTTTTTAAAAGGATATAATTGTAACCCACAAAAATTATGGGTATCAATCACTTCCACTTTTTTTTTTTTTTCTTCATGAAAAGTGACAAGTAGCAAATTAACAGAAAATAACCAGGAATAGCTTTGAGTGATCCATCAAGCATATGGTTTGTCCTTGTGGTATTTTCTCTTCTCTCAGAGATACACAGATACTCAGGAAGCAGAAGGGGAAACGCACTTGTCAATTCCAAGAGAGACCTCCATGACACACCCTTAGTGTAACTGACAGTTGCCAAAAGCACATGGAATGATCTAGAAAACACTGAGGTAAGAGAGGGAATGACCTGTTCCCAAACATGGGCTGTGTGTGGAGAGAGCTTAGGCTGAACTCCCCTGGCTTTTCAGTATTTTTTTCCTGGGAAGGAATTCTTTTCCAAGAACTCCTGTCCATCAGGCCACCATTCATCAACACCTTCTACCCTTACAGTCAGAAACACAAGTTTGCATGGTTTTTTTAACTAGCACTTTGGATTTTAGATGTATGCATTCATTATTTACATATATACCATGTTTATATCATTATATATATATATATATAATGTTTGCATTCATTATTTATAAATACAATGTAGAACTTAATTCTTCATTTTATTAATTGATTAAAAAGGTACTGAAACCAAACCCAGCATTTGACAAGGAAAGGATCTTGCAGTTTGAGATTCTCTCTAAAGGAACAGAAGGAATCACAGAGAATTCTTTTTTTTTTAAATTTTTTTTAGTTTTCACAGTGTATCTGTTTCCAAGCTCAAAGTAATTTACATACTCTTTACATGCCAAAAGCATAAACCAAAATATCTTGAAAATCTCTGACATTAACACCTCTCACATGCTATAATAAATTCTGAAGACAGTGGGCTAGAACCTTGGTGGAATTGGCTCAATTTCTCTTCAAATCAGAATGAAAAAGCCTCATGTGTGAGTTTGTGCAAAAACTTCTCTAAACTATGCTGGTTTTTTCATAAAGTGTTAAAAAAAAGAGTATCTCATCTAAGAGATGCTTTAGTTTTTCAAGGTTATCTTTGAAAGTTTATCCTTGAAAAAGGGCAGCATGAGAGATGTGGCAGATTTGACAAGGGATGTGCTGTTAAAAAGAAGAAAATGAAATATAAAAAGTAGCAGTACAAACTGGAGCTGCTCTACTACCTACATTCTTTAGATGTATTCAAAGACTGTCCCCTTCTTGGTGTCTTCAAACAAAGAAGGTCCTGTGTACTGAATTATATTAACCAAGAGTTTTATATACAGAATACATTAAAAAAAAAAAAAGACCTTTGTCTTGTTTCTTTGATTTAGTTGCAGTGTTTTTCATGGTCACTGTGTAAAAACTGGGTGATCATTAATCTCTTTGTGTATTCAATATTAAAATTTCACCAGTTTCAACAGCCCACATTTGGTCAGCTCACCCTTCAAGGAAAGGAACCAACTGATCAGATTTGCAATATAGAACTGTTTAATTTTAAATATGAATGTTTAATATGGGCTATAATAAATACAGGTACAATTTAAATAACTCAACTGGAGAGACATCTAGAATGAATCAGATCCCATGTATTTGCTCTTCCTCTCCTCAGTACATTAGAAATGAAGTTGAAAAGCTCAGGTTATGCTTAATTGCTACTGCCTCAAGAAAAAGAATAAAGTTCAGGTCTGCATAGAGAAATACTGAACAGAGTCAGTTCTATCAGTGTGTCAATGGGGATTCCCATTATTGTGTCACTCTTGCATTTTCACTGTTTCTAAATGCAATATATTTGTTTCCCACAGGAATTACAATTGTTCAGCTCAGATTTGGTTCTGACCAAATTTCACACTCTGTTTTTCCTTAAATCTTGTTTTCAAAATAGATATTTAGAGATGTGATCAAAGTGACTCTTGTCCTTGTTTGAATGCCATGACTCCAAAAGACAAATACACATATTTATTTGTTATTAACTGAAAAGCTGTTAAGAGGGCTGCATGTTATTTCTATCCTTTCAATATGCCCTGATTTAAGCAGTAAAACCATGCAAGCAGCATACATCCCCAGAATTTCATCAAACCAAGAAAGCACAGTTTCTATGGCAATCTAATCTTGATCTATATGTAAGTCTTCATTATATGGTTTCTACTGCGTCTGTTATCATTACTGCTGTATAGCAAATGTTGTGATCACTCATTTTTGTTTGGTTTCAGCTGTTTATTAGAGACAATGTAAGTTATATTTGACAGAAGCTACTAAAAATCCATTGATCTCAGTCCTTTATTTAGGAGTATAAAAACAGTGCAATATTCAATTTTTTTTTTTTAAGACTATTGAGTCTCATTATGTGCTATGTTCTCTTTGACTGTTATTGAAAGAGCAAGGAAAAGGGTGGCAGGGAATGAAATCAGGACTCACCCGTGGCAGACACAGCAGCAGGATCACTGTCCAGAGCAGTAATTGGAGATTGCTCTCCCATCTTGACTCCAGTTTCCATCTACCAGAGGAAATGAGAAGTCATGAAATCCCATTTTTAAAGCAGACCACAAGCCAGAACCAGAAATACACATTAATGAAAAAAGGGGCAGGAAAGGAGACTGGGGAAAGAAGAAAGGGCTGGCTAGATCAAAACAACTCCAGGAGAAAAAGAAAGGCATAGAGTGAGTGGTGGGGAGAAGGAATAGCATTGGAAAAAATCAGATATGGGCCTCATCAAAACCTTGGGGTTTGAAAATCTTCACAGATTAAGCACAGGCTCTCTAGGCAACCCACTTCAATGTTTATATCCCTAATAGGAAAGAAAAATGGGCAAGAATTTTAAGTACAAATAGAAGAAGATTTGAGAATCACCTGTTTTGACTTTGTGTTTGAGAACATTTTATTCTTCCTCCTTCTAAGGCAATACTTTATTTAGCTTTAAAAAATAGAATAAACTGAAAATGTTATTTTAAAAAATTGAAATATTAGTTTTAAAATCTTCTTTCTCGGGGTCAACATTACTTCTTTACACTGGTGAGCTGTATGAATTAAAACAATTGCTGCTTAGCCAAAAGAAAGGGGGAAAACCCCACAAACTTATAGGACTTTTTTTTTTAGGCAAAAATCTCATCATCACAGAACAAGTGTGAGATTGTACTGTACTCACACATAAGTGGTAAACAGGGAGTGTTTTATCTCCGAAATACGCAACTATTTATATCTAATTCCAAAACTTCAGAGAAACAGTAAAAGAGAACTTGGTATCTAAGAACACAGTTAATGCTCATTTGTTTTCTTACCCCAAGTCAACTAATTCCTCTCATCAGTGTGGTTTACTCTCCTGTTATACAACATGGCTGTTCCAAAAGTTTTGATATTCCAAAGACAATATTGTGCAGGAAAATAGACAGTCATTTTCTTACTAAAATGGAAACTCAATTACAATTAGGAGAAAAACAAGCATTTGCTCAGTTCGCTCTAAGAGGAGTAATAAGTGCACTCACAGCATCTGGAGGGAATGTTGAAACCAGCCTCCCATTAGGAGAGGGAAGAGGACCAAGTGCTGCAGCCTGTTGCTCTCCATGTGCCACAGAAGATGTTAAGAGGCTGAAAGGATGCTGCAGATTCTCTGGATGACTGGGTATGTTTTTCTGCCTAATAAAAGCTATCTCCCATAAATTTTCAAACCTAGAACTAAAATTTTAAAAGTTTCAACATATTGTATATTTGTATTATTCAGAAAATTATAATAATGCAAAAATTACACATTTCCAAACACTGTGTGTGGGTTTATTTAATTATTTTTCTAAAAGGATGCCCTGTTACCCATCATTACAAAGACAAATACCATAATTTTTGATTTAAACATTAAAGTATCATAAATTTGCAGGTCTAAAAAGTGCTCTTGAGTCTTTTCTATGAAATAATATTACAACTGAATATTTTAAAAAAATAGTATCTTTCATTTCCTCTAAGCACACAAAAACCACATTTCACATTACTCTGATCATAATTATCATCTATTAAACAATTTTGGATGGTTGGCTGTTTGACAGTAACAGATACCTCATCTTTGTTCTGTTGATTATACTTTTTGCCTCTTCATAGGAGACTCCAATCATGGACTCTTTGTTGATGGACACAAGCTGATCCCCGGGCTTCAGTCGTCCATCCTAAAATAACAAATATAACATCAAACTCACAAACTTTATATTAATTGCTAACACTACAGAAAGAACTGTATAGTCATTGCACTTGGACATATTCCCCTGGTTCTATCAGGACAAGAAATATCAAGAACAGTTCTGCATTCTGCCTGTGCTTGACAATCTTCCAGAAATAAACATATTAAACAATCATCCCTCACCATTAAAGCAGTCATTATAAAAACTCAGCAGAGAAAATAGACCTCAGAAATTGTATAAAGAAGAACTTTGGGCGCAGCTACACATTTCTGTTAAAAATAAACCAAGGAAAGAAACAACGGATTTTTCCAGCACCAACCCATCTGACTTTAGGAAGTTTTTTTACTAATTAATTCAGCTCTGAGCTGGATTAATTTGTATTTCAAAAGCAAATGTTCATGGCAATACACGGAACTCTTCAGACACTCACTGCCCATGTCAATGAGAAAACCAGATTGGTCTATTAGTACTCACCAGACAAAACCATGACAGAAATAATATTGTCAACTTTGTGCTCCTGTTGAATTAATTGCAAACTCTCTACCAGCACAAGAACATCTCACATTTCTGTCCCAGAGACTCTGAGACAAGACTTTAAACATGCTAGGCTGATTTCTAAGATAGAGCTTTCTTTACTCACATTTTAACAGAGAGCCCTCAACAATTTAACTGGAAATTCATGAAATTCACCAATGCTTACAGAGTTAGTTATGACATTTGTCTAGTGTAATACACATCAAATTACACAGAACAAGCCTCTGCTCTTCAGCTCCTAAGAAATCAAACACAAAATCAATCTATGTGAAAAAAAAAATGTGTACAGAAGATGATACATAGGAAATAAGTAAAATACCTTCTCAAGGCCAGTATAATTTTACCTACTTAACACCCACATACCATAATTTTAGCTGTGTTGTTTCAAACCCATACCAGCACTTTACTACCTTCTTTTTTTTTTTTTTGTCACTTAGTGTTTTGGTTAAAGAATAAAGCTGTAGATCTTTTACATTGCTTTCATCCAGCATGTTCTAAGATATCCATTTCAATGGTGCCCTCATGTGGCAGACGTTTAAAATATGCTACAACTACCCAAACAGGATAACCAGGGTTGGGAAATTACCTCTATTATTGCTAATATTAGAGCCTACGGAAAATTGATGTCTTAGCCTCAGTCTATTGATTATGTGTGATAGGCTTTAAATTACACAGTGAGAAAAATGTTTTAGAAGCCACAATAAAATAGGAGAAAATAAATGAGGAATGATTACCATTTATCTACTTAAAGAGGTCTTTGAGAAACATTGCATTTTTATCTTCCAGCCTGCATTTTAGAATTAAACTTAGCCTACAAAAATTCAAAAACAAATAGTTATAAACTGCCTGGGGACAAAACTCACTGCTCATGAATTGAGCTCGTCCCCTCTTGCTGGGCTAGAGGCAAAGACTGGTATCTACACTCCCAAATAACCATAATTATCAGGATGTCAGAGGAGACACTTGGATAAACAGTGTTTTGTACCTGAACCAGACAATTACATTATGTATTTAATTTTTACTCTGACAAATCCCCCTGATTTACATACTGCATTTGTCACAAATTAAAACAGTAAGCAACATCAATTCATACATTTTATTAGTATTTTTCAGAATATTTTTTTCTCTAATTTGCCTACCCAATGATTTCCAACTGCAAGGTTCCATCTAAATTAAGTCTCAGAGAAATATGATCTTTTCAAAGTCCAAGATAATAAAAAAGAGGTGCAATCTGTAACTCTGTCCCATTCTTCCTCATTTACCTTGCATCATGCAATCTCTTACGGAAGTTGTTTTTTGTGCCTTCTCCTTCATAAACTGAGGAATAAGATCCTCATTTACTTCAAATGAACTTATGAATAAATTTTCATTACCATGTAACTCTGGTATAGAGCAGTGAGATAATTCTGTTAAAAGAGAAGGCAAGGAGGAACACAAACACATTTTGTATTTAAAATATGACTGCAAATGAAGCATACCAAAGCAAGCACTAAATTAAGGCAGAAATACAGGTGTCTGAAGTGGAAGGAAGTGAAAAAAGGCCTTTACCTTATGGCAATCACCACCAGGGATAATTTCTTGAATATATACCAAAGGCCCTTCATTTCTGTTAATTCCTCCCACAATATTCAAACCTAGGCTTGTTCCTTTGCAAACAGAGATAATCTGAAATGCACTGTCACTAGAGATACAGAAGAAAGAAAAGTAGAATTACTTCACAGAACCAGATGATAAAGACTGAAGCAACAACTTATCCTAATCTTACAGGTTTTGCAAATATGTATTACAGTAATAAATAGAAATAGGGGACATTTAATCTCAGTGTTCAAATATTACACTGTTTACAACAAAATCAGCAACTTCAGGCACTTCTAATCATTACAGAAAGAAATGATACTCTATTTTACAAGGCTAAAAACTCCTCTCTATTATACAGAGGAGAGATATATACTATATCCCAAGGCTTATGGGAGTATCTGGGTACACATAAACCAAGAACATTAATTCATTGGGATACACTAAAAAATCAACCTGATTAATCTTCTTCTACCACATAAACAATAAATAAATAGAAAAATAACTTATTAAAATGGAAAGTCTGCAATGTTGATGGTATCATGAGCTACAGGACTAGAAGTTAAAAAATAAAACCAAACTTTAGCACTTAGTGCTCTACTCAAATTTTCCTTGACCAGCCAAATACAGCATTTCCTGCGGCGCCCACAAGAGAGTTTTGAAGATTACTTTTGAAGCTTTGGAGATGGTGGTGGGACAGAATTATTTCTGCTGCTGCTGCTGGTGATGTTATCCTTCGGATGCAACTGAGGACTCTGTGACCTTGAGGATGACCCAGAAGAAAGGCTGTCTAGAGATTTTGCTTCAAAAAAAGAAATGATAATAAAATAAAATAAATAATTAATAGAAGCCACATTTGGGAAAAAGCACAAAATTTCAGCTCATGTAAATAAGTCCAGTAGGACTATTTTCATATTAGATAAACTAAGCAATCAGACAAGCAAAATAAAGCCTGCACAGTTAAGAACTGAGAGCTACTCAGGATTCCAGGAATAATTTTTTAAAGCATAACAAGTGATGATTTTTTTCAAATTTGGTGCAAAATACAAAACTGACTAATCCCCCATGCTATATAAAGGCATCTTAATTAGGCAGCAATTCCAGAAAGGTAAGAATTTATAGTGTTCTAGATCAAATATTTACTAGCATTTTATGGCACGTTTCAGCTACAAATTCCAAAAACTTTTCACATGAATCATTAATTAAAATTGAAAGTAGATATCACTATATTTATTTTAAGAACTGGGGAAACTGACACACAAATTCCTCAAGGCACATGTGTTTTTTGTCTGACTTTTAGCCACTTTTTCCAATACACCTCCTCTCAAATAAGGAATTTTAAGTACAAGTTTCTACTCCACCCAAGGCTGCTTTTTGTCCCCCAAGATTGTTTCAGGCTGGGAAGTGATCTCTCACCAGCTAACTGATGTGTTGGAGAAGTTCTTGCAGAGCTGCTGTCACTGTGAGAGCCATACTTATCCATCAGGTAATGAAATTCCTTCCTGTGCCAATAAAGAGATTTTCTTTGTCAGGATTTGGTGTTAGTTTGAATGGACGCAGTGAAACCTGCACTGCTTGTACTGAAGAGCTGCTCCTCCTCAGAGAAGGAAGCTCAACCTCCACTGAAAGAGGAAAGCTCCAACAAATGGTCAGAAAAAGCAAACCATCATGTAATGCATGTCAAAGATGGGAAAACAACAGACTATGGATGAAATGGACTGTTGGTAAAAAAAGCTTTATTTTAACCTCTCTTCACCCTGAATTGCAAAACTTAAAAACTTGTAATACAATCAACTACAGATAAGACAGTGGTACTACCAAGCTCCAGAACAATTTATATTAGAGGGAATTGGATTAGACACCTATAGCATACTCATGTTTTTAAAGAATGCTTTTAGTTCAATTACACTGAACAAGAACTCCGAAGAGATTGACAAAGGTGTGGCTCCTTAAAAACAAGAGGATAGAAGAAATATTTATTAACTACTAAAAGCCAAAGGCAGAAGTTCCTTGCAGACACCAAATATATTGTAACAGACTGGCAAAGATGCACATCTTGTGTGACAGGCATTGAAGAGAATACAAAAACATTTGATTCATCTGATATTGAATCCAGCCTAATTTAAGAAAAAAGTTTATAATCTGAGCTCTGATTACCTCAGTGATAACTGATTTAAAAGATATAAATAACCTAGAGTGATGTAAGCCAGAAACATCACCAAATTAATAGTACAGAATTAGTCAGAGAGAAAAGAAATGAACTGATTGCAAGAAGAGTAATTCCCAGGTAATTCCAATTCCACTTCTGAAGGTTATTCAGAAATGCTGGGTACATTATTTTTTAAAAAAGAAGGACATTTATTGTACTAATGCTGGCCCCAGGGTACACACAAAACCAGAGCTGAATGTAAATTAAATAATATTTAAGCACAGAATGCAAAGCCACAAGAAATGAATTCACAGGGGGCTGGAGTGGCAAATCCTGCCCAGGCCACTGCACTTCTTCCCCGGAGTGGTTAAAGGACGGAGGGATTTTAATTATTCAAGAGTTTACAGGAACTAGGCCAGTATGCTGTAGATAAAAGCAGATTAAGAGTGGACCTCACATATATCTTGGCAGTCTGAAAAAAGGAGAGATCAGAGGCTACAGAGTGATTTACATGTCTGTCAAATACAAAAAAATTAAAGGAACAGAAAGAGGAAGCTTAACTCGACAAAAGGCTAAAGGAATTTAGAGAAAAAAATCCTTTATGGGGAGATTACTCTGAAAGTGGAACATCCCTGGAAAGGCAAATAACAGCAGATATACCCTCGCAATGATTATCAAAAATAGTTACATAACAGCTGTTTTCTCCTGAGATTTAAGTCAAAAGGGGATATAGACCTGGATTGCCACATTGCTGATGATTCTCTGCCAATATTGGTTTATATGCTTAACTTTCAACAGTCAGGTTAAAGTAATATTTAACATAAATGTCCTTAAAATGAATATACCTTGGACTACTTGCTGCAGTGAACAGTTTAACCTACTTATCCAAACTATTCAAATTCATTAGAGATTGAAAAGCAAACTTCTGAGGGGAAAAAATAACAGATTCTCCCTTTTGTCAGAATGCAAAACCAGTTTAAATCACATAGTTTTGTAGTAGCTCTAAGAGAGTCCTCATTTTTCATTATTTTAAAATGTGAGAAGTATTTAAAGAACTATCACAACAGATAATTTTTCATGGTATTAGCTGTAAATATAACTTTACAATCCTCCTCTTTAAACTGAAGCTGGTCTGAGCTTGCTACTTGAAGTGATTGATGCAAGTGATCTCAGAATGAACTGGTATCAAATATTACACAGAAAAATGTGACATGTGGTGCAATTCTGCAATTAGAACTAATCTGAAATAAAAAATACATGCAAGCCCACCCACCCACCCTGAGATACAGCACTGGATTTTTATAAGTTTTGAGGTTAAAACCATTTTTCTCTTACTTTGCTTCTTCATCTCTAGCAACGAGCAGAGACATGTGGTTAGAGGCTGAGGCTGTTCTCAAGATGTCAACAGCCCTAGATGGGGCAGAAAAAAGCCAAATTAATATATCAGGGTGGTGACAAGAGGTGAGCAGTGCTAGAAGAGCAGGAAAATGGACAAACTGCTAAGATAGTTAATAATTTTCAGGGCTAGGTATAGAGAACAGGGCTTGGCAGCAGCAAAACTGAAAGTGAGCACTGGGGAACAGAGGAAAAGACAGACTGTGGTGCATCTGCTGACAGCAGTAAATCAGGACTGACCTCCCTTTCCCTTCCCTTCTGCCCCATCCTGCTGCCTTCCTGAGCCTCCTTCAGGATTAACAGCCCACCCCAACAAAAGCTACTCCTCACATGTGCCTGACTCAGATCTCCCTCAGCAATACAAATGGCAATTTTCCTTTCAATTTTCTATTTCCATCTCCAGCACTGAAAGCTGCACTGATCTCTACAGATCCAGCTACAGAAACCATCTACAGCTTTTTCTTTCCCCTTCATTGTGCCATTACATGATTGCTGCCATCATTTCCATTCTCCAGTACTGAACCAGCAGATAGTTAATCTTTTAACAGCTTCTACTGCTGTTTTCACACACATCCTGTAATCTGTGTCATTAAGAAACCAGGTGATGCTGGTGTTACAGAAGCAAATAAAGTCCTTCACTTTTCCACAACAGTTTTGCTGAATTAGATTTATAAAATTACTTGTGAGTTGAACTCCAAGGATCTTGGGGGAGTTGTGCCCTTTCAATCAGTCACTGATAATGTCCAAACTAATCATGTATAACATTCCAAGCTCTAATAAACATTCAGGAATCAGTACAAACATACCTTTCGTTTGTTACTCCAACCAAGTTTTCTCCATTGACATCTAGAATTAGGTCTCCAGTGAGCAAACGGCCTTGAAGTGAAACCAACAGTGATTGATGAATCAACAAGAAAATGGTGAACATATTGTATTAAACCAGGACTTTTTCTTTCAATTTTATGTGACTTAATGCATTAAACAACTTGGCACCTGATCCTAAGATAATTGAGATAAGACTAGAAACTACAAATCAGTCTTTTTAACAACAGAACAGCCACTGGAAATTACGGTCATTTAGCTATTTGTATTATTTACACACAACATAAATATTTTTGAGGCTAGATTTTATATTTCACAGTTGTGGAGCTAATTTTTATTTGAATCTTGCTCTTAACATTATTTTAAGTTACCATGTGTAGATATATTAATATTTTAGACATTAGTAAAGTTGCTAGAAGATTTTTTTAGAACCAATTCTGGTTTTTAACCTCCTGAAAATCTCAAGTTTAGGAACTTGAAGTTGATTCAGATTACTTTGAATGGTCATTTTGCACAAGTCAAGATGGAATCTCAAAAAAATCCATGCAGAGACCTAGGACAGAAGTCTCTGTAGCTTAATTATTGCAAATTCTACTGAGTGTAAGCTCTTCTTTCAACACTGATCTTAACCACCAGCACACCACCATTAAAAAATAGTAATAAAAATTATCAGAACTAATTAAAAGTACTAGTTCTATACAGGAAACCCCACTCTTATACCTTATAAATTAAAAGTCATTCAGCATCTCAACACTTACTCAACGGTGCTGAAAGACTGCCAATTGCCTTCACCAGCCATATCTAGATTTGAACACATTTTCAAGAACACATTTTCAAGACCTGAGTGTATTAAAATCTTTTTCCATAAAGGGTCCAAGTTTCATTTCTCTATCTTAAAGCAAACCAAAGCTTCATGGATCCTGAGTAGACCATACTATTTAAAATATCCTTACCTTAAAGTAAAATAAAGACTTCTTTTGACAGCTTTTTATATGCAGTGTTTGTAGCCAAAAAAGTTAACATTACTTACTATCTACAGCAGCAACCCCTCCAGGCAGAATTCTCTTTATGAAAATCCCATAATCTTCTGCTGTTTGTGCCCGATAACCTCCAATAATTTTAACTCCTGAACAACAAGCAAAAAGACAAAAGTGAAAAATTGGTTATTCCACCTGCTGTACTAAATGTATCTGCAGCCAAATCCACGAAAGCCAAATCAACTTTCCTGATACCAAGTGTGAGCTGGCAAAGCTCACCAGGTGTTTGATTCACTCAGAATAAGAGAATGTGCAGCCTTAGTTACCTAATCCATTCTGGCAATCAGAGAAAGAGATGCGGTGAACAGCTCGATTGATTCCATGAGGGCCCATAATGGTCCTAAGGAACAAAACAAAAGTCATTAAATTGCAGAAATGTAGGTAGAGCTATGTTAAGAGAAAAGAAATCACAGTGACTATGTTTTCAACTCAAATACAAACCCAAGCCAGTTTTCTCCGCTGACAGCTTCATACTGTTTGGTATCTCTGAGCTACCATCTCCCCAGCCAAAAATCAATCAACTCATCACAAATATCAGACGAAAAGATACAATAAATATACAGAGTTTACTTCCTTTTCCCCCAAAACACTTCAGGCTGAATTGTAAATCCCATTTTTGTAATAAAAGGATTGTGACTAAATATAAACAAAATTCCAAAAGCTGGTCCACCTTAACATTTAGGCAAGCAAAAAGTACCGTAAAAATCAGTCTTCATCAGGTAATGAATATTTGGACAAGGTACAGCTAAGCCAGTGCATAAAATTATTTCCTAAGATAACTAAAATATAATTTTGTGGCCATTTATGAACATAATCTTTTCCCAAATCTCCTAATTTCTTCACTCAACATTGATTTCTTTCTCTGTTGTAAAAAAGGTTTCTTTCCAAACTCTTTTCCCTGGTCCTCTGTGTACCTTCCCACCCCAAGGGAAAACACCAGGATGGCACTTGGAATTGTCTAAAGGAAGAGGAGTATTTTGTAGGAAGTTGATCGTGCAACAGAATTAAAAAAGAATACAAAGTAAAATTAGAGTTTTGAAACCTAAATTTATGGTTTCATCAGACTCATGAGCAGCACACTGCTCTGAGAACATAGTGTTAAGAACAAGTAAATCCAGATTACATTTTACCAAGTTTTATTTTAATTTAGATGAATTATGGGTAAAAAAATGTAAGTTGCATTACAGCTCCTTTGTTCTCTCACTGCACCATCTTTGGAGAAGACTTGGCAGATCTCTTCTAGAAAAGAGCAGAAGCACCACTGAGGTTTTTCTGTTTTGACTGACATATTGTTCTACATTAGATAAAGAGTTGTATTTTCTAGAGGGTGCTAGTGAAATGGAACAAGAATTCATTAGCAGGGTTGGGAAAGAAGATCAAATTGGAGGACACAGTGACCCAAATCCTTCCACACAATCTAATCCAGCACAAGCCTGAACTCCATGCCTGAAACTGGGTATATCTGCAAAAGCCAGAGTTCATCATCAAAAGGTGCTGTGCCAGAAGGAAGAGAGAAATCCAGAAGGTCCAAATGTTCTTAAAATTCTAGCACTAGCCAAGAAATTCAGCTTCTGAAGAACATCTGCACTTTTTTTGGTTTTGCAGAAGAAAACTGGATGAGATTTTTTTACCAAGGTATAAGCACGAGCTCTGAAAAGCAACAATTTCCCAAACCCTCATTTTTCCAAGTATTTGCAAAATTATTTGCTTTAGAAAGGCCGGCCATAAGAAGAGACCTATAAATTCTAATAACTGCTAGAAACAAAAAGTAAACCTATGCTTCAAGTACTATATAATTTTCACTGTAGTATTTCTTGAAGTATTTGTTTCAGAGGCTGAAAAGAAATAATGAGACCCAGTGTATTGGGTGTGTGTTTGACAGGACTGCTCATGACCTTGCCATGATTTGTCACAGCATAAGGTATCCTTCGTAAGGCTAAAAGTGAACCAAACTGCTTTGACTTAATCACAGCCTGAAAGGAAGAACAAATCTCCAAGTCTGATATTTATTTCTTTAAGAACACCCTTTGGACAACCTCCTACTCCATGACAAGAACAGAGCATTTTGCATTACTACCCAGTACTGACACTGCAATTATCCCACAAATTTGTTTCGAGGCTGAAGGACAGCATACTAGTCATGCATTGTCCTGACTTGTCTCCATCTCTGAAATCTTAAACAAGGTGCACTGGCAATTATTCTCTTTTTTTTTCTCTCTTGCCTTTTGCTACTACTGCTATTGGTTTTACTCAGCCATTCCCTCTCAGCAGTTTTCTTGTTAAAATCAAAAAGCAAGAACAAAAGTTACTTCAAGCTCGCACAAACCGACATGGAGGTTTTGCTTTTGTGAAGTCTGAAAAGATCAAATCTCAGACTTTGAGTCTAAAGTTTAGAGTTCACCAGAAATTGTAGAACCTGTTTATATGCCACCATATAAAACAATCGTGAAATATGATCAAATCTAAGAACAGGACAATTAATACGAAAGGATCTACACTTTCAGAAGTAACGAGCAATGCTTTCAAAAGAGAGATCCTAATGAAATTAAAATGGATTCTGACAAAGAGGATACAGAGGACACACAATTAATAATGCACAGCGGAGAGGAATAAGATATCTCTGTATCACTGGAATTGTGATGTTGCCACCTACAATTAGAAAGAACTGCCACTTTGGACAGACAACTTCTACAAGGTATTCAGGTCTGTTTATGCTCTAAAGACTAAATCCCTCCAGCACATGCAGTTTAAAATTACTTTATCACATAAAAGTAAAGACAAAGATTTTCAAATGCCCCAAATTTGTTAAGCATATCATATCTAGTTGACTTTCAGTGTTAGGGTTTTTTTTTCTCCATATAACTTAGATCTTCAAGTCAAGCTGTCATAGTTCTAATAAAATAAACAGAGCTTTAACAATTTTACTGTAAAATAATTTGGATTCAGTAATTTTCCAACATTTATTGCATGTCATCACTTTCAATATTCATGAAATGTTAGAATATTTCTCCCAGAGCATTAGAAACATGCTCAACAGTATAAATAAGGAAATAGGCTCCTAAACCAGTTGGTAGTAGTAATAAAAAATAATTCAATGTTCTTTGCAGAAAAAGACGCAAATTAAATAATCAGATGTTGCTACTCATTTTTTGAGGTCAGCCAAAAGTAATTTTAAGCAAGGTTTTAGCACATAGAGAAGATGTGAAGCACGAGATGAAATAAACAAACATAACACACCAAAATGTACACTATAACCTTTGTACACTAAAAAATACTAAACTCAACACTCCAGCTGAAGTCCTGGAATGCTAACAGACGTAACTATGCAATATTTTGTGTAGATGCTCTACTAAGGGCAATTAAAATGAACCTGCTTCTATTGCTTTTTAGCAGCAGACACAAGGAAGTTCAACGACTTTGGGTTTTATTTCTTTTAGCACTGATCAGAACATACAGCTCCAGATACTCTTCTGATCTCTATTCCTGAGGAATTATTAAGTTATTTATGTGCACAAACAAAATATTTACCTATGTTTATCAATGGGAGAATAACACACTTTGCTCACAAAACACATATTACTTGACACACAAAAATTTAAATTATCAACTGTGGCTGTTGATGAAAAGAAGTTGAAAACACCCACTGCTTTCAAATTATCTTTCCTGTACTTTGCCCAATTACAGACTAGAGTAATGCCCTCAGAACTGAATGGTTCAGCATACCAGTATAAGAGAGAGAGACCATCAAAACGCTCTGGTTCATCTTCAGCCCCTGGAGAAAGCAAGGACATCCTTCAGCACAGCAGGAAAAACAAGGACAACACAACAACGCAACCAAAACACACTGGAGATTTCCAGTTCAGCCGGATAAAGGTTATGAGCAGGATGATTTCTGCTACCAACTAAAAAAACCCAAACACAGAGAGCTCCAGCTGAGCGTCTCTGCCTACTTAATCTTCTCTGAAAGCCTCTGCGTCACATGCACTAATTCACCTAGAGAGGTAATGCTTACTTTTTCTCTCTTTGAAATGGCCATTTAAAGCAACTTTAAAGACTGATAAAAGCAGAGGAGAAAATTTACTACGCTGTGATTAAGCAACCTAGATCCAGCAGCCAAAGGCAAATGCGATGATTAAAAGAAACGTATTCCCTCCTGTTCTTCTAATAATTTATTTACGTGCTCCCTACAAACAAGGTCAAAAGCAGTAACTCATGACCTTTCTGAAGCAATCTTCCTAGCAGAATGGATTATGCACAGCCACACAAAAGGGAAAGCCAACAAAGCAGACTGAAAGTATTAATGAAACAAATGCCATTATGCTATCACTTTTCATTCTGTCATGGCACTGGCTTGTGCCATGATCTAACTTGGTTTTTAGACTCCCGAGATAACAGCAGTCAAAAGTCAACACAGAACTTGGGTTATGTATTTTCTCTAGAAATGGAAGCTGACGTGCTTTTCTGTGAGAGGAAATAAAATTGCCAAGTTTATGTCATTACACTGAGAATAATCTAGTTGAAGAAGTCAAACATATCACCCACATTCCCAGAGGTCAGAGCTTGTGATAGGAGAGTTGGTCTTGCAGAGAGATGTATATTTTCAGAAGTTCTGAGTGTCTACACCATTTTGGTTAATGAATATTTGCTTCCAGACTTGCCTCAGAAAAAGTACCTCTACTACTCCCCCTCTCTCAAAAGATCATAGCAAGACTGCAGCTTGAAATGAAAGCCAACTACCCTGTGCTCACTGAGGGCTTTAAGTAGAAAGGTGAATCCTCTCTAGCCAGGAGCAACCCTGTGATCAGACAGCATCTGTCAGGTCTGGAGGTGCAGCAGGAGGGCTCAGCTATGCCAGGAATGCAAACGCTTATCTCAGACACCGTTTGTTGTTTTTTTTTTTAAAGCTGCAGTGACTGTGGTTTCATTAGCAGATAATCCTTCTGGGGAAAGGATCCCTTTGCTGAGAGACAAGGTGCTGAACAAATAGAGAGTGGTCAGTCCTGAGAGCCTGCAATGCACACACAGAGGGGGCAGAGTCACCCACCACAGCTAAGGAGCAGATCAGAGATGGAAATGGGAAGATAAAGCAGCCTTCCCAGTCCCCAAATTGTGGAAAGCCCCACTGGCACAGTGATCACATCCATTCAGAGACAAAATTTTGCCCCCTTTGTAGCCTTTTCTCAGTCAGCTCACTCTGCTGGTGTTACTGGCAGCATTACAGAAAAGCCATTGATATTTTAAGCCTCACATCAATTAGATTTGCTCTAGGCAAGGTTAGAGAAGATAACATACCAATAGATTTTCTCCAACAAAATGACCTCTGTTCTTAACACCAGTGGAGTTCAATTTGTGGTATCAATATCAGCAGCATTTGTCAAAATACATCACTCAGACCAACAGTGTCACATTTTCTGCTACAGAAACCCCAAAATTAACACGTGGCTCAAGACTCTGCAATTTCCTTGTTAAAAAGCAAAAATTTTATTTTTATTAAACCAGATATGACAAACTTCTGAACAATTCAAGCAGATATAAATTAATATTAGGCTTATTGCTCTCATTTTATTAGTTATTACCAGTAGTACATCACTTGTTCAGAAAATTGCTTCTCCACCCCTTCTTCAAAGTAAACTGTGCTTTGTTCAGCTTCCTGAACTCACTGCCAAGGCTTCTATCCCTCTTTACCTACAAATTTTGTTGCTGTGCTGCTTTTAATGAATTACAGCATCATTGCTTCTCTTTCAAGTCCTCTGCCTTTCAAGAACATGCTCAGAGGAACAAAAATTACTTTTTACTTCCAGAAAGATCTAGGAAAATTGTAACACAAAACTCCATGAAATTTAGTATAAATAAGTAAGACTAACTTTTCAAGAATTATCTTTTGTTGTTACGTAGGATTCCATTCCAAACAACTGGAAAACTATTCCATTCTGGCAACATTTGTAATTACAGTTTGCCTTTCCCAAAGGAAGTTTTGCAATGCTTTAGCAATTGAGATGGAATACAGGATAATTTAGCAGGTGACAAAAAGATCTGCAGAATCTTTGGAAGTTTGATTCACAAGATCTTTATTGTTGTAAATAAACCAAAGGCCTTTTACAAAAGTCCAATACAAATCCATTATGCAACTGTGGCCTTTCAGCTTCACTAACCATAAGTTCAGATTTTAAGCACTACAAAGGAAATGTCATATCATACAGCACGGATGAACACTCAATGTGATCCATCCAAACCCACTCATTATTCAAATACATTCTGCTGATTAGGTCATAAAGATGAAAAGAAAACATGTATCCTTACATGGCAACTGTTAAGCCAGAAAAAAGCTTGGACAACACTGTAGTTTTAGAGAAGCTAGAATGATTTGAGGCTAAGACCTGCACAGAGAAGAAAGGTATGATTTAAAGATTAGGTAAACCTCAGTTAACATATAACAAGGTCTATTCTTGGAAGCATTGACACCATCTCCCATAAAAAAATAAAAGCACAGAAAATGACAGCCTGCCATCAGCATCAGCCGAAGTGCAGTTTTAGGCGCCTTTCCTGTTCATCTCTAATGTGAAAAAACACCTATGGAATACAGTGAGCTTGGAGCCACTCATGTAAACTCCTCATCTTTCACATGACTCTAGCATGCCACAGCTGTCTGAAAGATGTATCTTTGTGATCACACCCCCTGAATTTCCATCAGACAAGCACAGTTTTGGCTTCTTCAGGTCCCAGTAAAAAGCAAGTTAGCTTTTTTAATGTTTTGTGGGTTTTGCTTTTCAAAACAATCAAGTTATTTATGAGGTGGCATAATTCTAAATCTATGTTAAATTGTTTTATTATTCTTCTGAATACTCTTTGCTGGATTCTATTGCACAAGTAGAGCAAACACAGTAAGTCCAGCAAGAGCTGCCCGTGCCTGGTTTTAATTCTGGTTTTGACTACAGCTTTGCTGTTGGAGTCCAGGGCATCCCTCTGGGCGCCCTGGGAAGTCACAGACCTCGGTAGAGAGGCCTGGGACCCGAAAAAGAGGGTCTGGGGTCTGTGCAGGGGGGTTTGCCTGGCACAGAGCCCAGGAAGACACAGTCTTTGATTTTGGTCCATGAGAAAAACATTTAACAGAGCGAAGAATTGCAAGTCACAAAGGTGTTACTGAGAATAGTGTAGTTATCACTGTGCAGAAGATTTTGTAGTTTTGGGTTTTTAGAATGTAGATGCAAAGGGACAAGATGGTGATTTTAGGGTGGTGCCCTGGGTTCTTCTTCTTCTCCCTTGGCATCCATCTTCTGCAGTGACGTGGGCACAAAGTAGTTTCAGTGGATTGGATCAAAGTAGACATGACCCTGTTAGTATAGGTGATAGACATTGGCATAGAATTGTAAACAATGGGTACATAGTTATCTGCATAAGAGGTAGCGACCTCCCATCACGGGGGGGGAGTCACCTCATGTCCAGGCTGCTGTGAACATCTTGGCCGGACAGAGAGAATTGTAATTTAAGAACTAATAAACAACGCGAGAAACCAAGAAAACCAAAACCTTGAGACTCCCTTCATTCTCGCGCCGAACACCGAGCACCGAGCTCAGCACAGAACACAGAGACACAAAGTCAGACAGCAGACCCTAAATCCTTCAGAGGTCAAGAGGAAAAATCACTCCATTTGTGCCCACACGAACCACCAGCCAGCTTTGGAATCTCGGGTGAGAAACAACCAGATTAAACCCTGAGATTTTGGTGTGGCTATTTGGCAGTTTGGAAAGGGTCTGGAGTTACACTTTTCAACCAGCTCTGAATCCTTGTTTGACATTTAGAATCTGATCCAACTCTTAAGTGGATAAAATTAAGTCCCATAGAATTAATATAATTATTTTATATCCCATGACCTTGGTAAAAATATGATGGTTCCTGAGTACTACACATAAAATATTAAAGGTATAAAACCACAGTATTCTGAAAAAGCAATGGACTGTAATACAAAACCTCCAGTCTCATGCTACTGCAGGTACCCCAGATGTACAAAAAAGTGATCTACCATATATACAAGTATGTTTTCATAGTTCAGAAGCATTAAATTTAAAAATCTCTATGGAGGGTTTTATCTCTACAAAACTAGTCCTAACCAAGTGCTGATTAACTTAATGAAAAGCTTAAGGGACAATTCCTCCCTTTATGTGTAAATTCACTGGTGTTGGTGTCAGGTTTTCTACAATGTTACTGCAGACTGCTTCAATATCAAAGTTATTTTCCTTTAAGACTCATCAAGACAAGATCCTACCAATGCAACTGCAAGAATTTTCATATTATAATCCAGTAATTGTATTTCTGCATCTAGGGAAAGCAAGTACTTACTCCACTGTATTTGTGAGGTGATCTGTACTGGACATCTTCTTGGAAGCACTATTAAAATAAAAGTTCAAAATGAAGAGTTCTGACATATGAAGAACAGGCTCCTACCCAGGATCAAAACTGCTTAAAAAAAAAAAGAGAAACCGCTTTCTGAAATTTACATGGCCATGTTTATTTTCAGACATTGGAAACAATTGTATCTATTACTGAGTAGTTGAAATCAAACTGGAAGAAGACAACTGTCAGGACAAAATGGATACAATTCAGTGCTGAAAACAGTTAACAACTTGGACACTGCTGTAGTAGCACCGAAACACTTCACATCCTAACTCCCTCTTAATTTACAAGGTAGAAATTAGGGTAAAACTGAACTCCTTGTGATTAAAAACTTCTAAAAAAGGAAAAAAACAGACGACAATTCCAGGATGACGTAGCATAACATCAAAGACAATCTCTTTTTTTCCACTGAAAATTACTTGGAAAGGGAATGGTGTTTTCTGTGTCTTGTTCTCTCATGTTTTTTTAACTTAACCTCTGGTATTTAATATATCTGAACTTTTCATGTGAAGTACTTAGAACAGGCCAAAACACGCAAAATGGGCTTACTCACCACTAATGTAGCAAACCCTCCAGAATTTCACATTGTATTTTTATTAGTACATACAACAGGTTGATAGGAAATACAACCCTGGATATACTGAATTGCAATAATTTCAAAAACTGCTATAAAAGCATCAATGCAAAAAATATCTGTTTGTATCAGTAGTAGCAAATCTTCCTGACCTTGTTAAGTGCACGGCTGGACCTTCACATGCTACAACCCAGAATAGGAATTATTTCCAAGACGAGAGGGACAAAGAACTCTCCCAACACACAGACAAAGACGGCACAGGTGCTCCTGGCCAAGATACAGCAGACTCCCCAGGTACAGTGTCAGTTTCCACAAAACCATACCAATTCCTGTGTGTCTGTATTTCTTGTGTGAAAAAGATATTAAATCCACTTCAGAATATCACAAATGCTCCTGCAGTAAACGTTTTCAGGTTTTGCTCACTAAAGAATCAAAAAATCAGCTATCTGAACACAGGGGAAATACCACAGTATGGCTACACTGAGCCTTTACCATCCTCTTATTCAACATGGAAAATGAAGCAGCACCAGCAGCTGCCAGTCCTTGTGCGATTCACCTTAAAGGAACCAGCACAGAAGAGAGGCACAGCCTTAAAAACAGTAAATTCAAGTATTGCTAAAGCGAACTTTATCACAGCGCATGGCACCAGCTGTGTGAAAAACTATTGTTTGTGAACTTGCCTGACTTTGCCCATCCTCAGGTTACTGCTTATTTACTGTTTATTTACTAACAGCGCTCGTGTCAGTCACTACCTGTGCCTGAACAAAACCGTATCCTTAGAAATGAAAACAACATGAAGCAAAGTACCAGGGGGAAGAAAAGGAACAACAACAACAACAACAACAAAAACCCATACAAAAAAAAACCCCAACCAAACAAAAAAAACCAAACCAACAAAACAGAAGCGGTGCAAAGTGTCCACAAAAGGGGAGAAACTGCATGGCCCGGGAAGGACCACCCGGAGCAGCCCTGGGGCCGCCAGCGCGGAACCGAGAGATAACTCAGGATTATCTGCGGGGCCCAGGGCATCCCTCCGTGCCGGGTACTCTCAGTGCGGTGTGCCTGCGGGACCGCCACCACCCCTCCCGGTGCTCCCGCTCCTGGCCGGCCTCTGGGTGCCCGCTCAGAGCCACAGAGCCCC
>VWZU01013641.1:177780-200468 GCA_013397095.1 Sterrhoptilus dennistouni | reverse complement strand
GGCGCCGGGGCCGCGGGCGCGGGGTCCTCACCGCCCTTCCCTGACAGGCCACGGGGCTCGGCGGGACGGCAGGAACCGGCGGCGACGGGGAGCGGATCGAGCGCATGGAGCCCGTGAGGGAGCGGCTCATAAGGGTCACGTTCAACGCCGACACGCACGCCAGTATCCAGTGGAACTTCAGGCCGCAGCAGAGCGAGATCTACGTGAGTCCCCGGCTTACCCCCCGAGCAGGGCCGGGCACAGGGGTGGGAGAGGCCTTTGGGATCATCCAGCCCCAGTGTAAACACTGCCACTGTAACCTCCAAACCACAGCGCCAGGCCCACCCCGGGGATGGAGAATGGGGACTCCACCGCCTCGCTGGGCAGCCCTTTTTCCAAAGCCTGACCACACCAACAGCGGAAAATGTTTCTGATTTCTGATGGGAATCTCCCCTGTCTCATCCCAAGGCCATTTCCTCTGCTCGTCTCAGTGCAGGCACGGCACAAGGTGATCCCACCTCACTACACACTCCTGGCAGTAGCTCTAGAAAGCAGTCAAAGTCCCCTTGAGTCTCCTCTTCTTGACACTAAACCGTAGAGGTGTTTTCTAGAACTTTAATGAGCTTTTTGCTGGACATGCTCCATTTTGGCAATGTCCTTTTTACAGGACATAGTGTGTAGTTGCCCCTCTGCACCCCATTAAGCTGTCAAAAGTTATTGAAACTTCTGTACTTACTGAAGTACACACTTCGTGGTATGTACACTGCATGCACACAGTATATACACTGTAAAAGTGTATATATATATATATATACACACACTTAAAAATATATAGTATAACTTAAAAATATATAGTATAACAGTATATCTAAAACTGCATTGTTTCTCCTATTGCCGTATCCTTATAGGAACTTTAAAAATATTATAAAAATCATAAATTAACTATTCTGTTTCAAATTAGTTCTCAAAATAAGGAGTCATGCTTAATAGTTTCTGAGTCCAGTACTGAAAGAATAACTTCAGAAATTAGGTGCACACAGTATCTAAAACTGCTTATTAAAAAGCTCTGTGTGCTATTGGACTGGTGAGGATTATTATTATTATTATTAGGAGACTCAGGCAAAATAGGTGAGATTAAAAATACATAGAACAGAATTGAAGCTTTTAATTTAAAGTATGGGTGAATTGCATGTAGTCAAAAATATGTGTGAAATAACCATTTTGAAACAGCAAAAGAAAATTCTAGATAAAGTCTAAAGAACTTGGTTTGAGGGATGGAGGGCTGTGGTGGATTAAAAAAAAAAAAAAAAAAAAAAAGAAAATCACTGTCCAATTATGTTACACAGGTGGTACCAGGAGAGACTGCACTGGCATTTTATAAAGCAAAAAATCCTACCGACAAACCAATAATTGGAATCTCCACCTACAACGTCGTCCCCTTTGAAGCAGGACAGTATTTCAATAAAATACAAGTAAGTGTGAACAAAGCAAAGATTGCATTTTCCTTTACATGAATGAAAACAGTTACCCATAAATTGCACTTTAATCCTGGTCACCATTCTACGTATGCCAACATTTTAAGAAAATACCTTGGTTTTTTCAAATTATAAAGTGCATCAATTCATTCTTAGCCTTACTGCCCTCACACCAAGCTGCTCATGCCTTCAGAGTGGCTCCAAAATCTGTGCTATTTAGTACCACTCTGAGGGCAGGTGGAATGATGTGAGCTGGCCTGGCCCCTTGGCACCTTTACACACTTCATTAAAAGCTAATTTATTTTTTTCCTGTATCACCATGGTAATAGAATTGCTGTCTTGTTGCTCATCTTATTGACCCTTCCCAGGATTTTAGGGGTGTACAGGGAAATAGAATTTATTTTAAACCATGAAGATTTCTCTCATGTTGGCAGAGATAAATTTTATTGTCACTATTGTTGTCTAATTGTGGATTTTTTTTCCTCCCACCTGCAGTGTTTTTGTTTTGAAGAACAGAGGCTAAATCCTCAGGAAGAAGTGGACATGCCTGTCTTTTTTTACATTGACCCAGAGTTTGCAGAGGACCCTAAAATGGCTAAAGTTGATTTGATCACCCTCTCTTACACCTTCTTTGAAGCAAAGGAAGGACAGAAGTTGCCACTTCCTGGGTATCAGTAATGGGCCTTCTCTACAAAATATAACTTTTGCTACATCTGAGTGCCAGTTTTGATGCCATTCTTCCTTGGAAGAAAAAACTGTAGGAGTACTGTGCAGTATGAAATTAAATTATTAAACCTCCATGGGCACATGCTGTTATGGATGTATATATCTATCTATCTATATCTATATCTATATATATATATAAAAACCAACTTAATGTATCCCTGTTTCTTAGGGATAGTATTTCTTCATCAGGCAGTGGAAGGGAACACACTGTTCCTGAAATAGAGAGGGTTTTCTCAGGCCATCTTTTTGTAAGATCAGATTTGTTATCTGAATACCACAAGGCAAATTTTTAAACCAATGTGGAAATTAAGATCTTCATTTAAATACAGAAGAAAAAAATCAGTTGATTAAGCATCTAAAATTCCATTGCTGGCTCCGGAAAATAACTTGCATGTTAAATTACTTTAGAAAAAGGTAAACCCAGGTAATAAATTAAGGTAATCTCATAACTAAACAAAGTTAGACTGTTATTTCTGTGTAACCCTCCCTGTCACAGGAGATGATGATTCAGAAGGTGATGCACCCTCTCATGTTATTACTGCATCAGTAGTTCATTTGGTAAGAGCAGACTGCTCTGAAACTGTTATCATGAGAACAGTAATTTCAGCTTAAGCACATCAGGTCTGTGGGATGGTTTCCATTTGGAAACACCATCTTATTTCCTTGTTGTGTCCCACTCATTTGTAGGATCTGTGCTGCTAATGAGTGCTTTGCCTCTGCAGAGGGCTCTGCTCTGGGCACCTCCACAAGAGACAAGCTTGGCTTGTGTCTGACATGCTTTGAGGGGAGGGCAGTGTATAAACAACTGCTCTGAATTGCAGCTGGATGAGCAGCAGAGGTGTCTCCTCAAAATGCAAAATCAGCCCATTCAGAAGCTGAGTTGGCCAGAGCCTGTCCAGCAGTGCAGCAGCTCTTCAGGGGGACTCTGTTTACCATCAGAACACGTAAGCATGTGTTTATAGAACTTCTGGTCATTATCTGTGGGGTAGGTCTAGTAACACTTCATCACTACCTTGCAAGCCAGGAGTGAGTTGCAGAGCAAGTTCAAGTAACCTGCTCATTTTCAGGCAGAAATTATTATCAGACCAGTGTCTCTTCTGCTGGGCCAGCAGACATCTAACAAAATAAGGTTGATGTTGGTCAGCTTGGACTCTGAAAAGGCAATGGGTACTTCAGAAATAACTTCCAGTTACTTGAGTCTCAATTTGCATACAGAAACTCAAAAACTGCTTTTGTGAAAATAAATGTATGCTACCTTTAAAATGCATTATTGTACCAATTACTTGTGTTGGTTAAACAGACTCTGGATGACATATAGGTCTTAACTGTATATTAAAGATTGAAAACTTTTCATTCTTTCATCTCTAATGCATTTTATCCAGCAGAACGTGTGGAGCCCACACAAGTGAAATACATCTGTGTGAAGATAGTACCAAGCTTTATAATTCCAGTTTGTTTCAGGAAAAAAAAAAGACATCAAGACAAATATTTGAATCCAGGCTAGAGAAAAAAACCCCAACTTCTTACCTCAGCTGTCTTTAGTCCATTGTCCTTCTGAAAGCTGAACTGATTATGGCACTTCTCTACCCCTTGCTTTATTCTTTAGAAGAAAAGGAATATCCCCTTGGCAAGCAGCAGTTCCATAAAAATGTGGGTTTTCCCCTGGGTTTGAAAGAACAGTGTTGCACTGATGCTGAGCACATTCCCTCTGTAACACAGGCTCTAACCTTGGTAATGAGCCAGTTCCCTTCCATCACTGTGACCACTGTGCTACTTTAAACATGGACAGATTCTGTCAGCAATCACCCATTATGGATTGCACTGGAACAGCCCAGTTTGATTTGTTACCCTTCACTGTGGGGGTTCTGCCAATATAACCCAACTGTAGGGGAAAAATTTAAAAATCAATCTACCTCAAATCCTATTTTCAGCTGTTTTCTCAGGCAGCTGTCCAGACCACTGCAAATTTGCAAGAAAAATGTGAGTAAAGCAACTCACCTTTTCACCTTGGCTTACAAAATTCCCAGAATTCTTCAAGGTTGTGTTTTGGATAGAAGCAAGTTGTTCTAATGGTTCTGCAGCAAACTGCACAGGTTCACACTAAAATACTTCCAATGTGACCTACATTTATGTCTCAGGGAATACACAAATAAAAACTTGGAAGCGATGAGTCTCAGTAAGCAATTGCTTTTATTTGGAATTTTATGCTACAAAAATTGCAAAAGCAGCTGAGAACTTCTTATCCCTTAAACAGTTAACATAAGGAATGTTTAAAACGCAGTTACTTCACAAAAATTAGCTTATCCGGTATGAACATGAACTAAGTTCTCAAATTTTGTATCAGCTGTAAATTCAGAGAACTACACCTGTTAAAGTGCACAGTTTATATTCAGCATTAAAATAGATAAGGCACTGACTAAAAGAAAAGTTATTAACAGGATTAAACAACTTAATTAAAATAAATGTATAACTATTGCTCATCTGCATTGTAGATGATTAATTTTTCCTTCACCAGAACAATCTCTACAGGGCAGGAACATTGAAAGAAATAATTGATCCCACCTCAAATATTTACTGAGTAAATAAAAGCAACAACAATAACATAGGAACAAGCAGGTTTTTTTCTTGTTCTGTTACTGATGGATGACAGCACTTTGTGTCCCAGCTTAGGTTCTTCCCAAGACAAAAATCCAACTGTACTGTGGGTTTTTAAGAAGAAACTAAAAATGAAAAATCTGTGTTAAGGATGTAGGAAAGTAACACTGCACACCTTCAGACATCTATTAAGATGCCAATTCTAAAGAAAAAACATTGTATCTCAAAACCCTCTTACAGATTTCTAGTGAGGTGAACATTGCAGTGAGGCCAAAAGAAACCAGATTCTGCAGTTCCTGGGCATGTAATGTCTTTTCTGTTTACTTGTGCCAGGTGCCAAGTGTTACTTCATACACAGGTGAATTTGGAAGTCACATTTTACAGGCCCCCAAAATACTTTAACCATGCAAGTGACCTTGAAGAACACACAGCTGAACATTTAGGGCAAATTGTTCAGGTGTAGAGTCAAGTAACTCTTCAACTTGCACACAGCTTAGTACTCCAACACTAATTACTGTGTCAAAATGCAAAACCTCTTCTATTATTCACTTGTTAGAGGAAGCACTGCACAGGACCAGCACCAAGAGTGTTCGGGAAAGGATTCCACCTCCACCTTCAGTCTGTGTTCTTTTTAACTTCTGTCTTCAGCACAACATCAATTTCTTCATAAATAGCTCTGAAAGAGGAGGACCAGGGTGACTGCTACATCACATTTCATTTTGACAAAAGGCACTAGGGAAACCCTGCCCGAAGTTTCCAGTGTAGCTTCCCTTGCAGGATGCCCAGGTTTCCATGGAAACAAAGAGCCAACCCTGCTCTGAATGTCTGGTTGTACACTTAATGAGGAACCTCTGGACTGTGTCACTTTTGATCAAACAAGTTTGGGGACAGGACTGCAAAACACAAATGGCAAGTGCACCACTGTGCAATTACTGCACTATTAAAAAAAACCCAACAAACCAGAGGAAGCTTTGTTGAGATTTCCCTACTTCAAAATAGAATGGCTCCTTAGAAATAAGTTTTGTATAGATAGCTCAATTTTTTCTTTACAATTTCCTGTTAGAAAGGGGGGTTCTGCCATCTGTTAGGTTTTTTATTAGTTTGCTGTCTCACTATTTTGGCCTTCTAGAGAGACACAGCATCCATTCCGTTTATATTTAAATAACGAATTTTTTTTCATATGCAGTAGAAAAACATTCTTTAAAAAACACGATTGGTATGAACAAGAATTCCTTTGGTTACCCTGTTCCAGAACTACCTATGCTGAAGTTCAGTCAGCTTCCCCCAGCAGGATTCTGACCATATTCCCTTCACCTTTCCGTATCACTGGATAAGATTTTAGTAATTTTGATACAGCATTACTCCTCCATTTTTACAGATGCTAGTTAATGAGCACACTACAGTTTATTCCTTATTTGGCTATGCCAGAAATATTGGAAGAAGACATACAAAATGCAGCCACTGTATTTTATATCAATGATGCAGCTGGTCAGTTAACTCAGCCTAAGTTACTTTTTCTTCCTCTCAGAAGAAAAGGCCATTTTGCCTTTGATACCGCAGAATTTTAAACTTCTATTTTAAAAGTTACTTACTCAGTGGGAGCCAAGGGATCGAATTCCATTATCTCATAGTAATGAGATGACTGTGACTTGTTCTTTGATGTAGCTGAAGAATAAAGACAGGCAGAAACATCCAGATTTAAATGAGAATGAATAGCATGATTACTGCATGCTTTTTGTGTCTTCCTAAAAGTAGCACATTATCTGCTATGGATTCAGCTGCTTTACATGCTAAAATGGACAGATGTGTAATAGAATCCATGAGCAACACGACTTTGTCAGTGTTTGTTCCTGTTCCTAGTCACTGATGGCCACTATATGTAAAGGCCTTAAGTTCTAACAAGAAAATTAAACATAAAGGAGGTGATTTGCAGTATTTATTACCTGCTGGTGATGCTCCATTTGATGGCACAGTCTGTCCAGCCTGCAGATTTATTGGGTTCAGAGGCACTGGGCTTAAAAGAGTCGCCAACTAAGGACATCAAGCAAAACAATGCATGAACAGATTGTTCTGTGAAAACTAGTTTGACCTAACTGACATAATTGCTGACTTATCTTTAAACACACTGACTTCTGCAGGTAAAATTCCAAGGCCAACAGTTAGCAACCCAGTTAATCTTCATTCTCCACACAACCTTCAAAGCAACATTTAGTGTTCTATAGCACATCTGTATAATTTACTTCTGGGTGGCTTGTTCCACCACATAGATTCAAACATCTGCTTTTATTTGCAGTTTAAAATAAGGACTGTGCGTGTTTGTTTGGGGGTTGCTTCTCATCTTTTCTATTTCATACTGCCTTCATAACATTATCTCAAAGTCCCTTCAGATTCTTCCCATTCCTTCTGTCACGGGTGTTTCTCTGCAGCATAACATTTGTCCTGCACTGTACTTGGGGTTTAAGTGATTTTTTTGGGGGGCTGTATTTTTGTGGGGGCTTTGACGGTTTTTGGGATTTTTTTGTATGCTTCTTTTTAGTATCTTATTTCAGAAAGAAAGTACACTAGAGTAACATCATGGCAACAGGAGGAGATCTCAGCTTGCTTTGCATAGCAACAAATGAAACACAAATAATAGAGCAAGTGCTTTCTGCAAATTCCCCTGGGATTGTGCTGGACTCAAAGAAACAGGCTTCCACATTAGGATCTGTGGCAGCAGAAGAGGAAAGTTGACCTGGTTACCAAGTAGAATGTTCCCTGAGGTATGGAGAAGGGCCACAGAAGAGATCTTTGCATCACACTTGGACAGCAGTTGGGGAAAATCCAGAAGTTCTCATTTGACAGCTGCCAGACAAGAATGACCATCCCGAACATGAGTATTACTCACATTGCTGTATGTGTTCACATTGCTATATATGTGTTCAGCTGGGCTGCTTAAACTGTTGTTTTGTGGTTCAGCTGCAAATCTAGGAGAGAGCAACACATTGAATGTAAGTAAGAAATGATCAAAACTGTTTGTTCTGATTTTTCCATTATTTTTTTTGGCTGGTCTGTCTTTCCTGTGTCACAACTGAGAGGAGCATGGGAAAATGGACCATGCACAGGAATTACAAGGACACCTCTCCTGTCCTGAACTCTTTTACTGACCTGTTTCTCCCTTTCCCTGCTGAAAGTCAGGAATGTTTATGTCTATTTATGACAAAACAGTGATGCAGGCATAAGTGTATTTTGAACCTTCTCAAACAATGTCTAGCACAGAGGGAATTTTTCACTTGTTTTACTGGACTAATATGTAGAAGTAGTAAATCTGTGTCCTTGGAGCTTCCTATATTCATTAGATGAATTACAGAGCACTAATACCCCTAAGGACCTGTTATCCATTCCCATTCCTTGACAAGAGACTACTCACAAGGACTGATGAGCTTTTGTAGGAGCTGCTGAATCCAGCTCTGGGTAAATTGATGGATGAGGCCTGGTTTTATCTTCAGGGTGTGCAGATAGGCCATCTGAAATTCAAAACAATAATTAATGGTAATTTAAACGTTATTATGCAAAAGTGGCTACATGTACTTTGAACACTGAAAGGGTAAAGTTTTTGTTTGGAAGGCCTATAAGGAGTCTGACATGAATTGCTGTTTATCACATGAAAGGCTAAGTTTTAATGACTGAGAAGTCTTAGATTCAAGATATTCATCTCTATGTTTAGAGCATCAGCAGAGCTCTACATGACAGATACCACTTAAAACTCTTATCACTATTTCTAAAGGATTAAAATGGAGTTCTAGGGATTTATTCCCAGAGGGACATTCACACCTTTAGCTTTAGTATATGGACTTCCCTAAAGCAAGTAAAGGAGGGGCTTCTTCAAACAGTAATTCTGGGTACCTGAAGCCAAGTCTTTCTAACACTCCTGAAAAAACTCCTGTTTCTTCCTGCCAAGTCTACAGAACAAGCAGCTACCAGAGTGTTTTACCAACCTCACCGCAGTAGAAAACAGAGCACGTTCTATTGCTCAGATCCATGTAAAAGGGGAAAAAGATTACTGTAAAAAAATTACAGGCAACCTCATAATACCTTGCAGTTCCTATGGACATATTTCAATTATCCTTTCAAGAAAATTTAAGGAAGATCCTTAAAGTTAATGAGTATTTTTTGGGTTTTTTTTCTTACAAGGAACTAAGCTCTTGTGGGTTTGTTTTAGGGAATTAGAGTGGAAGGGAAAGGGGCATTCACTACTTACTTCCTGAAGGAGAAGCTGCAGGGTCACTTTGCACCACTGCAGACACAGAAGATGGAGAATCTATAGAGAGGCCAAGTAGATCACTTGAGGGAGCAGATGGCTGTTTCCTGTACAGCTTGAGATTTGAAAAAGACTAAGTTATTTGGGCTTTTTCCCAGTGTTTTGGGTTTTTTTAAGGAACTTGCATAGTTTTAAACTAATTGCTGTTTTCACAAAATACAAACTTTTAAAATCTTAGTGTTAAAAATTGTTACGTATAAGAGAAGATCAGGACTCCATATGTGTGAAATATAGCAAATGAAACAAAATACACATGTCAGAAAAGATCAATTTCAAAAAAATAAAACGAGTTCTGAAGAAGAAAACAGAAAGGACTCAATTCTATGAAGCCATTCTGAACTTGTCTAGACACAAGTTTCATATTTATCTTCTGATCGATCTGTACAACTCTTTTCATGCTACTTACTTGTGTTAATGAGATTTGATATGTACTTATGAGATTGATTTTTTTTTCCAGTCCCATTTTGGATAGAAAAAAAATCAAAACTACAATATTTCCAAGGACATATAAAAGAGTTCCCTTCCTTCTTCTGTGAATGTGTTGGAATTAAAAAGCATAGCAAGCCAAAGATTTTATTAAACCACATGCTTGAATCATACAGGTTTGGTAACACCAGATGAAAAAGAAATAAATAAAAGATGATGCATTTTAAACTCAGAGTCTCAACAATATAAAAATGCACAGACTGCACCATTTGGATTACTAACTAATCCAACAGTGCATCCATCAGGCAAAACCATCCACATACATAACCAGAATGTAATAATAGTGGCTTTTCAAGGAAAACAAGACCCTCTTCTACCTTTTCACTAATTGTCAGCAGTATTTCAACATTCACAATGCATTTTTATGTTGAGTCCTAGATGACTGCACTATTATGGCTCAGCAGAAGGTGAAAAATGCAAAACTACTTTGGGCAATATAATTAACAACCATAATTATCAGTCAATAAAGGACAGTCATTAAAGATTTGCTACAAGCCATTATTCACAATTCAGAAAAAGCTTTGACTCAGGAAAAACAGAATCAATAGAAGAAGAGAATTCTCAAAGTGCAGCAGTATTTCAGTCTCTAGATCATTAACAGGAAACAAATCAAAAGAACCTATGGTTTCTCATTTTTTGCATGGCAGATAATTGTGCTTAGCTGGAGAGGCAACAAACCAGCATTTGAATAGATCTCTCTCTCTCATTTTTCATGACCAAGCTTCCCTCTTAGATTTGATATCATTTGCTACTTTAGTTACATGAATCTGCATGAAATTCTGCAAGTGAGACTTGAGAAAAATCAGTAAGAGTAATGTCAGCCTGCTGTCCCCTCTCAACTAGAGAATAAAATTCTGCACGTCATAAGTGTATTTTTCACCAGGAAGAGCAAAAGGAACTCCTGCAGTCCAGGAGTTCACCCTCACTTACTTCCTCCCGCTCCCGCTGGATCCTCTGGTTCTCCAGGAATCGAACTCTGTTCCGCGAGAACCTGTGGAAAGTGAAGAGTTAAATGTTCATTCTCACATCGCTCTAAGACGTGCTTCAGAAGAATGTGAAAATAGTAATCAACTCTCCATTTCCTAAAGACTCCAGGAGCACCAAACAAACACTCCAGGTGCTGTCTCTAGGCAGTATGACTCCCATTCCAGGGCTGTGGTCGTGGTGTCTCCTGCACCAACATCAGCTGGCTTGCTCCTGGCCACATGTTTAGAGACAGACATCTGCTTGTTCCTGAACAAAACCAAGCACCAGGAGCCCAGAGTTGTATGGACAGATGTATAAACAGTTTATCCAACTGCGTTTGCTATTCAGGGTCACGGTACTAGAGAGGCCCAGAAAAAGTGTATATTTGCATGAAGAAACAGCAGGAAAAAACCTTTCCAGCTGTAGAGCAGAAAGTATTTAGCTGAAATCCAGGAAGGACCAAGAAGCTGCAGAGACACTAGAGGGAGGCACTGTTCCACACATGAGCTGTTGGTTGCACAGTGGAGATTGGTCTGGATTTAATTTGGATTCTACATTAATAATCAGAAACAGAAAATGCAGCAGGTCTCATCCTCCAACAACACACACAAAGTGAAACAGATGGAGCTCACTAAGATCAGCTGGCCCTTTACACACCACACTGTTCAGAGGGAGATCCAAAGAAAAGTCTCCTGCAGCACAAAATTAACCAGACGCATTTTTATACTTATCCACTTCTGAAGTGCAATGGATCTGCACTCAGCAAGACCTGTACCATAGAAACCAGAGCATTACATTACTAGAATACAGCACTCATCTGTCCAAATTAATCACTCTTTCCATCACCTTTAGTGAGGAATCTGTTGAATTATATCCGCAAGCTTCTATTCATAGTTTGAGGCCTTCAGTATTCATCACTTGTAACAAAAACATAAGCCTGCATCTGACTTCAGTGGATTTACACAAACACTGAATAAAATTCCTTTTTTGCTCATTAACAGGAAAAGCCTCCTAAAGGAAGAAGTGAGCACACAGTTCTTTCAAGGCAGCTGCTGTAAAATCCACCAACACAACAGTAGACAAGATTTCAGAGTAAATGAAAACTTAACGTTGTCATGATTAGGCCCAAAGTTTATGCCTGACACTTAGAAAAATTTGTGATATTTTCAGAGCAGCACTCAGAAGACAATTAAAAAGAAAAGATGACTAAAATTTCTATAAATTTGCTAAATTTAATAAAGAGCAATTGCATTTGATGTATAAGGATTCCTAGAACACTTTTTAGCTGTGGAAGAAATCAATTTCTTAAGATGGAAGGGTATTTCCTATTAAATCAGAGCACTCTGCATGAGTATACTCGTGGTATTTTGGAGAACAAAACTGGAATTTTATGTTGAAAACTCATTTCAGTTTTGCCAACATCCAGTCATGCTACCAGTGCTATAACAGACAAATAACCCAGGATGTCAACAGGAGTACTGCTGTGCTTTCATGTGTGAAAGAAAGAAACATTTTCTGCTGTAAGACAAGCAGAACAGTATGTTTCAATCCAGCTGAGAACAGCAAGCAACTCTTCTAAGCATGCAATGAGGCAGAAGGCTGCTCCATGGCCAATTCCTGCAGTAAAACTGTCAAAATTGTTTAGAAAGGAGGACAAGTATTCTTTCCTGGAAGCATAGACACTTAACAGAGATAAGCACCAGCACCAAAGGATTTGTAGCAGCTGTTGACTAATTCACCGGACTCTGCCACAAAGGGATGTCAAATTCCAAATTATTTTGGTGTGCCTCTATCTGATTTTCTGCCCACGCTGTTAACTTGCTTTATGCCACTCTAATGTTTCCTAACTACTCCCCTGAACCATTTCTGAAGTGTTTAGGAGGCAGCAAATACATAATTTTCTCTTTTTGCAATCATATTTCTTTCCTGAATTTAAGGATAAAATCTATCTCCATGGGGAGGATCAACAAAAGTGCATTTATTCAGGTGGGATTCCAAATGTAAGGAGAGAGGCCCTGCACTTACCTTTCATGTCCCAGAAGGACATTATTCAGATCTTCATTTACTTGTATTAGCTCAACAATCACATCTTCATTCTCCACTGTCACCAACAACTCCATGATCCTCTCCTGCATCATCCGACAGGTCTTGTACAATTTCTGCCCGAGGCAAAGGAAGGAAAAGAAGTTAAAAAAAACCTAACTGTGGTCTCTCAGTGTGTCAGTTCTGGAGATGAATGATAAGACACACGAGCACTGCAGAATCACAGGTAGCACTCAATTTACATAAACCACACAGGTACCAACCACTGCAGATAGAACTGTGTCCATGTCTTTGATCTCTTCAGTGCAGGGTCACAACTCCCACCACCACATCACTCCTACACAACCCCTACATCTTGAACCACCTTCGTTTCTAAAGATATATGTGTCTCTAAAGCCTGAATTACCAATTGCAAAATAACAAAGACCCCTTCTGGGCAATGTAGAGCCAATGTGATTTGATCCTGCTTGGAGCTGATTAAACTCAGCAGGATACTTGGATGTTATCCTGTGCAACGTCTGCTTAAAGAAAAGACAATATTAGCCTAAAGGTCAGAAATGCTCTGTGACAAGTCTCAAGCTCCAACCACTCGTTTAAGCGGGAAGTCTGGATAAACTGTATGGATTTTTGAGAAAGTAACACAAACCTCAGAGAATCAGCAGATAGGAGAATTATGAGAGTTTATTAAGCAGAATTTTGCATTATTGCCTGGTGAAGTGGAAGACAGTCTGTTTATATTACTCCCCTCTGCAGATTTTGCATGTTCAAAGGAACAAATTCTTTAGCAACAGGAACTTTAACTCAGCCAACATTTTTTCTTTTTCACACTGCATTTGCAAATGCAGGCTGGCTCTGCTTAAAGAAACAAAAAACACAGGATGGGGAAACAACCCTCTTTGCACACTACTATTCAGAAATTGCTTTGATATTCAGAGTGATTTGATTTTTCCTCAAAAAAATACAATACTTCACGTAAATCAATTATTTATTTAAAAAGAAATCTGCACCCCTTTGCTAAATCTCTGTCAGGATGGCAGAGTGCTGTGCATTTCAGTACTGTATCTTCACAGCCCAGGATAAAACACACAAAAAATGTGTTCAGCCTAACATCTGTAACTACATTTAAAACCTTTGCAACTCCACATTCTACTATCTGATCCACATTAGAAAAACCCCACGTATTTCTTATGACTTCATTACACAGGCAAGTGTCAATACTCAATAGAGAAGGAAATTTAGACACTCATTTCAGGCATGGATTTGCCTGAAAAGTGGAATCTTACATTGACAGAGTAGCAGCTGGAATAACAATCATCAGTGATTCCAATACATCTGTGCTAATTCTTACCAGCTGCTGATCTGGACCCAAATTCCTGGACATCCGTCCACTATATTTATTCACCATCCAGTACAAAAGTTTGTTAGTCTTCTTGGCTGATCCTAAACTATTCTTCAACTACAATTATTGGCCAGCACATTATTTCCAGAGAAATATGATATCTTAAGCCTTGTCCAAACCAGGGTGGGGAAAGAGAGGAGCCCGGCCACTAATGAAGATAAAGAACTATAAACATGTTACTCAATGTGCAACAAGGTGGTCAAGTTCACCTTGTTACAGTTTTTATCGAGGGACTCCAGATAATCTGAAGGACTAAAATCAATGTCTCCAACTCACTCAAAGTCTAAACAACCAGCTCTTTCAATAAAAGATTTTCTTCTTTGACAACAGAAGTTCAATCTAAGCAATCCAGGTAGTGCCATAAACAAAAAGAGAACATTAAGCATTGTTCAAGGAACAGGCTGGCCATGCCTGATGTTTTACTCCACTCTGTGCACAGGGGAAAAAGAACAGAAAGAACAACAGTGAAAGGAATGAGTTTTCATCCACTCTCCCACATATGGGAACTCCACACCCTGTCCTCAACCTTTTGCCAACAATTTTATTATTGGGAGTGTCAATAAGAATCCACTGGTTTACTGTGGGGAGCTGAATCTGTGCACCCACATACAGAAGTGCCACAGCAGGAGACAGGAAATAAAAGACAAACTTTTTCTGTTTCCCAACCTTGTCATGGACTAGACAGATGGTCAAACATAATTAACCATTGTATTCTCAACACTACCCAGTAAGGGCTCATTGCACAGGAAAATTTCTACACTGGGCAGGAGAAGCACACTCAAGGCTTGCAAAAATTAGATCAGTTCTTCAAAACACCTAATGCTGCAAAACTGCCAAAAATGCTTCCTCAATGTAGCAGTTTGGAGGTAAGGTTAGAAACAGAAGGATGTGGTAAAAGCTTCTTAAGTTCTTGCAGACAACATGAAACCAAAACATAGGTCATTACCATAACACAGGTCACTATTGCAATGCTAAAGTAATACTGTACTCTTAATTTCTAAACTGGAAAATACAGCACAAGCACATAATATCACAGGAGGAGCATGTACAAGTTCACTGTCACATCCCTGGACTATTGCAATACACTTCCTTCAGGCTACACTTTAAGAGCACATGAATTCCTCTGTAGCACAGAAATCTCCCAACCTTTGAGGTCACACACATAAAGCCAATGCTTCATATTCTTCACCGGCCCTCAGTCTGCCTCTGAGGGACTGGAGATAATAAAGAGAGCCCTGTCCAGGATGGATATGAGAGTGACACTCTGTCATCATCTATGCTCCAGCTGGAATGTTCTCGGGGCTGTTTGACAGAACATGCTCAGCAGAGAATGCTCCATTATGAAATTCCTTTGCCACTGAAATTCCCTAGAGCTTAAATTTGCATTGCAAGCTGTGTTGTCCTTTCCTGACTATCGAAATGTCAAGGGAAGGTGAAGGAGATGAAAGAAAGCTCAGCAAAATGAGAGGTAGAAACCTGTTGTCGGGTTGCATTTGTCAATCTGAATCCAGATGTTAAAAAACAAGATATGACACTTTAAAAAGCAACTATAACCAAACCAATAGCCCCTAAGAATGAATTATCATATACCTGTAAAAGATTCATATCATCTGGATTTTCAGAGCCAGGAACATTTTCTTTCAGTATTGATGACATGACCCTCACATTCATTTTTGCCATATCCAGTTCACTGTACAGTTTCCCAATCTGTTGGAATTCAACAGGAGAATATTGTGTAGGTGAACAGAGCAAGCAGAATAATTCTTACCTCTAATACACACTTCCTTTCCCATTAGGTATAATATGGACTTAATTAGCATTATTTCACTATGGTAGCATGCCACGGAAATGAATGGAATTAGTTCAGCTTTTAAATGTGCACTCAAACTAAGATCCAAGCCTGACAGCACTACTTTTTTTCCTTGCAGTTAATTCCCCTCACTGATGTTAGTATTCCTCCTTTTAGTTACATACAGGGCAAGCAGGAATGGAAGAGAACTTCCTACTTTTTATAATAAATCTTCACACAAGCCTTATGTGAAAGTAAGCTTGGCTTTCTTGCTTATCTCTGAACAAGCTTTTATCAATTTGCGTAACTGTAAGATGTGATTAGATATCCACACACTCAAGCAGTAGTTCCACAAAGCAAAGAGCAGGAACCCAGAGCTACAACCCTGTGAACTGAGGGTCCCTCCAGTGGCACCCAGGCTGCTGTAGTCACACACTCACAGCACATTTCAGATGGACCCAGCCTCCCTAAACCTGCAGTGTTTGTACCTGCTCCGGAGTCAACAGCAATGTTGGGCCTGTGGGAAGAGGCAGGAAGGAACGTTTGGCAGGACTGGCAGAGGATGGGGATGACTTCACACAAGGCTGGGCTGAAATCTGTGAAAACACAAAAGAAACAGAGCTTGGGTTGAATAAAATTAGAGCAGGCATCCTGCTGAGAGAGGAACATCTCTCAGACTACACAACTGGGCAGGAGCTTCCTCATAATCAGCGGTCCCAGAGAATTCATTGAGCAAGTCCTTTTTACAAAAATAAATCTCATGCCTATTTTGTTATGAAATCAAACATCTTTAGAAAGGGTTGGCAAGTAAATTCCACCACAGGATAAAGTGGACATGGCTCAAGGATGGGCTAGCAAAGAATAAGGAAGCCATCTAAAAGCAAAGAGTCCTTCCCAGAGTGCCACTGCAATTCTGCAGTGAAGAACAGTCTGGAATGTGATCACATTTGGAAGCAGTAAAAGGGCTGGAGGGCTGAGTCTGGGTCTCCACAGAAGGTAAAATACAAAAGTCTCCAGGACTGAAAAGCAGGAACAGTCCGAGAAAGCTCCATTGCATTGCATCTGAACTGACTGCTAAAAAAAAAATTCATACGCAAACCCCAGGGTGCACTACACACTATAAACCCTTCACTTCCTGGAGACTGAGGTAAAAAACTGTGCCCAGGTCTGCTGAGACAAACAGAAGGTTTGCCACTGATTTTAACTGGCAAGTACCTGAAATAGACAAAATAATCTCTAATGTACTAAGTGAGGGGAAAAATTAGTATCTATTGAGAGCATTCTCCACACAGCTTGTTCAAACAACCTTTAAATACATAAGCTTTTGTGCACTCCACTATTCAACCAGCAGATCAAACTCAGGATAAATCTAAATTATTCCTGTGTGCGCTGATTATAGAAATCTAATTTTGTAACTGCAAGATTTCACACAGTGATGGATGGTTTTCACACTGCCCAAAGTGCTTGTGAAAATTCTTCTTAAAAAAAAAAAAGAAATCTAGAAAGAATGGCATTAAACCATGTGCTGTATTTTCAGCTGCTGCACAATGCTCAAACCATACTTATATTTAATATCCTAAATGCCACACAATACTACTTATGACATAGACTTAAATAACACTTATTGTGCAAAGCTGGAGAGATACACAGACAATAGTCTTTTCTTATAGATTTCTGCATCTCTCCATTTAATCTTCAAGATGGATGATGCTCATATTCTCAACAGTACATGTTTTTGTGAAAATCTTACTCATTTTTGTTGAGGCTTTCAGAAGCTGACAAGTTTGGAGCACTAAGCACTCGTTTATTTTGAGGTAAACAGCATGCACAAATCTTTGATAGTCTCAAGACAGAGATGCTTCATTTCTGAGAACATACCCATGAATCTGGACTTGGAAATGCAATAAACTGCTATATAGGTCAGGTTTTTTTGTTGTTACCTTAGCTGTTATAACTGATTCCTGCTCAAGTGCTTAAATAGTCTGATCATATTCTGCCCTGAAGCATTTAAATAAAAAAACCCAGATCAAACACGCCTTCTGTGTCCTATAAAATTAACACATCCCATTTCTGAAGTGTCCTTGTATATCCTCACCTTAGATCCACCACTGCTGGTGTCAGAGGATGGAAACTCCACTCCTTTCTTCAGCAATTCTATGTAAACTTCTTTTACTTCACTCACATCCACCATCCCTTGAAAACCTCGTGCCCAAACCTGGTTTTGAAGTATCAGGGACAGTAACATAAATGGTCAGTCAATGGGTCAGACAAATGCTTTTAAAACTTGTTGTCCTAAAGACAAATCATTCCCTTCTTCCACTCCGGGTAACTCTACTCAGTGCAACAGCAACCACAACAGCTCCAGAGTTAAGGTCTGCTTTCAGAAGAGGTTCCCAGGATTTAAACAGGCTGCACAATTAAACATTTCCCACATGGCAGAAAACACTCAGTTTACTCTGGACTCACCATGATAAAGGTCAGGATTTTCTCCTGCATGTCAATGGGCAGGTTGAACCTTGGGTTTAGCAGTTTCACCAGCTTGTCTTTGCAGAAATCCTTCTTCACAACTAAAGACTGGAATCTTGGGCCACAGTTCTCCATACACATCTCCAGCAGCTGCAAACACAAAAAACCTTGTGTTACACAAAGGATAGGGGGGAAAAAAACCCCACAACTTGATGGCTTTTGTTTCCTTTTGTTTGTTCCAAGGAGTTATAGGGAAGAGTAGGAATGGATATGAACAGATAACTACTCACTAGAATGCCTGATGAGGTCAGCAGGGAAACAGCAGCTCCCTGTGTGCTCTGTTACACCTGCACAGTCCAAAGGAGCTGTGCCAGCCACAGTGACACCGTTTTTAACAGAGGAGCTTGGTCACACTTGTTTCTATGTCACAGCACTGACTGAACATAAGGTCCCTTAACAGCAGGAAATCTGCCCATATCTTAAAAAAAATTATTTATATGAATTCACTGCCTAGTACATAGGTACCCTGGTCTGACAGATTCTGAAGAGCCCTGCAAGAGAAGAAAATCAGATTACTAAATGCCTGTCCTCTAATCTGCCCTGTAAGTGAGAGACTAATGATAAAACAGGAAAGAACAAATTCACCAACTTGGAGCACAATTTCTACATGCGTTTCAAAGGTCACATCGATTTGAAACAGATGAACTGAAAATGTTCCAACTGTCAGATTCATCTTCACGAAGGAAGTCGACTTCCAACACCCTGCATCAAATGCTCAGAGCAGGATCCCTGCAAGCACCATGCCTGCCCTATCAAACACAGCAGGATGTGGTAAGGACATAACACTTCTCCCTTGTACATCTGGAGGTGGCCGATTGCACTTCCCATTTTGCAGAAGAGATGTCAAAAACTGCCATTACATCCCAGTCACCTGGGACTTGACATGAAATGGGGGTCAATGAGATCAGCTGCAGAACCAGGAACAGAACTCATCTTGCCTGGCCCAAATCTGGAGATGGATCATGACCCACACCGGGAAAAACGGTCACTCTTGTACTTCTTTCTCTTCAATTGTAGCTTCATTTTCCCTCCCAACATAAGAGGGAAGATAGAAAGGTGAAAGAAAAGGGCTGACATTAACAAAAGGCTGCAAAATTTCATGTGTTTTGAGACAAAACTTCCTCTGAATCATGTAACAGACAGGACACGTTCTCAAAAGGATACACATATTTAAAGGGATGACATTGTGATCTTGATAAAAGTAGGTTAAATATACTTTCCTATTCAGAGCAGACTACATTCACTAAATGAAATACTTTTAGTAACTCATTTTCTAGCCTCAAGACTTAAGGATTTTTCTCTCAGTGTGATCAGAAACTTACAGGAGAACGAGCTTAAGACCAGAAGAAAATATATTGCCAAAATGAAAACAAGGTGGAATAGAGAGACATTGGCAGACTGCTGTGCAAAAAGCTAACTGAAAAATAATTACAAAAACATCTTGGCTCAAAACATTACTTTTCGTAGAGAGTACATGAAACATAAGCTAATAAGCCAAGTCATTTGCCTGTGCAGTACTTCAAAGATGCTTTGTGTAAAATATTTTCAACCCAGTTAATGGGAAACTTGTTATACTACTCCTATTATTAATTCCCTACTTAGGGGACTGAGTATTTACCTGATGAATGAAAGTACTGAACTAATGGTCAGGATCTTCCGCTCAATTATGCCAGCCCAGCCCACTCACTCAGGGTAAAACTAAGCTGGTATAAGAAAAATAAGAATTTGACTAAATTATCTTTAACTGGCCTATTAATGAACACACCACTTTCATGCTACTAACACCTTTCATTAGAATTTCAATATGAGTATTTCTCGTGCAAATAGGACTCCAGTGCAAATAGGATTTCATAGTCCCAAGCACTTCCACAGTGCTCCAAGCTGGCCAACTATTGCTCCACACAGCACAATGGAAACTCAGCAGAAACATGTTTTAATAATGAAACTGGCAAATTAACTTCAATCAAACCATTAAAATTCCTGTCCATGGCATACAGGACGTGAGAAGTGTTGGAATTGATAGAGCTGCTGTGTTCCAGGATAACTGATCTAGGAGATCTGCACTGAGCAAAAAAGGCAAACTGTGTAATCCAAAGCCTCTGGTTCACAGGACTGAATCACAGAACTGAAATGATGAAAGGCATCTACAGAGAGGTGAAGCCAAACTGTGAAGCAGAAACAAAAAATGGGAGAAGTTGGTGAATACAGCAGAAAGTCAGCTGTGTTCCTTATCAACAGAGGCCTCACTCAGATGTCAGAACTCACTGCACATCTGAAGCAGCCAGGTTTGTTCCACAAAGCTGATGAATGGGTTCAGCCTATGAGGGACACTTCTCAGACCCAAGGTGGCTGCAAGAAAACCCAGATGAACAGTTTGCTTCTTCAAATTTCTGACTCAAGGGGAACAAGCCATTAATCCATCCCCAGGATTACACTGCAATGAACACATCCTGATGCCTGCCCAGCTGAGGCTTGGAACTGCAAGATGTTGTTTCCAAGGCCAGCATTTAAACCAAACCGGTATGAGCAGCTCCTTCAGCTGCCACTCACCAATTACAGTGCAGGGGCTGGGTGCACTTGATCGAAGTTCAGCATTTCAAAAACACCGAATTTTCAGAAGTCTTGTGTTTTTCAGATTTCACATTTCAAACACTGAGATTTCGGATTTCTTTTGCCCCCACTCAATGTCCTCTTCTTCTTTGTCAACATAAAGTATAATAAAATAGAGTAGCACTCTTAATTGAAAAGCTGGAGGACTCTCTGATGCTTTTGTTTTTTTAGATCTTCCACTTTGTGAAATGCTAATTTAACAAACTAAAATCTGAAGGCCACAGGTGCCATGCTGAATTTTTTCTGCATTGGAAAAAAATATACACAATTCAAAGGAAAAGTGAAAATATTTTTAGGAAAAAATACCTGTCAAAATTTAATTCTAAGCAATTATAGAATGGCTTATGTTGGAAGGGACCTTCAAGATCAACTAGTTACAATTCCCCTGCCATTCACTAGATCAGGTTGCTAAGAGTCTCATCCAACCTGGACTTGAACATTTCCAGGGATGGGGCATCCACAATTTCTCTGGGAAAATTGCTTCCTGTAAAATATTTTCCAACAATGTAATACAGAGGTGAAGCAATAATTTAATCTTAAATTTCTGCCCACTGCTTTGAATGCAGGAATGAGAGGGACACATCCAGTAAGAATTTCTCCACGTGCTGTTCAGCTCTTAAGACCTTACAGGTATCAGAACTGCAACAAATGCTTCACAGAAGCAAGGGAGATCTATGCAGGCAACTGAACAGCTGTCTCAGTACTCATTACATAAACAAAATCTATGTATCTAAAGTCTACCAGCAATAAAAAGTCAAGTGACACACACACAGTCTGTTGGATTCTTGCCTGAAAGGTCTAATCCTTTCCACTCTGATTGCACAACCACCAGTGCCAGCCCTGATCTCTCAGTGTTATCAAAGGCTGGGCATGAGGCAACTCCATGGCCTGACACAAACACCTCCATCCACGTGACTCCACAGGATCTTCAGCACCTCAAGCCAAGCCACAGCCAGCACATTATCCAGCTGGCACTCAGCCTTCTTCCTCCAAGTAAATAAAGCACCATCCAAGAGCCAGGAGGAGGAACACACTGTTGAGATTTAACCCATGTCAGAAGCAGAGTCAGGGCTAACATGTGCAGTTGAGTTGTTTCCATTAAGGTTTTCACCCTCCACTCTGTGTGTATCCTCTGGGAATGAGCTCCTCAAGCAGCTTCATCAGAAATATTAAATTCAAGGATGTCAAGGTTGAATGGATAGAAGTGGATCCTCTTAGTTTCATCTAACGCAGGTAGGAGAGACAATCTGATGTAGAGCCTCAAAAGCTGGAGGACCACATTTACTGTAACAAATACAGGCGCTAACAGTTCATCCAAAATGAACCCTTATTTTTGCAAAACTCTGGAAGGAAAACAATTTTTAAGACATAAGAGTTGCACAGGGAGGGAAGGGCTTGTGTTTCAGGAATTGAATTTTTTTTTCCATTTGCTGTTGTCATCTACGCATTTCAAAATGGAAAACAGGAACAATTTCATTAAGGCAATTAAGAAGATAAAAACAGAAGATACAGCACATAGGAAGAGTGATGTGGGAAAGGTAAATCCACACATGGCCAGGAATGAGGTAATCAAAGGAAAGACTTTACACATGCTGAAATCATGGCAGTACTGATTAAAAAAAAAAAAAAGAAAAAGGAAAAAAAGCCAGAGGCAGAGCCAAAGCATGAAAGATCTTACATAAGAACTAAAACTGTAAAAAGAGAGAGAGTTAGAGGAAAGGCTGGAACTTATTCAAATTAAAAAAAAAAAAAAAAAAAAAAAAAAAAAAAAAAAAAAAAAAAAAAAAAAAAAAAAAA
>VWZU01013641.1:148670-169462 GCA_013397095.1 Sterrhoptilus dennistouni | reverse complement strand
AATTGACAGATGTTTTGGGCTGGTTGTAGCAAATTAAAAGGCAGGTGCTTGGCAGAAAAACTCAGGAATGATTAAACAAGTGAGTGGTGGAGGTTTAGCTGCTTTTCAGTGAGCAGTGTTCATACTACCAGTTACTCTTCTGCACTGCAAGGGGACATCTCCACATAAAAATAACAATTGCAACAGGTTTGGCAACAGGTTTAGCAACAGGTTTTTTTAAAAAAAGCTTATAAATGTATGTACTTAATTTGGTTTTTAGCTTTTTCTGGAGTCACTTTGCTCTTCTGTTGTCTAAAATAAAAGCCACTACTTTTTTAGGTTGCTCATTTAAAGGAATTGTGTGATGCCAAGGTAAACAATAGAACTAGTTGGTTACTCAGCAATTATTACACTGAGCATCTCTCATGAAGAAAACCACTCATTTGCATCTCTTATAAAGGATAACAAATGTCATTACTTTACCAACAATTTCAATCGCCTGACAAAGTGGTTTCAAAACAAATCTGAGTGAAATAAATGCATTACAGCAAACACAGGCAGGGCCTGAAAAGATGCCAAGGTCAGGATTTTAAGAAAAACAAGAAGAAACTAGTGCCATTATTCTGAGCTCTCCATCAATTATTCTGTTCCATGGGAGTCTTTATCTATGGTCTCAGCAAGTCTCATCCATCGTGGTGACATGGAGACTGTCAGTGAACTGAGGAAAGAGGCTTTTAGCAGACAGTGTGGTCATTTGGATGCAGGTTCTGTCTGATGGGGTGGTTTTCTGCTGGAGAAGAAAGAACTACAGGTTATGCTTTTTTTTTTTTTTTTTTAACTAACATGAATATGAAATTTATGGCTCTATCCTCTTCAGAAATCCATTTTGTGTTTTTGTCATGTGTTAGTCTTATATAAAAAGGAGAAAGTGTTGGGATTTCCCTAATGTTTTTGGTTTTTTTCTTTAACAAAACAACAGTTTAAACTATGCTTCTCATCCAAGTGTATCCAAAAATCATTCAAAGACAAAAGAAATCATTAGGTTTCATTTTGAGCATGCAGAATGAGATACACTGACAATTTTAAAACCAGAATTTTGGACAGTTTTGATTTTGACAAGTCAGTATTTGCTCATCAGGGTTGTTTTGTTTGAAAAAAATTCCCATCAGCTGCAGGATTTATTACACATTAATTACCTCACAGCTAGGAAGGGAAAAAACCCAATCCAAAACCTCTTTCCACTGGTGGAGACAGTTATGGGGACCTGCCAAAAGACCCCACCTGAAAGGCAGTGATTTTCCTCCTACTGGAGTGCGGGATGTAGAGAAAATTTTGCAACTTGTTTAATGGAAAGAATCAGCCACATAGCTGTCAGTTAATAAAATAAACAAATAAATGCAGATTTTAATGCTGTAACTCAGCGAATGCTGAAGAACATCTTTCCCTGTTTCTAAGGGAGGAAAATGTTCACCTGGGTTCTTAATCTTGACATAGAAACAAAGGCTGCTTGTGGTTGGACTGAACCTTCTGAGTACAAAGGATCCAGATTTCTTTAAATTCCACCACACCTGGGCACAAGATTAACACTTGCGGCCTAAATGGGGATTTGTGGCACTGTCACCACTGTGCCATCCTGAGCCTCCAGTGTGTGGATTGAGGAACACACATTTTCTCAGGGAGTTCCTTTGCACTGCAGGTTTATAGAAACTGTTGGATGATCACAGAGCCTGAGCTCACTGAAATTAGCTTCAGTAAAGAGAGAAATTGCAGAAGGTACATCCTCTGTATCAGGGTGGAATAAGTGCTGATTGCTGCCCTAAAACTTGAAGTCCAAGTCTCTGAATCTCTGTTCAGAAGAGCTGTAACCCTCAGAAGATACTCCCTGCTTTGGCTGCACCTCCACACTGATGTTTTCGGCAAACAGTGCAGTACATTTTACTCAGGGACCTAGAGCAGTGGCGTTTGCCACACTATGCAGCTACAAGTAATTTAATATTGTGTGGAACACTTATCATTACATCTAAAAGGCACAGTTCATGCACTGCAGGAATCCCACTGCTATTTCCAAAAGCTGAGGATGGTTTGGGATACACTGTGCATACTCACTCCAAGAGACAGCACAAGTCCTGTAGACAAACTGGAAATTTTGCTTGTCTGTACTTCATCTTTTACCACAGCTATCTCTGCAGTAATGTCAGCAGTGGAGGGTTTTTTAACTGAAATTTTTAATACAGAAAGGTATCAAAATTATTTGATGCTTTGCTTTTTCTATCATGGTCAATATGTCAGAAACCTTCCCATACTAGACCATCGCACCAAGTCTGCTGCTGCTTGCATTTATGGTCACTCCTGAAAACAGGCAGTTCTTCCATCTTTTCTACTAATTCAGTACCCTCATTTTTCCTTGCAATGACACTCATTTATATGCATTCCCTACTTCTGCTCTTGTGAGCAGAAGGACTTCTAAATGGTACACGTAGCACTCTGCTCAAAAAGAAATGCAGAGTTGAACTCTACTTTTGGCCTCTCATCATAAGAGAATCCCAGGCCTTGGCTTTGCACTAAAGCTTTCTAAGCACCACTACTGAATTTTGGTCAGGATTTACACATCCAGTACATAAGAAAAGATGGCTGGGGCTCTCCCTGCATGTTTGGCTCCATACAAAGCCCAAAGCCAGGAGCTATCCGTGGTTTGGTGCAGGCTGTTCTCATCACTGAGGACAACCCTGGGCTCCCACTGACACACTTGACAAATCACTGTCTCCTGACAGCCCTACTTTAGGGAGCTTTTGAGATCCAGCAATAAGTAACTCAACTATAAATTGCCATGCTTCTCCCAGATTGAGATTTTGAGTCAGAAAATGCTCCTGAATAGTCAAAGTGGATATTAATACCTGTCATGGGTCAAATGGGAAGAAGGGGAGAAGATGAGAATGAAGAAAACGCTATCAAGTGTAACAGGAAGCAAATAACTTTTAAGCTTATGGTGAAATGTCATTTGATAAGGCAGCATCCTGCAGGAGAGAAGCATGAAACTTGTTTCCTGATGCACTACATGCATGCTCACACACCCCCCTTCCTCAGACACTTGTCCTCACATATTCTTTGGGGCAGAATTTGCCCCAAAACATTTCTCTCATTTCACAGAATGTCTACCATACATTCCTTATTTCATTTAATATTTCCTCATCCTTTTTCTCACTTACTTTTGGTTTCTAGAATTTTTGCCATGCCCACCTCTCCAACCTTTCTTGTGGTAGAACAGTCCCCCCTTAAAGTGTTTTCTATTCACTCATTCCTGGAACTATGCCCACCATAAAGATTTATTCTGTAATGAACTGAAACACAAAGCTACCAAAAAGGCACTGACATCATTTCTTTTGTTGACCAGTTGTTTACAGAGCACCTACACCCAGGCTTTGCATCACTGTTCTGGAAGTGCCTGTTCTGCAGTCTTGTCTGCAGGGCAGACCTTTCCAGACTGGCATATCTGCATACAATTTCCCCCCAGGCAGCTGCACCTGTACGGACCAGAGATCAGACCATTACCCCTGAAGAGCTCAAACCTTCCCACTGCACTCACTTGTAACGCACTCTGATGCTCAAGCTTTCAGCAATTATAAATGACAGCACCTATCAGTTTTAGCTGCTTAGATGTTCCCCATTGCTACAATAATGAATACTTTACACTCCTTAATCCACTTACCTTTCAATCCCACACTGAAGTTCTGAAGCAACAATAGGAAGATTAAATGTTGGAGTTGTTAATTTCTCCAAAGTCCCTCTTCTGATGCCTATTTCCAGAGAACTGGTGCTTGAAACACATTCTCAGCTGTGGCTTGACCAGAGAGTGGAACATTTTACTTCCATGCCTGCCCACAAAGCCTTTTGCCATGACTGAACTGAATTGCTTGGCCCCTAATTTCCACCTGCCTTCAGGAGCAGTAAGAAACTGGTGCTCTGCTGTTATTGTACACAGCAACAGAGGATTCTCACTGGAAATATAGAGATTTATGCCTTCTTTCATGGAATTGGCTTCCTAAAGCACATAGAAATTGTGTGAGGATGCTGAGAGTGCCTCCTTAGTATGCAGCCACTGTGTTTTTAATTGACCCTTTCTCTCTTAAGCATCATGTAGGAAGTCTGAGCATCACTGGGATTTGAACTTTGTTTGCTACCTGTAAACCCTTATTTTTATCTAGATAGAAGGAATTTGGCCAAATTACACGGGAGACCTGTTGTAAATTAGAGAATTGAGCCTAAGCCTCTTATATCTCAGAGGAGCAGCCTGACTGCTGCTTTCAGAAGAGCTTCAGTACATTACACCAGCTAAGTGTCTGGCTCAATCACTATTCTGTGGATTACCAGAGGGCAGATTAACTGGAGTCTATTGAATTTTTAAAACATAAAATAAATACCCCTATAAGCTCTTAACAGGTTTCTCCTAGCAAGGTTTTGAGGAATTTCGACCTTCCTAAATCTGCATGTGTATAAATGCACAGAAATTGATAGTACATGAACCTACCTAGTAGTAGAGCAGAGCCTTATAACATTATTTATGGCTAATGAAAGGCAATGTCACTCCTGACATCCCAGATAAATCATGTTTTCCACTGCTATGCACAAATGGACTGGAATATAGTTAGCATTTAGTCTGCTAGGCAAGAATAACCTCAGCCCTTTCAAGCTGGAATTCTCTAACCACCCATGAATGATAGCATGTTGTGCAATTACCATCAATTTTCTGACTTTGTGGGGAACAGGGACTGAGAGCAAGGCAGACATGTCATTGATGATGGAGACAGGAATGAGACAAGAACACACCGAGATCATGCAACACCAGCCAAATTTTATTGTTGGGTGCCCCCTTACATTGGGGCTTCAAATTTCCTGTGCTTACACGTGATTGGATAAAGGTTTTAACTCTGCCCAGCTCGCTGGCCAATGGGTGCATTCCTGGTTCACAGGGATTGGCTGAGGTCCCGTATTTGAGTTTGAATCTGACCTATCAGTAATGTGCCTGGGGATTTGTTAACTTCTATCCTCTAATGAGCCAGGCTGGTCAAGCTGGTGTCTGTTAAGCCAAATTATTTGTGCAGTTATAGAACAGCTACAGCTGTCACATTTCTCCCTCTTCTGTTTAAAAAAATGCAAGGTGTTCTCTGTCATCCCTCTGCAAGGGCATTTTGCAGACAGGATGACAGGACAGTATGATGGCACAGATGAATCTCCCTAACTCGCTAAGCCAAGCCCCTCCCAGCCAGTGATGTATCCCACATATCACTGAAGATGCAATATTCATTCCCAGGAGCCCTCAGGTGGGACTACCAACAATACAAGTTCTCAAATTGGCATGCCTCAGGCTCATTACTTGGAAGCTACAAACTCACAACTTAACTTTATAAATAAGAAACATTTCAGCTTTAAAACCCTGAGAAAACCAGCCGACAGGGGAAACAATCTGTCTTAGTCCAGGTCTATGATTCATATCCTTAAATAGATAAAAATCCTTAAATAAATTTGTCACCTTAAAAAGTCACAGATCTCTGTGTAGCAGGTGCGCAAGTTGTTTAAATCACTGCTCCACAATGTCTGCTGGAGCTTCATCAGAAAGATATTGTCTCTGGTCCCAAGCAGGACAGAGGGCAGGATGGACACACCTGGCAGGTATACATCATGTTCTGGTGTCTGTGGAAGCACAAGCATACCCACATGTAGTGGTGTGGTTTGGGGCTTTATCTGTTTTCTATATGCATCTGTTTGTTTTATACTGTTTCCCAATGGTTTTTCCCATGTACTCCATGTTTTACCCCATTATGGTTTACCCCAGTTACTGATCAATCATCGTTTATGTGACACCTGGATCCTGTCTATCACTTCAAGGCCTCATCTTTTGTCTAGAAAGTTCTTATGAAGGCTTCAGATGATTGGCAGAGTCTAGGTTCCTGCCCCCTTTTATTCCTTGATTTGTTCTATGGGTTGTCACTTTGGTTCGGTGTCACTCCGGTTCGGTGTCACTCCCTTCCCATTCTGGATTGGTTCCAAGCTGTAACCTCCCTGCTCCCCACCCCCATATTTAAGCTGAAACCCCTGGAGTTTAAGGGGCTTTGGTGAGCTGACTCATGGGTGAAAGGAAGTTGTGTGAATCTAATAAAATCCAGTTGAAATCCCCCACCAGAGTCTCATCCCTTTATTTCTCACATTGTTCATGCTGCTGCTGAGGCAAAGATCCACAGGATCAGAACTGTATTCCAGAATACAGGACTGTACCTTTTTGTGACTCTGGTGCTAGAGCTAGCCTAAAAGAGTGGGCAAAAGCCCTGGGAGAAGCACTGCACCATTGCACTCATATCTCCATGTGGTAAGGTCCCAAGGACCTTCCTGTTTATTAGTGACAATATCTTTTACCATTACTTCAGGTTTAGGTGATTGGACATCACTAGATGACTGCAGTGATAAGAAATGATTTAAGATTACTGGATTCTGGGATTGTTCTGGTAGTGTTTAGTGATTCAGGGTATGAACAGCTTTTGCTACTCTGCTCTGTGGGGTTTCACCACACATTCCCCTTTTCTGTTTATCTAAATTGCATTTTAGAACACCATGTGCATGTTCTACTATTGCCTGTCCCGTTGCTAAATGGGGAATACCAGTCTGGTGTGACACACCCCAGAGCTGTAGGAATTGTCATTTTTTGTGATGTATATGCAGGTTCATTACCTGTTTTGATGTTATGAGGGATACCCAAAGCAGCAAAGGCTAGTCACCAATGTGTGATGGCATCCTGGCCTTTTTCTCCTGAGTGAACTAATGTCCATATGGCAGAATAAAAAGTATCAATTGACACATGCACATATTTTAAATGTCCAAATTCTGGGATGTGTGTGATGTCAGTCTGCCAGATTTGTAAAGCTTTTAAACCACAGGGATTAACTCCCGTCTGTGGTGGTGTGGCCTGGGCAGTCAGCACAAGTATTGACTATGTTACAAGTCTTTGTGTTTGATAGCAGAAATTGCCTCTGTAAAGCTCAAACACCTTGATGGAAGAAGTTGTGTGAGGCTTTTACTTGTGCCAGCATGTCCAGCTGTAGTGCTGTCCAGGCAGGGCTAGCTGGGTGTTGAGGTGTGCATTTTGAGATTTCTAAAGTTCTGTATGATTTTTATTATTGAGTTTCTGTAATAGTTCCTTCCTACCCCCACCCCCCTTTCCTTAATCCCTGTCACTATCTCCTCAATTGGCCTCTCCCTCCCCATTGTACCCCCTCAATAGCCCTCTCCCAGTCTATTGTACNTTCAGGTATCCCCACACCCCTTGTGCCCCAAAATGGCCATGCCTATGCCCCCTGCACCTAAATCACTGCCCCTCATTTCCATCAGTAATGCCCCTTTGTACTTAAGGGCAGGGGAGAGCCAAAATCCACACTCACGCTCTGGCACCCTGGGCTTCGCCCTGGATAAACACCTTCCTAATTACCACCAAGTTTGAGTCTGCTCCTTCTTCCAAGCAAGATCACATCTCTGTCTGAAATCTGGACCCAAAAGAACAACTCATTTATATGGTATCTGAATAGCAAGCTAGCTGGGAGACAAGCGTGGAAGAACCATAGCTGGGTGATCTGCTTGTGCCTTGCCCTCTGTAATAAAACCTGGGAGATTTGTATCTCTTCTAATGTGTCGAATGTAATCTGGGTAATTTCTTGTTTATGGCATGCTACAAAGGTTTTAGTAGGCCAAATAATTGTGCACACCAGCCAGGTAATCTCTGGTTCCTCAGTGTTTAACATCAGTTTTTAAAGTAACTCCTGTGGCAATGGAATATTTATATAATAAAGGAAATTAATTCTACTGCAACAACCTGAGATAGCAGTGCAATAGTGAGATGTGCCATGGCACAGGTGCAGCACAGAGCCCAATGGTGGTGCTGAGACTGCTCCATGGCAGACAAAAAAAAGGAAATTTCCACTGCTCTTCTTTTAATCCTTTTATTTCTGAGGCCTAAAGGCAAGCCCAGTAGAGCATAGCTAAATAACCTCTGATATTTAGTCATTGTGTGTCTGGTGGAGCCCTCACATACACTGAAGTGAACCTGCTGCAAGCAACATCCCAATACCTGCACACTGGTGTAAGGGAATTCCTTACCAACCATGACCTGGTGCTCTGCTGTTCCCTGACAGAGCAGATATAATATTGCCATGTTTGTGCTTCATTTTTGTCTGAGAAATCTATCAAAAATAATCCTTCCTGGCTCCCCCTTTTACAGCAGGATGGGACACCCTGAAATTTTCCACATGGAGGCAATAGATAAAATAAGTATTCCAAATTTGGGCTAATGTATTTTAAGGATCCTGGTATTTCCATGATCCCAAGAGAAACACACATCAAAATATAACACTGAAAAAAATCCACTGCTAACATTGACATCAAAGTCACCAATCTTTTGAGGGCAATTTACTTGGGGTTTTCATTAGACTTTAAACCCATTTCATATGGATCCCCAGACCAGGAGTCATCTGCAAGGTGTCACCTTCAACTACAACTAGCCAAAAGAGAAAAGATTTGGAACATCAGATTCTTTTACTAATTTCTTTTCTGTAAGCAGTGTGTTTTGTATTGCTGGAGAGAAGATTTAGTCGCATTTCTACAAACCTTTCTTCCCATCATCAGCACAGTTGATGACATTTGTCACAGGCACTTCTTCTATAGATAAACCAGAGTGGAAGGCAGGGTTAATTATATTGCCTTAAGCCACAGATTTTCTCTCTTCAATAACATTGCAGTTGTCTTGGGTTATTAAATACTCCTTACAGCTGCTCTCACCTCACACTGGTTCTTTGGGAAGTGATGCTGGAGATGCTTTGCTGGAGTCCTGGCAGCCACGTGGATGTTTGCAGGCAGAGTTGGCCCTTCCAACCTCTGCTTCAGCTTGATGATGGTGGTGGAATGTGAATCAGTATTAGCCAGACAATGTGCATATATCCCTCATTAACTCATTTTCTAATTGTGATAAATCCTCTTTAAATTAGCTTTAAAATGCCAGTGCTGTAAACATTCCCTGTTCCTGTTTTGCCTCGTGGGAGGATGATGTTTTTTTCCAGCACCAGGAATTACTATTTAATTACTTCTCTATTTAACCAAGATTAAAGTGAAGACTTGTAGGGATCATGTGCACACAAATATTATTATAAACAGATCCCTTTCCAGAAATAATCTGAAATTTGCAGAGGGGCACTGTGTCAACAGCCACAGCAGAATCATGGAGGGGAATCTCTTGTGATGCTGCATGTAAGGAAGTTGTTGTGGCTTGAATATTTTGTTATTTAAACAAAAAGATTATAAATCCAAGCAGGAGCAGTACCAAGCAAGTAATGAAATTACTCTTTGGGGAGGCTTAGTGTACATTCTTAAATAGGTTGAAAATTAGGCACAACTCCTTGAGAAGTCTGCTTGGAACAAAAGCCAAATTTAAATTCTGAAGTTAATTTAATAATGTGGAATACATCTTAAGACTGCTGGTCCACGAGTTCCCTCCACTCATTTGGTTTAGGCTTTTTTTTTAGTATCTAAAGTTGGCATTTTATCTTATATGCATTTCTTTTATTTCTGTATTGCATTCAGTTTAGTATTTTATTCCTGTTTCAAATGTAATGGATTTATATAACCCAATCTCCCTGGTGATGGCTGATAAAACAAAAGCTGCACACAACACAAAGTTTGCTTCAGAGCTGCTAGGAACAGTCTCCTATTGCTGCAAGCAGCAGCAGCCCTGTCACCAGCTGATTCCTTTGCTGAGGAAGGCTGGAGGATTTTTGGGATTTTTGGAAAGAGCTGTTCTGCAGCACCCCTCTAAACTGCTCGAGCAGAATTTACAGCAGAGAGCAGAGACAGATCCAGCCACATTATTCTGAGCCAAATTCAAGAACTGTCATTTGGAATTTGTGGTGCTTCCTGACCTTTTGAAAGTGCTCCCTGAGCAGCTGCAGGAGGATTTAACAGGCAGATTCAAGAAATGTCCAGTCAGCACAAGACCTCTTCTGCCTCTCAGGAGCTGGGGGTTCTCCTGCTGCATTCATGAGCATGCCACAAAAAACTCTCCCAAAAATCTTTAAAGAAGGACACTTTTGAGAAAAGCAAAGACGTTCTTCATGACCTTTTTTTCTGTATGCCTCATGATGTCCCAGCAACAACACTGGCCACTCTTCAGTGCTTCATTAAAATGGGTCTCCGTGCTTCATTTACATCAGTCAGACACAGTTTATTCCTTTTTCTTTCTTCCTACTGCTGGAGAGAACCATGTGAGACATGGAGTGCTCTGCTTTATTTTCATGGGGTGCATGTGCTTTCAGGGTTTTTTTAATCCACTGCTCTGTATTCAGTGAGGAAAAGATATTCAGAGATGCCTGGTGGGCTCTGATAGGGAAGATGGAGAGGTCTGTGGGAATCATTTACTCTCAGTATGTTGCTTTGCAGCCTCAGACCAGCAGCCATAAAAAGCTCTGCCTCCTGCACCAAAGAGGGGACATTGCCTTGCACCACAGAGGGATTTGTGTCAGGAGGACAAATCCACTCAGGTCAAAATCTCAGGCCCAGGAGTTCAGGATATTTTGTAAGTCATAGCAATGCCTTGCAGCAGTGAAGCTAAATATTTTTATGGCTCCTGGGAAAAGCTGAGTATATTGACATGACATTGTAAAGGTAAATAACACAGCAGTGCAAAGCCAATATCAGATAGAGAATAGTACCCTGTCTGCACCAATATTCTTCACTTAAACAGCAGCATTTTGTTTGTTTCAAACACTACTGACAATTAACCTTTTGCTCATGTGTAAAAGAAATGGGAGTGAGGAAAGAGAGAAGATTTTGCCTAACATTGAATGCTCACTCATATGCCAAGGGCCAAACACCCTCCCAAAACAAATCAAGCAGCAGCAGTATTTATTAAGAGCCTAATTTGCCAGACACTGAAGTTTATATTTTATTTGTATAATTTTGAGTATTGCTTTCATGTAGTATCTCCATGTGACAAAGCTGATGAACGTCAGACTGTCTGCAAACAAGAAATTGCTGTCACAGGTCACAAGAACATGTGGATTCCTTTAGCTACACTGGAAGTGGCAGCCCTGTGTTTAGGAAATACCCTGCCTTGACTGAGGAGTGAAAAGAGAGGAGCCTTAGAATTGGGAAGCAAGGTTGGAAGGAGATGGGTACAATTAATTTAGCACTGAGCAGGATAAAATAAATGCCTGGAAAGATGTACTGCCCACATGTGGCTGTGTTAGATCCACTGTTGGCTGGGAAAGGCAACTCTACTTGGACATTAGGAAGTGTGTGCTCCCTCTAAGGAAAGTCACTGCAAGATCTGGTGGATTTTGCCACGAAGAAAAAAAAATAGGAAAAAAATATATCAAAAGCACCAAACCATTATTGATTTTTATCTTTCCTTGACTAAGAGCCGTGACAGATCCAAGTAGTCTTTCTTTTTTCCCATTACCATCTCAAATCCCAGGAAGGCCAGACATCTGCACAATTGGTGTAGGTGGTGGGCTCCGTGCAGAAGCTGCTTCACTGTATAAACCAGGGTGAAATGATTTTGCAGTATTTCAGACTATGACCTTTCAAGTAGACAGACCCAATGATTTTCAGTCAGTGCTCCCTCTGCTTGATTTAGAAGCCCATTCAGAATGTAAAAAGGCCAGTTCATTGTAGCAACTCATTATTCTGCTGTGCTGCTACATCCTGATAGATAACAAATGTGACCTTTGCTACAGAAATAGGTTGTTGTGGGTAGTAAAAGTTCACTTTGAGTGACACCATGAATGCTAACTCTCCTGCAGACAAAGATGGCAGGGGGGCAGAATTTGCAATCAATGCCCAATTTCACAAGCCCACTGAAACCTGTGTGAGAAAACCTCTGCTGTCTTCCTATTCCAACAGCCAGGACTGAGTATGGGAGCCTTAGGCTTTAGTTTAGTGTCCTGTAAGCCCAGAATGAAACCCACAAGTTACTTTATTTTTGTTTAATGAGGTGAGGGTCAGTGGAAATTAAAAAAAAAATTAACACAGTGAGCTCATTCTTAGATCTAGAAATGCATTGCCAATTTCTTGGTGTCGACATTGAAATTGTGTCCTCAGAATTCGTGCTGCAGCTGATGATGGTGAGCATTTAAAAGTGGAAATGCAACTCCATGGGAAGTTCAGCCCTGAAAACAATGTGCTAATAATTTCTAAGGAACACACTAATTATGGCAATTTTCAGTGGTTCCCTATTCAGAAAATTAGTTCCAGGCATAAAAATTGATTCTTGCTATTCTTCATCACATCAATTTTATTATAATATTATCTGACTTGGTATAATGAGATATTATTTACTCTCAGGATTTTTTTTTTTCAACCAGGCAATTAAACGAAAGTTTGGATAATCCATTTAATGAAGTTTCATAGAAGAAACAATAATACTATCTGGACCTATCAGAATCCAGAACATATAAGCTCACAGAAATTTCTTCTCTGTTCCTCATTTCCATATGAGATCCAGGTACTTCTGTTCCCTGACTTCTAAGAGAAAACAAACAAATCCCCTCCCTGACCAAGCCATGGGTGAAGTGTGACCATAAATTCACCCACAAGAACTGATGTACCAGAGAAGACTGTCCAGCTGAAGAACACCCTGGCCACCACTCTCCAAAAAAAAACAGTTTACAAATTTATCAGGAAATTAAACATTCTCCCTAGGAGGAAGGTCTTTGGCGTTCTGGAAATGATTACTGGTGTTTGCTTTTTAAGGCTTGTATGGTTACTTAAAAATATTTTTGGCCACAGTTCCACTTCCTATTGAGCTGATATTTTCATTTACACACATCAATGGTTTCTGTCTTAGCCCAGCTCTAGAGCTGGTCAAATCATGCTCTCATTCCACTGTTTAGGCAACTTTTTAATATTGATTGAAAAATCGATAGCTTTGTGAACAGCTGAAACACTGAAGTTTGATTTGTAGGAATGTGTGCCTTGAAGTTTGACTCTTGTTTAGGTCCTCCAAGGGTTAATGAGGATGGTGCTCCTGTGGCAGCATTGGCTTGGTGGGAAGCAAGTCCTGTTGAAATGTTGAAGTAATGAAACCCAAAAATTACTTAAGAACTACATCCTTAATAACCACAAGGCTCAGTTATCCTTCCTGACATAGTGTCAGGTTGCTCATTAAGCACTGGTCATTACAGTAGCCCTGCTGCCTTGCTATAGTACTGCTAAAAAGAACTATTAACTTGGTTTCCTCCCAGACCAGCTTATTCCAGGAAGTTCCTTCTGTTAGACTTCTTGTTGTGAATGATCCCTTCTAATTTGCTGACTTGGATCTACTCTAAGGCCAGTATTTTTGGGGAAGAAAAAAATAATGAGAAGATGGAATTTTTAGCACTTATATTTCCCCTTGCTGACAGCCAGATGTGCTGTGTGAATCAGACCCACAGAGCTCTGGGCTGGATTTCTGAGGTGTAAGAGAGATTTAGGAACTCAAATCCCCTCAATGCTCAATGGGTCTCTGTTCCTATCAGATCCCTGCACACCCAGTCTCACTCACTGTCCTGGTACACTTGCCCAAACTCCTCTGGGCAGCAAGATGTACATTAATTTTGTAGGTTAATCCTGCAGAATGACAGCTACTGTGAGCTTGGAGCCTGATTACAAGAGGAATATTTATATAAAAATAATCTTTCATAATTTAACAGCAAATTAATTAAGAAGGTGCATACATTTTGCTACTTTTGCTTTGTTGAAACCAGAGTAATGGATGCTTGCAAAAAAATGATCAGAGAGGTAAAATATCCCATTGAAATATCTAGCAGGATACCTATCTAAGCAGGAACAACACTGAATCTGGCTCGGCCCATATCTCACCGTTCAAATTTCAAACCTCCTTTATTTACTCCAAAGAGCTCATCAAATCCCAGAACTTCTACATTGCAAAACATTTCTAAACACCTATTAATCTATGCTGAAACAAAAACACAAGAAAAACACATACTGTCCTGGAAATAAAAGAAACCAGGTATGAAAATTGCTGTTTGGTATATCATTTAACACTGTTGTTGTCTTGCATCTTTTATATTGTTTCATGGCAGGCTGGTAGCAGTGATTCATTACATAAAATCAGAACATTACAGGTTTAATCCGGAAGCATTTGTCTTGCTGACAGGGAAGGATCCTTCAGGTCACTGAGCCACTTCCCTGAAACTGCAGGAAACTGCATCAAACATATAAGCTGGAAATATCCTCAGCAGCTTAACTCCATCCAGCTCTGTAGCACCGGATTTATCAAAGCCTGACTATCCCACAGTAAAATAAAATCTGTCAGAGGTAAAGAAAAGCCTCTAAAATTAATCTACGCTGCAAATCTATGTTATAAAACACAGTCCAGAAGTATTGACAGTGCACCAGGTCCTGGCACAGACTCTGTGGGGTTCCACAGAAACAAATATTCAAATCAGAAATGTCTGGTTAGTAGAAAACAAACAGAATTTACGGGCACGACATTCATATCTGTATGTGTTGTCTTCTCTGCAGGGTCATTTAAAAAATTATAATCACTTGCAGCCTTTTTTGTCCAAACTTCAGTTCCCTCAGTGCTCCCGAGAACAACCCTCCTGCTGTGTAACACACTATGAACTTGAAAATGTTGCTTCCTGTCTCTGTGATACCTTATCATGTCCATGTAACTTCCAATGAAGGAAAACCCACACCTCTGGAGAGTCCAGAACTGTTACATGACTGATTTTGAGATGGTGGTGATGAGGATGAGTTGAACTACTTTAAACTAACCATCATCTCGACATCAAGAATTTGTTTAGTGCCTTTCAAGGAAGAGCAGATGGCCTGGCAGAGAAACACTGCTTACCTGTAAGTGCTCTCTTAAGCTCTAAGAGCATCAGCTGCACTTCACTGGTCCAGAGGATGTCTTTGTATCAAAATCACATCCAATTCTATTTGTACAAGTCTCTTTCCTGAGCTGTGTTCTTCTGTTTCTTGGTCAAGTGAAAAAATAACCTAACAGAATTTGTGAAATGGGCAAAGGAAAGCACTCATCTGGATCTATTGTCTTGCCAACAATAAAACTGAATTGTGTACCCAGCTCCAAAGACTCTTTTGAAGAAGGTATGTAAATATAAAGAGAATTATATCCTATAGATAACTTTCAGAGAAATCTGTGCAAAGGTGAGTGTAATAAAAATAAATTATTATTAATTTGAGCTATTTGGAGTTCTCTGAAGCTTTGCACAGCTTTTTGCAAAGGCAGAGAGAAAACTGATTTGATTTGGATGACCATGATCTGACACAGGTGAGTATTGGTAAAGCCACCTTTTGAAACTGGAAAGGGCAAAAGACCCACTCTAAACTCAATGAACCCCTTCCAGACCTCATTCAGAATAGCACTCAGTAATTCACCTGCGATGTGCCATGTGTTTGTTCATTGCAGTCTCTAAGTATTTCTAATACTGTAAAGAATTGTGAAGCATTTGCTGTGATTTTAGAGACTGTTACCATTTAACTCCTCAGACTCTGGTGAGTGACTAGAATTTCAGGCTGAGCAGTAAAAAGACCCAAGGTGTTACCTGGTTTGTCTCTGGGCTCATTCATTGAGGGACAGGTAAGAGGAGAACCAGGAAATCCTGATTTACAGGCAGGTGCTCCACACCACCAGATGCAGGTTTTTTTCTCCCTTCAGAGGCTGCCAACCAAACGCACATGCAGAAATAGTTATAAACATATCTGCTGTGCATTCTCTTGGGTTCTCTCTTTTTCTCTCTAAAACTCTAAAAGGAAAAATACATTTGGAAGTGTGATGTGATTATGAAGCATGAATTTCTGATTAGAAGTGTAATTCCCTTTTGATGCCAGCCATTGGTGTTCACACAGGCCAGATCATAACACGTGCATTCGCCAACCTTAAACCTCACCAATTTCTCAACTGCCATTTGAAGGTAATGAAATCTGTGTTTTAATTTTTAATATTTCAATGCCTGTTCTTACAGCCATTATATATTTTGGGAATGAACAGCTGAATCCATCATCCTGTCTCCAGCTGCATCTCCAGAGGCATTTTACCTGCACCTTGATGCTTTTTCTCCCTCCTACATGGACTTGTTCTATTTTCACTTTTTGTAACCACACTGTATATTACCAATAAGACCATTAACTCATAAAAACATTAACTCATTGGGGGAAAATTATACCATGAGAGTGCATCCAACTCCCTGTGTATTTTGACATTCCATTTAGCAAATTGTGTTATCATTTTAAGAGTGAGTCATCTCAGCTTTGAACCACTGCAAGGGAAGTAGAAGGCTTGTGAAGAAGAAAATGTGAAGACAGACACATGTATAAAATCTGTTTTAAATTATGTTAGAACAAAGTGCCAAAGCACAGAGCTTCATCTCCCACATAAAGGACCTGGATGCTGAAATACCAAGGGGCAATTCTCATTGCAGGGCATTTGGTGGGACAGCAACTGGTGGAGTGGGTGCCTGCACTAGAAATGCCTCAAAAATGCCAAACTGAAACCAATGAGATATGAACTAGATTTTTTTTTTTAAATGAATAAATGAAAGAGCAGAAACTGTGGAAGTTTTGATGTTTCTTCTCAAATCCCATGTTAGAATTAGCACTAAACAGATGTCCCATGTTCCAAAGAAATGGCAGGTTTGGCACCTCTTCACAGTTAGCAAATTGAATTATGGCTTCAAATGCAGTAATGGAGCAACCTTGTTTCGGCTGTAATTGGATCTGCAATTAGCACCAGCTTTCCTTCCCTCACTGCCATATGGGCAACTGCAGAACAAGGTGCTGCACATGTTCCTGCTGAATTATCCTGGGTCAAATTTCGGTCAGATTTAAATAGTATGGAAGGGAGGGGAGGGAAAATAAGAAATTAGGAGTAGGGGCAAACTCAGTGTTTTCCTGAAGCTCCAGTTTCGCTGGCCAAATTGTTTGAGATTCAACTGGATGTAAGTTCAAATAAAATAGCTCCTTTCATTAGGAGAACTCCCAGTCTATCTGAAATGACTCCATGTTCTGGATGGAAGATTGGGAGAGGCAGAAGAACTGGAAGAATTGTCTGAAGAGAAGACAGTCCTGAGAAAGGCATAAACAAAGGAAAATAAACCTTTAAATATACCACAAATAGTGGGGAAGTTTTCTCCTTTTCCTCTCCTTTCCTGAGCCAATGAGATTTCAGAAGATTGGGTACAGAGTCGTAAAAACTTTAGTCAACTCACACAGCAAGTCTGCCACAACACATCCACTAACAGCAATAACAGCAATGCTTATCCAATCTTGTGATTTGGATACATAAAATATACACCTTAGGCAGGTGTATACGCCTTAGGTCTTTCCATTACAAGGCCATTTTCCGTTGCTAGTAACCTTTCCAGATTTAAACCATTTGAGCTGAAATTCCCTTTTTTGACTCTGTCCCAGGCTGAGTCTGCCTGCTTTGTTGCTCTGCATGTGCATTTATGCCTAACTGGGATGGCTGATTCTGATCCAAAGAAAAAGAACTTATAAAGTTCTTGAAAGAATAATCAACTTATAAAAAATTGCTTCAAAAACTTCATATCCCCTGGAAGGAAAAAAAGACATTAAAATAATCCTTATGACATTTTTCCTGCCAAAAGAAGAGGAAAGCTCACTATGTGCAAGGTGGATGCTACTGAAATTTTTTTCTGATAGTAATGCAAAAGTGCCTACCCCAGCCAAAGTGAGCAATAGACACAGGTAATGCTCTTGCTCAATTAATTTTAATTCAGTAATATTGTGACACACAATAATTTTCTTTCTCCCACTGAAACTAATAGAACTTTTCCATTAAATTTATGGAGTCTCAAATCCTATTGTTTGTATTTCTCTAGATTTCAACCCCCCTGTGACACCTCTTAAGGCACCAGGAATTACAACCCACTTACGCTGATCACTATTTGAAAGACCATTTTTTATCCCTGACATTGACAAGGAGCTGATAATTCTTATTTTCCTTTCTCTCAGTACTTCTTTTTGCTTCATAATTTGAAATTATAATTATTACTGGTTTAGAATAAAACATGAAATTACCCCTGATAGCATCAAGAGCAGAACACACAGAGGAGCCAGGCCATACTCTGTGAGAGGGACCAGTTGACTCTGCAATAAAATAACGTTGCCATGGCAATGGGGAGGTCCAGGGAATAGCTAGGTAACACTAATTAAGGACAGCACAGCTGGGAGACAGTCACGGGTGACTGCTGAGCAGGAATCCAGCCTCCAGGAATCCAGCCTCCCCACCAGAAAAACAGCAAAGCAGTTTATAAATATTAATAACCATTTGCAACACCTAATTGTGAGGAAAAAGGGGACATTACAGGGAAAAATAATGAAGGAAGAGGACTGTGCATGGCAATGTCTGTGCAGGGCTACACAGCAAGTGATGGCAGAGCCACTGCACTCTGTATCTCCCTTCTGTGGCAAAGCCATTGCTGCTCCAAATTTCACCATTCCTAAGTGTAGTGGTCTGAGTTTGCTTATTTCTGTTTCCTGACCAATGTATCAATTACTGTGGTTGTTTGAGTGCCCACTAGAATTATTTATTCTTTTCCGCTGTGACATAGGATTAGGAGAAAAAGCAAAGCAGGCTCAAAACTTTAAAGGGTTTAAAGAAAAGTTTATTAGCAAAACTACAAAAGAGAAAAAATTAATGAGAATCAGAATAAAACCTTCAAAACACCTCTCCTCCCCTCAACAGCTTCTTTTCTTTCTCACTGAAAACGTGCAACTTAGAAGATGAAACAACTTAGGTCAGTTTACCACCTCTAAAATAGTCTTTTGTCAGTTCTTTTAGAGGGAGAAGTCTCTTTTTTCCATGCTGTGGAAACTTCTCCACAAGAGAAACAATTCTCTTATGGCTTCAATTCTCACAAATCACAGCTGTCCCATCTGAAATGGGTATCTGCATTTGTGAAGTCTCTTCCCTTATCATGCAGCCTTCCCACAGCTGTATTATGGGCCATGTAAACTCATGTATCATTTTAAGGATGAGCTATTCAAAGCCACTGGTTCTCTTCATTTATTTTTTAGATCATCTTCATCTTTAGGAACAGAGATCTTCTTTCCCTGGGTCAGGTCTTCATGTTTATCTCATGTCTCCCTGTCTCTGTTCAAGCTTCTCATGGGATGACAGCATTTCAACATTTACTCAACACAAATGCCTTTGCTCATATCTGTAATTTCGAATATTTCAACCTCCTACCCAAGTTTTCTATGACTTAAAGGGATATTCTAGTCTATTACAGTCCATCACCAGGGCCTTAGAAAAGAATTTCAGCCCAAGACTAGGCATCTCCTCATTCTCTTCTCATCTAAGACATGACTCCTCCCTCACTGACCTTGATATCTTCATATTGCATCTCTACATGTCCTCAGCCTGTCCTATTCTCTCACTCAGAGAGGATTCAATGTTTTGCAATATTCATCTGTGTAAGGAAAGAGTTAACATTCTCACCCGAGGCCTGTAGAGGTCATGATGGTAAAGCCAGGGAAAACCCTTAAAATAAATGGGAAGCTGGACAGGAGTAAACACAGATCCAATCACTGTGATTAATTTTATGTTCTCTGTTTATTTTGTCTAAAATGGCAGGTTATATACACTTCTATATAGTTTACAATTACAGTTACTTCTCATTGGCACACAGCACAGGGAAAAATGCAAACAAACATTGTTTTACTTTTCCTTAAGGTGCCTAAAGTGTTCACACTAATAACTATACTTATTAACCTCTAAAAAACCCACTGTCTCTCATTGACACCTTAACATCTAATTTCTGACTGTGCCACAGGCTTCACAGTTGGCCTTGGTGTGAGACCCAGGCTGGGTTAGCTCAAACGTAACTCCAAAATATCTACAGGATGATTTCTTCCAGGCAGTGCAGACCCACCCCTGGTCTCAAGCTGTGTGATATCTCACTCAGCTGGGGCCTCTCCCTCGGCAACGGGTCTTGGTAGGGATGGCTGGAGCTGTTTATAGTAGAGGATTCTCTAAAAGCTGTGCTGGGGAGGGAAGCAGCTAGGATCTCACAGCAGCATGCCTGATGTCACCCTGAATTTTCTTGGTTTTGAGTCTTTGAATCTTTGCAGCATGATTCTCATGCAGCTTCATATAAACTTTATGTATTTTTAGAATTTATCTATGTGTTTACATAGTTCTCCTCTGGGAGGAGGAACTTGATTGATGGTAATGGTGGCCAACGAGGTGTTAACCTTTTTAGCCAGTCTTTGGCTTTTGTACAAAGTGTATATAAGTTGATGGAGTCAGAAAATAAAGAAGCTTTCCATGTCTGACCTGCTGCTGCCTGCTTGTCCTCTGTGTGTCCTGGAATAGTGGACACAGCCCGTGGCTGGGGTGTCCCCCTTTCCTCTGCCTGGCAGCTCCTGGGGGCCCAGCCTTGCTATGCCTTGCAGGCTGCTATGAGGGGACAGTTTAGTGGCAGGATGTAGACCTGGTATTTTCTGAGCCTGAGAGTTGCTGAGCTTTTCCCAAGGGAAACTTTTCAACAGTTTTTCTTTCTCCCAAAACAACCTTGTGTAAACAATATTCCTTTTCCATAACAACAGGTGTTTGCTATTTCTGTTACTGAGCCAATGGAGAGGTGTCAGCCCTATGGACCAATAACGTGCCTTTAGCACAGCGTGTTATAAAAGGGCTGAATGAATTGTAAATAAATGATCCAATTGTAAATGATCCGGCCGGGACGGGGCCCTTCCCTTCCCTTCCCTTCCCTTCCCTTCCCTTCCCTTCCCTT